>JAQQSW010000059.1:80627-121049 GCA_028646575.1 Pseudocheirus occidentalis | reverse complement strand
TAGAAAAATCTTAGTGCACTTTGAAGCTATTAAAACTTAAAGTTTATTAACTTTCAAGCACCAACTCACACAGCATTTCCTCTCTGTACTCTACTCTCATTATTGCAGCCAAAAGTTAACTCATTGTCCCATGAAGCCATCTAGAGCCACGTGCCTTTTTTTAAAGTATCTAATGCTGTCTGTATTATATGTTTGTATCTCCCAGAAGAGAATGGCAGGAGCTGCCAGGTAAAAATGGCCAGGAAGATATTTTATTTGCATGGAACAATGTAAGTAGTAACACCAAAGATAACATACTATAGAGTACTTTTAAGGGACAGTAAATAGTTTTTACCTGAAGCACAATATGTGTGAAGAAGGAAAGATAGGGTATTTAAATGTGTGTCAGAGTATGGAAAGTCTTGAGTGCCAAGTTAAGAAATTGATAATATATTCATTGGGCCCATCCAGTGATCATATGGATGATGCTGTGTGAAGTCAGTGAGGATCAGATTGTATAGTAAAATAAGGCTTCATGGAATAGGTGAGATGTAGCTTGAGCTTGTAGGATTAATAGGATTCCTAGAGATGGAAAAGGGAAGGGTAGGCCAAGGAAAGCTGAGGCAGGTCATAGGCCTGTGCCTCAACTTCAACACAGAGCTAGAAATAAGACTGGGTGACTGGATTTGGGGGGCTAGAAAATGGGCCTGGGTCAAGGCTGTTCAGAAAGTTAGCTTTGTCAAAAGCTTCAGTCACATTTTTACTTATAGGCAACCCCTGGTGATCCCAAGTCATTAATCGAACTGGAGGGCCGTCCTGACCCCAGCTCCTTCCCTTTGAAGTGTGCTGTCCTCTGTAGCATGAGGAAATAATTTGCTGCCTGATTCAATGAGCCATCCGTAGAGGCAGCAGACCTAATGACATGTGAGAATATTAACCTCCTACCACGAAAAGCTGTGAATCTTGAGCGGCAGTCTATAATTCACCCTGTACTCCTGAGCCATACTTCTCTGGCTTTCTTTCTCACTCACTTTCTCACTTACAGAAAGAGAGAGAGAGAGAGAGAGAGAGAGAGAGAGAGAAAGAGAGAGGGAGAGGGAGAGGGAGAGGGAGAGAGAGAGAGGGATAGAGAGGAAGAGAGAGAGGGAGAGGGAGAGGGAGAGAGAGAGAGAGAGGGATAGAAAGGGAGGGAGAGAGAGAGGGAGAGAGAGAGAGAGAGAGAGAGCTGCTTGTAAAACTTTATTTTCTCCAGTAACTCCAGCCTTCCTGAGCTGTTTAGTAATGAGTTACTTTTGTTATTGAAAATTCACACCCAAGGGGTGAACAATGGAAGGGGGAAGGGAAATTGCCATCTTTTATGTAATCATTTCTGTTGAAACAGGGAATAGACTCTGGGAGCAACACCAATAAGTTGGTTATTTGACTACTTGGCCAACCAGAGCTCTTTTGTAGTTCCATGTTTTATCAAAGAAAAAAGGGAATTTGGAGCACTGATAACATGGTCCTTAAAGTCACAGCAAGCTAGAGGTAGAAAGGTCTTTAGAGACCATCTATGCAATTGTGTTCATTCTGTAGGTAACTGAGACCAAGAAAGATCTTGGCCAAGGTCACATGACTTATTTTCTTCTAGGATTAGGTTTAGACTGAGTCCTCTTTTCTTCTATGTAAAATAACTGCTACTGGAAGAAAAAAATAAAAGGAAAACCCAACATATGAGAACGTGTTATATAGAGGAGATCTTGTTGTCTTGATTGGACTCAAGTGACATGCTCTTAATGGTGTTGAGACCACAACTGGCAAGTGGATTTAAGTGATCAAGAAATCAGGGAGAGGAAAAAAACTGTGGAGACATATATAATATGGCCAGTCTGGAGAAGGAAGGCTCATTTGAATTGTACTGACTAGGGAATCTGGAAGGTCACTGTATTGAGGGCCTTCATTGGATTATTTTGGGATTGGTTTGGAGGACTATAGCTGTTCATAATAATTTAGAGTAATATCAACACTATCTTCCCCTTTTGACCCTTGCCTTGGGGGACACAAGCATTACCCAGAGGCAAACTATGCTTGACCTCTTCTAATTTGGGTACATTTGCTCAACCATGAATGATAACCCAGTCTGGAACTGTTCATTAGCCAGCCATCTTGACCTCTCCAAGGTGCTAGCTTCTCCTCCATCCCACCTTCATTCTTTTTAATATTAAGTTTATTAAAACTATTCACATTGAACTTTCTTCTAGCCACGGCTTTGCAAGGCCCATTCATTATGACTCCTTATCTTGGCAGGCAATCTGAATGGTAAGTCTGCTGGGCCATTATGCACATATGAAGCCCATCACTTCTCCACCAATGGCTAATTCATCAAACATTTATCTTTTGCCCTCTGAGCAGCATGTCAATTTGCTTGTCACTCCCTAGCTTGGGTTGTTGTGAAAGATGAAAAGGAAGGAAAAAAATAATAAATGCCCCATGCCTCCATTCCCTCCTCCTTCTTCATCCTGTTGTCAAAATCATTAGCTTTCCTTTTGCTGGCCTGTGCTTTTTCTTTTCTCGATAAAAAGTGGGGGTTGAGAGCTATAGTCCCACTTGAGTTTTAACCAAATGACAGGATGATTTGGGATCTGGTTAAAATTTGATTCAGTCCAGCAATGCCTTCTGATGAAATATTTCCACCTTCTCCCAGATTCTAGAGTATTAGGGCTAAAAGGCACCACAGAAATCAGCTCCTTCAAGACATCATTTTAAAGATGAAGAAAGAGAAGACCCAAGGGGAGAAGCGCTTTGCCCAAGATGACCCTGCTGGTTAATGGCAGCTATAGAACCAAAGTCAGTTCTCCTATTTCCTTTCCAAGATGATCCAATTTCTTAGCACTGGTAAATAATGCAAACTAAATGCAAGTTTCTCCTTGGGCTCTCTTATTTTTGCTTCATAACATTTAATTACTTGAAAATAAAATATGAAGTTTTTTGTAAAAATAAGAATCAATTAGACAAGTATTGAACCACATCATATTTCCATTTTAGTAAGGTAGGATTCAGACAGGACACTGGATTATGGAAGGGAGAGGAGGAATAAAATTGTGGATCTTGAGGTTTGGATAGCAGAGATTCAGGGTTGGTTTGGGGAGGAGAAAATAGTCCAAAAGCATCTTTGGCATTGATCCCATCTCTAAGGTCTTTTACTCTGGGAGATGTAAAGCTACCTTGTAGTGTGAGGCAGAGAGTATGTTTTCATCTTCTTCACTTGACTGGGATCTTGAGGAACCAGCTGGCTGGCACTGTCTATTGGCTTCCCTGGCCCCAGCTTTCCTTCCCAGGTGGCTCCTGGTCTCTGGGGGAAAGGCTTGATCAGCTTGCCTCTAGACTGGCAGGGCTGTGAGGCCTGGCCACATAAATAGCTCTTCTTCTTGGAGGGCTATGTTGAATAGTTCCTGCCTGGTGAGTTTTTAAAAAATCCCCTCTGTGTAGAATGATGAAAGGTCACTGCAGATGAGACTGTTTTCGTTCAGGTAAATAGTTCACATGGTGAAAAGTAGTGTTTGGTCCAAATATGTATTTGCCCAGTGACTGTTAGAACTTTAACCTATCCTGCCCCTGGTTTCCAACCCAATGATGCTCACACATGCTACATCATTGGTAAGCTACATAGACAACCCTTACATCTCCCTTGGGGGAAAACAACCTTCACATAAAGAAAACCTTTACATGTCCCCTGGCGTGGGTGGGTGGAACTATATTTTGAGTCCTTTCCCAACCAGCTGAATTTTTAGATTATTAAAAACAACAACAGTAACAACATGATCCTGGGTAGTCATAAATTCCACCCACTCACCCATACATACATACATATATACATACATGTGTGTTAAAATCCTAGCAATCAAAATAATTCAGAAACCTATTCAAAGCTGAGCTAGAAGATCTCATCACCTGTTTTTTTGTGCCCATATTCATCTTAGCATCTTCTGTCTGGCTGTGGCAGTAAGATCGCTTATGTAAAAGGTTTGGTAAACTTTAAAGTGCTATAAACAAGAGAATAAACATGAAATGCCTATAGCCACTACAACTTTCATCCAGTAAAATATAACCTTCTTGAGGATGGGGATTATGTTGTCTTTTATTTGTATTTCCTAGTAGGATAGCAAAGAGTGAGTATTAAGTAACTGCTCATTGTGAATTGCATTGAATAAATATGGCATGCCTGATGGTAATAATAATTATAGAAAGGGATCTGGTTATCTCTTCTATAATGCAGTTCTGAAAACTTTTATTAAACACCTACTGTGTATAAGGCACTGTGCTTGGTGGTAAGAACTGGGATGAATAAAGAGCCCTAGAGACAGTTTCTGGGTAATTAATAATTTATTAATTAGGCTGACTGATAATTAATAAATTGATGGTGGTTTCTCTTGATAATCAAAGACCCGACTCTGGAGATCCCTGAATGCTTAAAATACCTTTAGAAAAGGAGGTGCCCCCAACAGGTGAAAATCAACCCTTACTGGTGAACAATTAATAAGGGGATGGATGTATTTGTGAGGAAGTCTGCTAAAAGTCTCCAGTTCATCCTGCTGAGAACTTGGCTGGATCATGAGATCCAGAAATCTGGACAAAGGAATCCATCTCTACCCAGACTGAGCTGGTTGGTTTTCTCCTTCATGAGCTGGGTTTCCCTAAACTCCAGTGGAGGGGTACAAAAAGCATAGAAAATGCTTTAGGGCTAGAATGCACCTAGATTAGATTCTGTTTACACTATAAACAAAAGTAAGGTCTCCTAGTTGGGTGGGGTCTGCCCAAGATTAAGGAATTAAAGAATCAATTAGGCCAGCACTGGACCTCACCATGTTTTCATTTCAGCAAGGTAGGATTCAGACAGGACACTAGGTTATGGAAGGGAGAACAGGAATAAACAAAATTGTGGATCTTGAGGTTTGGATAGCAGAGATTTAGGGTTGGTTTGGGGAAGAGAAAATGGTCCAAGAGCATCTTTGGCACTGACTTTGTCTCTAAGGTCTTTTACTGTCGGAGATACAAAGCTACCTTGTAGTGTGAGGCAGGGAATATGCTTTCAACTTCTTAGGGTGACTGAGATCTTGAGGAATCCAGGATTAGGCCAATTTCCTCTATCAGAGACTAGCTAAATGACCTAGAGGGGCTGGTCCTGAAGGAGGAAATAAAGGGAAAAACCTAAATCCTAAATTAATAACGGTTATTAATATAATAGAAAAATAATAATTTCTCTCAGGATAGAAAAATGGCCATGTAATAGTCTCTGCCCTCAAGGAGTTTACATTCTATAGGAAGTTGGTTGTCATAAATATGAACTTGCCATCCTTACTCCTATTGTGTTCATATAGTTGTTCCCATGGCCAATGCCCTTCCTTCCCAGTTTACTTTTACCATTTTCTTCAGATCTCCCTTTCTTCTTGATTCCTTACAGGATTGACAATCTGTACCATACAAACACTGCCTAGTGTGCATTGCTGCTTCTTGTATTTTAATTTACCTTCCCACTTAGAGGCTCATTGAGGGCAGGTCTATGTTTATGTCTCTTCATCAGGCCAGACTGTGTTATTGGCACTGAAGAAATAATATCAATTGATTGCTTTGAGAATTGGTACAGTTGGAATGGACATACATTGTCTCCCTTGCCTGGAGTGTCCTCTTTCCCCACCTGCCTTCTAGAATTCTTGGATCAAGGCTTAGCTTGAGTGCTACCTCCAATGGGAAACCTCTTCCTTGCCCCATCTCTTAAAATTACCTTGTATTTACTTATTCGCCTGTATGGTTTATCCTTGAGGGTATAGATTTTTTCATTTTAGCCTTGCATCTTATTGCAGCTAGAACAATTCTCTGTACTTAGATGTTTGAGAAATAGGTTTTGAATTGTATGAAAATACTGACAGCAAGCACAAGCTTTTTTTGAGGGGGGTAATATATAGCTTCTCAATTAGGATGGAAGTTCCTGTAGGTCAAGAACCTACAAGGACATTATGATAAACACATGAGAGGCATATGGTGGAAACCTCCAAGTGGACCAGCTTATGTTTGTAAATCCCCACCATCAACACAGAAATATAGGGAGATTCATATTTAATGTCAATCAAAAGTTGATCTCTTTATACCTGAACTATATTGATTGAGTCAGAGAAGTATCTTAGAAGAGCACAACAAGATATAGAAAATACAACCATAGCTTCTGCTCATGAAACTCCAGTGGCTTCTGATTACTGCTAGGACCAAATACAAATGCTTCTGTTTGGCATTTAAAACCCTTCACAATCTGGCTACATTCTGCTTTTCCAATATTACACATGCATACACACATACATACATGTATATTTGTAAAGGCACATGTACATATGTGTATATGTATGTATATGTGTATATGTGTGTATGTATATACCCTTTCCACATCCTATACTCCAACCAAGCACTTTCTTGTTGTCTCCCATATATGGCATCCCATTTCTTATCTCTGTGTCTTTGTACAGGCTGTTCCCCTTGCTTGGAATGAGCTCCTTCCTTATCTCTGCCTTTTTGAATCCCTAGCTTCTTTCAGATCTCAGCCCAAACTTCATCCCACAAGAGGTCTTTCCTGATGTCCTCAGATGCTGGTTTCCCTCTCCCCCTATGTCACCTTGTATTTACTTTGTACATATTTGCATATTTACCTGTTATTTCTACTGATTGATTTAAGTTCTTTAGGGTAGGTACTGCTTCATTTCTGTCTTTGAATCCAAGAATTGCCTGGTATGCAGTTGGTGCTTAATACATGCTTGTTGATAGGTTGCTGGGTTGAATATTTTGAGGGAAAAGGAAAGAGTCAGAGAAAGGCATTTATTTAGTGCCTGCTATGTTCTGGTCATCATGCCAAGTGTTTCACATCTCAATTACTATCTCATTTGAGGGTACCATTGCACACTGTCCTGGCCATCTGTTGGCCCTCACTCATCCTATATGGCTGGCAAACCTTCTTTATGCCACTTCTTGATCACAATTCAATAAACAAGGGCAAGTTATTGTTGATAAAATCCTGAAGCTTACTTTGACCCCCATATGTCCTTCCATTGCCCTTTGTGTCACTTGAGATTTTGATTCTTCTGAGATTGTGATATATGATTGGGCAGACATATAGTGTCATCAAGAGAATGCTGGTAAAAAGATAGTTTTGGGGTAGCACACATCTTAGGATCATTTAAAACATTATGGAATTTCCAAAATGTGATCTAGCTTGACCTCTTCTTATACCTTTCAGGCTTATCTCTTTACCCTAGTGAGGGACTTGCCCAAGATATGTATGGATCATAATTAAGAAACAGTGGTGGTGGGTCAGCAAGGAAGATTGCAGACCCCAGCTCTACTTCAGGGTCTGTGATTCATTAGCTATGTGATCTTCAGACAAGGAACACGAGCACTATAGGTCTCAGTTCCTCATCCATAAAACCAAGGGATCAGACTAGATGGATCAGACTCCTTTGAAATCTAAGATTTTATCATTCTCTGAGCATGGTGGTGATGCTAGATAGATAGGTCTGGTCTTGGGCTTGACCTCTTCATGCTTCCTGGAAGTCACTTCAATGGAGAGAATTCCCCACACTAATGAAAATATAAGTCTGGACCAAGAGAAAAAAAATGAATATACATGTAGATCTGATATGTAGTCTATATAGGCTGAAAGATTTTGTGGTAATCTAGGGTTCCTAGTTTACATAGGCGTGTTATGATCATTTGGAATGGATTCTTAGAATCCATTAAATATACCTTTGTTACACATCATAGAACAGTGCTTAATATGGGGCATTTGCTCAGCAGGACCTCTCATCTATCGTCCCCTTTGGAGGAAACCGTGAGATGGGGTGGAGGCAGATGCATTGTCTTGGAGAATTTCTAGAGGCATTTTTCTGTAAATTGGTTCTTATATGAGGACATATCATGTCTACATGAGCAATATATGGGACATATCGTCTACACGAGCAGTTTCTAGATTCTGTAATCATCAGAGGTCTCCCCAGGACCACTGTTTTGTTTCTGACCTCAACCTGACCACTCTCCTCATAGAGCCTTCCATATGCAAGGCATTATGCTAGGTGGGTGCAGTGAGGTCTACAAAGAGGGATCAGACAAAGTCCTTGCCCTCAGGGAACTTATATGCTTACTGGATAAAAGAAAATGATAGATAAAATAGTTTTGGGGAGTGATACAGGCAGCTAGGTGGTGTAGTGGATAGGAAGGATGGTCTGGAGTCAAGAAGACTTATCTCTGTGAGTTCAAATCTTGTCTAAGACACTTGCTAGCTGTGTGACCCTGAACAAGTCACTTAACCCTGTTTGCCTCAGTTTCTTTATCTGTAAAATGAGCTGGAGAAGGAAATGTCAAACCAAGCTAGTATCTGCCAAGAAAACAATGATCGGGATGGCAAAGAGTTGGACGTAACTGAAAAATGATTAAACAGTACAAGTTAGGGAAGTACTTCACCCTTAACTAAAATGGGTTGTTGGTTCCTAGCTCTGGAACTTGTTTACTAGCTGCTTACCTTTAGAAAATTAGTTTATTTCTCTGAGTCTTAGTTTTCTTATTCATACTATGAGTGTGTTGGAGTACATGGCCTTTGAGATTCTTCCTAGTTCCAATTAGGATCCTCAGTCTCCGTCCTGAGGGGTTAGTCTCTTAGGGATCACAGGACCTTAGGTATAAAAGGCTAGAAAGAACCTAAAAGATCATGGAGTCCATCCTCTTAATCTTACAGATGAGTAAACTGAGGGCTGGGGGAGGGGGAAATGCCTTAAAGTTATATGAGTAGCAAATGGCAGAGATGGAATTAGAACCCAGGTCCCTTGATTCCAAATCTGTCCCTCTTTTTCTTGTACTCCTAATAAGTAGCAGGAAGACCAAGTGTTCAACAAATAACCTATTAGTCAAGGAGTCAACCAATAAGTAGGTGTTGAATACCTACTATGTGCAAAGTTCCTGTCCTAGGAAAAGAATGAGGCTATTCAGAAAGCTTGCTGAGGAGTTTACTAGCTATATGTGTCATAGTGCCCCAGAGGTTAGAAGACCTTGCATTCTGGTCCTGCTTTATCACTTCCTAGTCATGCATTCTTGACCAATCATTTCATTTTTCTGACCAACAGGAATTTTACCTGTAAATATGAATGTATGTAAGAAGAAGAATGACCTCCCTAGCTACTGGGCAGCCTGATCATAGTGGAATGAGGGTAGGCCAAAACTCTAGGTCTTCTGCTTACTAGAGGCAGTCCAGGGGATTCAACTCTGGGCTTGGAGTCAGGAATGAATACCTGAGTTCAAAGCTAGCCTCAGATTCTTCCTAGTTGTGCAAACCTGGACAAGTCACTTAACCACTGTCTGCCTCAGTTTCCTCAACTGTAAAATGAATAACAATAGGATTTACCTACCTACCAGGGTTATTGTGAAGATAAATGAGATAATTGTAAAGTGTTTAGAGCAGTGCCTGACTCATAGTGGATGTTATACAAGTGTTGGTCATCATCATCATCATCATCATCATCATCATCATCATCACCATCCTCCTCCTCCTCCTCCTCCTCCATAAGGCTTTGTGTAAGCCATTTTAGTCAGTCAATGAGCATTTATTAAGCATTTGCCATGTTTCAGATAGTGTACTAAACACTGTGGAGACAAAGAAAGGGGTGTCTGTGTCTGCCCTCAAGGATCTTAGATTCTAATTGGGGGGGGAGTGTACAAATAACCAGAAACCTTATATACAGAGTAGAAGGAAAGTGATGATAGAGGGAAGACGTTAGGAAGAGGGAGATGAGGAAAGGCCTGAAAAAAGTGGAATTTGAGTGAAGTCTTGCAGGAAGACAGGGCAGCTAAGGGGGCAAGGTGAGGAGGAACCATGTTCCAGGCATGGGGAATGGAAAGTGGAAAGATGCCAAGTGTGGAAGTTCAGTTTCTTGTCTACGAACGGGGTACAGTTGGATCCTTGAGGAGAATTGAGTATAAGAAGACTGGAGGATCTGGAGAGAGGGGCTGGGGTGTGGAGGACTTTAAATGGCAGTCAGAGAACTTTGTTTGATCATGAGGGTAAAAGGAACCAGTGGCCTTTATTGAGTAGGGCCCCCACATGGTCAGACCTGTGCTTCGGGGAGATCACTTTGGCAGATGAGAGGAAGATAGATAGAGTGGGGTCTAGGGAGAGACTAGAATCAGGAACCCTCCCTCCCCCCAAAAAGAAGGCTATTCTTTCAGGAGCCCAAGTGAGAGCTGATTGGGGCATCTCCCAGGGTGGTAGCTTTGTAGGGTCGAAAAGGAAACACATATAGGAGAGGGATTGTTCATTAGGTAGAGATGACAATATTTGACAAAGGACTGAATATACAGGTTGAGGGTGAGTGAGGAATTTAAGATTAAATTAAGATGTGTGGGTGACTGGGATGGCAAGTTAAGAAAACAGGAGGGTTTGCATTGAGTTTGAGATATGTATGGAAAGTTTGAGATATCTAAAAAGATGGTGATGTGGGCCTGGAGCTCAGGAGACAGCTTAGGTTTGTATAACAGAGCATGTCCCAAAAGTCTTAGTGTATCTTTTATAGTTTTAATTCATTAAAGAAACCTTCATTACAGTGGAGACTCAAGGCCGTATGATCAGTACAAGGAACAGCCACATTGATATTTTTTATACCTGACTTTGCAGTTATATTTTGTATGGTTTTAAACTTTAATAGTTTAACACTGCACTAACATTTCTGGGAAGCACTATATGGAGCTGAGAATCATTTGCGTGGAAATGATAATTGAACCAATGGGAACTGATGAGATCACTGGCTGACACAGTATTTTTGGAAAAGGGAAGAAGACCCTGGGCAAAGTCTTGAGGTACATATGAAAAATCAATCCAGGAGATTGAGAAAGAATGGTGAGACAGGAGAGGAGGGAGAATAACTGGGAGAGAAATGTGGAATGAAAACCTAGAGAGCAGAGAGGGTCAGAAAGAGGTGATGAGCAGTGTTCAAGGCTGTGGAGAAGTCAAGAAGAATGAAGACTGAAAGAAAACAATTAGATTCAGCAATTAAAAGATCGTTGGTAATTTTGGAGAGGACAAATTTAGTGGAATGATGTGCCTCACTTCCTTCATCCATAAAATGGGTATGATAATGGGCATACTGCCTTTTTTAATGGGAAAGTCTGAAAATTGGGGGACAAATGTATATAGAATTATAAAGTCTGTTAACTGTAAAGGCCTAAATGGAAACTAACTGTATTAAAAATTATTTGTAATTTGTAATTGTAAATTAAATTTTTGTAAATTATAAAGACCAATAATAATAATAATAATATCTAACATATTTATAATGTCTGCTATGTGCTAGGCACTGTTATAAGTGCTTTACAATTATTTCATTTTCTGAAACTATTTATTTATAGCATTCATTTTAAAATTTGAGTTTCAAATTCTCTTCCTCTAGCCACTCTTCTACCCAGTAAAAGGCTAGCAATATATCAGTTATATGTGTGAAATCATGCAAAATATTTCCATATTAGCCATTTTGCAAAAAAAAAAGAGCAAGAAAAATAAAGAAAGTGGAAAAATTATACTTCCATTTGCAGAGTTCATCTATTCTCTCTCTGGAGATAGATCACATATTTCATCGTGAGTTCTTCAGAATTGTCTTGGATCAACAGTTATTATTTTATTTCATCCTCACTATAGCTGTGGGATGTAGGTGCTATTCTCATACCCATTTCACAGATGAGAGAACTGAAACAAATAGGGGTAAAGTGACTTGCCCAGGGTCACATAGCTAGTGTCTGAAGTTGGATTTGAACTCAGATCTTCCCAATCTCAGCCTAGTGCTCTATCCAATGTGCCACCTAAATAAATATAAGATGGAGTTATCTTTGCAGCCTAGCTAGGGAAATAGTACTGACTCCTATGAAGCATTGAGGGAATGATGGAGGGCTGAGCTCTGTAGTTCAAGAAGAGTTCAGAGAGGAGAGAGTCCAGCGTGGACTCCTTCCCTTAATGTTTCTATGGCCCCCTGGTTTTCTCAAGATTTTTATTTAGTTAAAAAATACGGCTTTTTTTTTTTTTTGCTGTGCATTTGTTCTAATTTTCAGCAGCACGGATGAGCTCATCTCCCTTTAACTTGTTGCTCTGGGTGTCTGTGCGCAAATTAGGATCAGGAGAAACCTGAAGCGAGTGTTGCTGGTATGAAGCAGCTAGCTGCCCCTTCTTCTTGTCTCCTCCCTGCAAATGGCAAACAAACAGAATTAGTGCCAGTTTTTGTTGGCTGACTTTGGGCAAGAGGTCAAATTCTTCCCAGAAAAGACTTTTTAGGGGATGAATTTGTTTTTTCAGAACCAGGGAACCACTAGGTGGTTGAGTTTGGGCTCCTTCCCCTCCCCCACCCCCCGCCCCAGGCATCCTGTCCTGACTAGTTTGTTTCTTTGAAACCCAGTGTTCCCAGTCAAAGTAGACTTGAGGAAGGGGTGGGAGTGGGGGATGGAAGGAGGCTGTAAGAGAAGCCCAACATCATCTTCCTTTAAGCTCTTGCAAAAGATGGTTCCTGTCACTCTCCATTCCCCTAGGTTTTCACATGCTCTTCATTCTTGTGGAGTTGAAATTTAGGAGGAATACCCAGTCAGCCCAGCTGCTGAGTGGAGGGGGCTAGAAGTGAGCAAGAAATGGTCATCTCTCTGTCCTCCTTGCATTGGAAATGGTCCCCTGGTGCCTGCTCCGTGGCTGGCTCGCCTCCTCTCTGCAAAGAAGTCTTGCTGTCTGTTTAGTGTCGCTGTTTTTGTAAGCTAATGAGGGCAAAGTGTGAGCCACAGGCAATGATGCTGTGATATTAGCTGTGACAGGGAGCTTGATCATAATTATCTTAACGAGGATAGGGTTAATTACAGTGGAAACTTAAAAGTTCTCTCTGTTTGAATCAGCTGGAGCCGAATGCCTTGTGATGTTTTTGTCATTCTGATGTGACTTTGGAACTCACAGGCGAAGTCTCCTGGCAGCAATTGGGGCTCCCGTGGGAGCCACGCCGGAGCCCTGTGACGAGGTAACTGAGATAGTACCTGTGGGTGAGATAATGGGCAGCTTTTGTAACATTAGAGCGAGGAAGAAAGCAGCCTGTCAAGGTACTTTGGCAGTGTTTATTAGATTTCCAGAGCAGTGCTACCTGCCTGATGCTGGGCCCTTCCATTATGACCAGCAAACCAACGGGCTGGCTTTGATCTTCTGAATGTGGAAGGCCCACCGGCTACAGTTGGCCGGAGCCAGACTGCCATGGTTTGGCCGGAGCCAGACTGCCATGGTGATGAGCTCGAGCCCCCATCCCAGCTGGAGGGTCAGTTCTCTCCCCACCACTGTGCCAAGAAAGTGGCAGATAGAGAGGTCCCTCCCCCCATCCTCCACTCCATGTATTTCTCACTTTAGACCAAGCAAGAGTCAAAAACATCCATCTTCTCTTAAGCCAGTAAGCGATTTCTTGAATATTATCAATAGATATATCTGCTATGCATTTTGACATTAAGAATATTGAGTGACATCTGAGAAATTTTTTTGTGGGGGGTTGTTTCTTTATCTTCTGTCCCTCAGCTACTTTCAGAGAAATTATATATACATATGCATGTGCATACATAAATATATAGTGCTACATGTACACATACACACATATGTATATAGTGCTACATACACATGTATATATTGCTATTATATACATATGTATATGCATATGATGTAAACTTGAAGCATTTTGTTTCCTATGCTTTCATTCAAGAAGATCCACCAGCATTCCCAAATATCACCCAAAAGACCAAAACGGACAAGGGGACCTCCAAGGCATCCTCCTTCCCCTTTCCCTCCCAGGACCCAAAGGCTTAAATTGGTTAATTGTCTCTCTCTGCTCCATCCAGGCTGCAACAATCTTGTCTTCCCCTCTCTGCCACCCCCTTTTACCCTGCTTTCCTTTTCCTACCTCCCCTGCCCCCAGTCCCCAGGCTCAGAATTTAGCTGATTAAATCACTAAGCTCGAACTGCGCTGATGACATGAAAACAACAATTAATAAGCAACCCCCCCCCCCCGTGTAACACGGCTCCCTTTTAACTGAGCAGCTAATAACATTACATGGCAAAGAATCTCCGAACCAGACAGGTGTAAAGGGATTTGAGTCCAATTTTCCCAACCCCTCTCAGAAAGCCCCGGACACCATTGTGCATCTCCTGCCCAGGCTCTGGGGAAAGAATGGCTGTTTCACCAGGCAACTCCCTCTAGTGTTCCTGGGTCTTTGTCCCTCTGCACGCCCTGTCATCCTGCTTTATGCTCCCCTGCAGTACTTTGGGGTCCAGCTTTCATCTCCTTGCCAGTTGCTGATTCTCATGATAAGAGTATTATATTTGCATAACATAACTCAGGGACAATGTGTATTTTGCCGCTGACATTGACCAGAGCCCGACTGATGTTTCTGCACAAAGGACTTATTAGCGACCCATAAGGCTCGGTGGCGCTGACAGGGAGGTGGCCTGAACTCCCCTTGGCCAGCGGAGGCCTAATGTTGAAAAGTGAGCGTCAGAGATTATCCCTGATTAGCCACTGATGGAGAGAGCCAGCAGGAACTGAGGGAGCCCTGAAGATGGGCTCGCTGGGCGAGGCTGGCCCAGTCTGGTCCAGCCTAGCCCACTTCGATGAATCGGCTTGGTCTTTCCCTTTGGGTCCCTGTATTGGGAGAGGACGAGTAGAGAGCTTTGCAGATCTGAAACCTCCCTCAGCTAGCATTTCCCAAGTTTTGTTTTTCCTTTTCAGACGAGAAGCGATACAAGCTTTGGTTGTGGGGAACTTCAAAGTAAGTGATGCAGGGTCTGACTCTCTGGGTGAGGCTTTCCCAGCATCAGAGACTGAGAATTAGAAGGGAGCTCCACCCTTATCTAGTCTCACCCTCTCCTTCTATAGATGAAGAAAATGAAACCCAAAAGGTCCCACAAGAAATAAAGCAGACTTCGTTATTGGTCAGACGTGTCATTTTGCAGGTGAGGAGAGTGGTTCACATTACAGATGTGGAAACTGAGCTCAGCAGAGCCAGGATTTGAACCCGGGTATTGGAACTCTGAAGTCTGCCCTCTTTCCACATGAACAGTCAGAAGTATGGGGGCCATATTTGCATGGCAGTGTGGAAGCTGGAAACCTTGAGGACTTTGTAGGAATTAATTACTACCTGACAACTTGTTTGAAATCTCAAATTCTCGGTTTTGGTGGTGCTTCCAGCCCAAGGTCCTAATTCATTACTGGGAAGATGCTCTATACAGAAAGGTGTTCATATGGGAAAACCTCTTTAGTATAAACGGCCTCAGAAAATGACTAAATAGTAGAGACTGCCTCTGCCTTATTCATCACATTTTCTAAAACAGCCAGGAGATACAATGATAATCTTCCCTCTGGTCGGCATAGTACATCAGCTGTCAGGCTGTGCCATCTCAGCATCTCTCTAGGAGTCTGGTAGGTGAATGAGCTGTGAATAGGAGTCTGTGTGTAAGCTCCCTATATCAGGCAGCCTTCTTTGATTAGTGTTTGTGTGTGTGTGTGTATGCCTATGCAATCTTCCCCCTAATCCCTCCCTTTCCCCCCCCCCCATTGAAACCAATGAAATTAAGAGTTAACTTTCAACTCCTGTGTAAAAGCTTATTCCTTTTCTGGTTTGGTTTTTTGAGTTGGCTGATTAATTCCCACAGATCTCTGTTTATTAACAACTTCAAGTGCCACATTTGGGGGTCCTAAACTTTTTTTTCTTGAGAGAAATCTGCTTTCTATTAATTAAAACTCCAGCGGATACTAGGAAGGGTCACTCACTTTAAAGAGTTTCACCCCTACCTCCCCTCCACAATATCCCCCCACTTCCCATTGCTACCCCCAACATCTCAGGCTGGAGTGATTCTGCAATCCTGCAGGGGCCTGGCGTCTAAAGCAAGACTCTGAGCCAGAGCAAATGAAGTGATGATTTAAACAAAAATACAACAGAAGGAGAGACAAAAAAGAGGGGGCAGGGATGGGATGGGGTGGGTAGTGAAAAGAAGGCAAAGGGGAGCCCTCCCTACCATTTCCTATGATTGTACGAAGGGGAACTGCTCTGCAATGATAGCTGAAGTTGTATTTATTATTGTTAGAGGGGTATGATATTTCTGGGCAGGAATGATGGATGACAACTTAGATTTGTGTCCAGGGAATGAAGGTGAACTGTGACAGAGTTATTTATCTTGGGAATGGAGGTTAGGGTCAGGCGAGGCTGGGTGCCTGAAGGCACAAGACATTGACAAATTTATCCTGCAGGCCGTATCTGAAGGCCTTTGTTTGGGATTCTGGCTACTCACTAAGTGACCCTCATCCTTCATGCTGGCAATGCGTGAAGGATGTGGTGAGGTGCCAGAGGGGGCCCCCCCTGCTCCCCCACTCCCTCTACTAATTCTTGTCATTCACTCGCCTGACAGGCACCAAGCCCAAACTATTCCCAGTCCTGAAAGGGAAGGTTAAAATATTTATTTCAGCTCATAATGGCCTCTCTGATTTAGTGGTGGATCATTTTTCCTGGTGCCTTTGTCACTGCAGGTCACTGGAAGGACTGAGCGCATTCACAGGGCTGGAGGAGCTGATCTTGGACAACAACCTTCTTGGAAATGACCTTGCGTTGCCAGGGTTACCCAGGCTCCATACCTTAACGCTCAACAAGAACCAAATATCCTTTGCACTGCTGTCTACCCCTCGTCCAACCAGCCTCTGCCCTCCCCCCAAAAAATGCCTTCGAAATGTCAGATGGGTTTTATGTGTCAGCTAAATTAAAGTATGTGAAATACGGACCACGGGCAGACAAAACGTTCTGTCTCTTGGCACTCGGGACACTTCAGAGTAATTTATTATAGGTCATTCATAAATGAAATGCACCATTATATCTTCCTGTTGCTCCATTTTAGTGTGGGGGATCTAAGTTATGGCTGTGGAGAAATCTTTTTAATAGATAAAAATAGAGAAAGAAAATAATGTCACACTGGAAGGAGAAGCTTGGAAGGAGAAGCTGGGACGTTTGCTTAGGGATGTGTTGCAGGGCGGCCTCTCGTGGCGCATGCTGGGTAGTGACACAACGCGAACTTTCCTCCCTTTGGTTCCTGGGAATTTTCCCAGCATGTGCAAGAGTGGGGGGTGGGGAACAGACTGGAGGGGGCTGGACCAAGGAAAGGGACTTCAGAGGGGAAGGAGCCCTTGATGGTGAAGCTGTCCTGTCTCCCCGGGGGTGTCTGTGAGTAGAGCTGGTTAAAGCTAACTTTGCTTGGTGTCTCCTGTTTTCCTGTGGAATGAAAGCATTAGCCCACTCTCCCAGCCAGGGATGTGATCTGGAGACCTTAGGATCTGAGCTCAGATGGAGAGACTGACAGCAAGGCAGAAAATCCACTGCTCCCGTGGCCCTGCTTATCATCTTATGCCTCAAGACTGTAGAACGTAGTGGTTTTGAGGTGGGGAAAAAATGAAAGGAAGCAAAATGGGATAATCTTTTCATTTCACAAAGAAGGAAACTGAGGCACAAGGCGGTCAAGTGTTTTCCCCAAGATCACAGTTATTTGCTAGTGGCTCCTTGTCTCCTTTCTTTCCCCCCTTCCACAACATAATTTTAAACATTTTTTAGTCTTTGTTTTTACTTCATTTTATATTTATTTAATCTGTATTTGAGATCATTGACTACTTTCATGAATCCAAGATCTCCTCTATGTGGGGTATTCCCTGCCCTGATGCAAAATTCAGCCTATCCATATTTTCTCATCCTTTATATCACTTGTCCATGCCCTACAAACATGTTCACGAAGGATCTTCCCAGTGTGGAGGAGACCTGCTTTTAGGTCTTTTAATACTTCATGGATAAAAATGCAATAATGTTCATCATGTTATCAGCTCCCTCTTGGGAGAATAGATTTAGACTTGGAAGGATCCTCACAGATGATATAAGGTGGTAGGATTTTAACCCTGGGTCTCTATTCTGAATCGAGTATTCCTTCCAGTATGCCCTTTTTTGATGAAGTTCTTTATGTTACATTTTGCTTTCAAGTAAACATTGTTTAATATCCCCAGAATTTAGCATGGTGCCTGGCACATAACAGGTTCTTGATAAATGTTTATTAAATTGAATTGTTATAGCCAATAGTAGATTAAACTGTGCTTCTCACCATTGCCCTTAGGAGGACTAGAATTTTGATTGATCTGAGATTGTGGTGTTCCATGATGCACTGCATGTAGGCTTTTGTTTTGGAGAGTGCCACGTGATAATTGAAACTGCTACATAATCATTTCCTAATCTTCTATTAAAATTTGGAGCTAGTTTATTCATCTGAAATGCCATGTTCAACAAAAATGCCAGGGGGCTTTCAATTCAACTGTATAATTTGGGAAATACTTGTGATTCATCCACTTATTTTTCCTGTGTGGATTATTAAAATTATCTCTTTTGTGAATAGCCACAGAACTTATTGAAGTGGTCCTATTGTATCCCAATCAGCCCCATCTCACCCAAAAAAGGGATATCTTACCATGTCTAGGACATGGCTCTTTGGTTTGGACTTTGTGTGGGTTATCTTCCATGACACTGGTGAATACCAGTGAAGAGCATTTGGCTTCATGCCTTGCTTGATACTGAAAATCATAAAATTGTTAAAACAATGAAACTGTATTGTAACTGTCAAAGAATCTTTTATGATCACAGGAGCACACAAGGATATCGATGTAGAGCTACATGCATGGACCATTTGGTTCAACCTCACCTAATTTTATTGGCAAGGAAACTGAGGCTTGAGAAATTTAAAGGACTTGTCCAACCTCACCCTAGTCATCTGAATCAGGGCAAGTTAGCACTATAGAGTTAGTTCTCTTTCCTCTGTACCATGCTGATCTTAATAGATGCATGAGGCTATAATTGACTCCACTGAGTCAAATGCTTTTAAAAAATTCTATAAACTATTAATACAGTAGGACCACATTCTCTATCCCACCCAGTCAACTATCTGACTAGGAAGATAATATGGTCTGTTATAGCGAACAAGAACCTGCCTATTCCCTTTTCTTATATTCATCAAGGATACTCTTCATATATATGTGGACTTTTCTCATAATAGAAAAAAAGAATAATGGTATATGGATAGTAGGTGGAGATATTTGCTTAGTTCATTTTTGGGGGGAGTGTAACATGAATTAGGGTTTTCTATGTTTTTTCAAGTCTTCCCCTTTTTGAAATATTTGAACCTGGATCCCCAAGCACCTTTAAAATTGTGCCACTTCAGGAACATATTTCTGTTACATGTATTTGGGCAAATCAGAATCTCCTCTTGAATCTACACTAAGTATTGCTCTCAATTACCATTTCCTCTCATAATACATTGGGCACTGGGCTATGATAATATGTATATGATGGTTCCGTTGTCATTAATGATGGGAATAGATTGTCATAGTAATGGTGATAGATTTGTTCCATATCACATCAATTTGTTATCTTCCTTCCTGTGTGAAATTTATAAGGGATTTAAGCAAGTAAATCTTTGCACCTGGATTCAAAAAATCAAATCCACAAATACAAGATAGAGGATGCATAGATTAATCAATCAGTAAACATTTATTAAATGCCTACTATGTTCTAAGCACTGTGCTAAGCACTAGGGGCACAAAAAAGGGGATAAGATAGTACCTGCCCTCAAGTAGCTCATAATCTAATGGATGAATACATAGCAGTGTGGCACAATGGGTAGAAGGGTGTCTTTGGACTCAGAACTACCTTGCTTTAAGTCTTGTATTTGATACAAATAGTTATATGATCACAGGTAAGTCACATAACCCCACAGTGGCTGGAACTACTCTCCGAGTCTGCTAGTTACAGCCAAGATGTTGATCTGCATTGTTGGAAGGAATTTTCATTCCAGAAGTATGCCAAAAGTATGCACACGTATGTATGTGAATATGTGTCTTCTTTAGTGTATCTACAAGGGCTAACCTTCCAATTTGCACTTGAATGTTGAGTACCCTGAGGACAATCTACCTAAGGTTCATGGTTCAGACTCCTAAAGCTGCAACTGACACACTCACCTTTAGTAATTGGCTAGTAGATACAATGAATTCAACACAAGTTCTTTTACTGGTAAACAGAGAGTAGCTATAATGCATTTCTCCCATAAATCTGGAACATATTCTACCATAACTGTGTAAAGAATAGTCATATACATAGCATATACTTGTAGTAAGAGACAGATATGGAACACATGTGACTAAGGCAACTGATTCTTCTGCTTACTAAAGGACCCCAGTGGCCTTTCTCTTTCATAGTGTCCTCATACTGCTCCCCAGTGGGTTCAATTCCTCTTTTGAATAGGTCACTATGTTTTGGGCTTTTGCCTCTCTGTAATGTAATTCCCAGCTGCTAGGGCTAATTCTCTTTCAAATCCATAGCTGGACTTTTTTTTCTGCTGCCAGAGGTCATACTCTTTAAGGCAGCCCCTTGCCTCAGCTCATTTCCACTGAGGTCCTTCTGGGATGTACTGTCTCTTATTGAAAGGGTAGCTCTGGCTATAAAGTACTACACCTGATGTGGAAAGCTGAGAGAAATTCCACCCACTCTCTACATTTTTATTTGAGAGAAGCTTGAGAGAAAAGGCAAAGAATGATCTCTTCCTAAGACTTCATGACTTGATAAGTAGCTCTCTTCTCTTCTGCCATGGGTCACACTCCTCAGAGTTCTCCTCTGCTGACTCCAGAGTTGGCAAGCTTGCTTTTCAAGGGTCAAGAGGCGAGTGAGCAATATTTGGCCAACCAATGGCCAGCTGCTCTCCCATTCCATCAAGTTTGCTTCAAGAGATAACAAAGAATAAAAACCTTTATTTATGTTTAATTATCTTAACACTTCTCTGTCAATATTATCTGCCTTTTACTTTCTATGACTGAAGGGTAGGAAGGTATCAATTTATCAGAAGTATCTTGATGAACTACCCACTAATATGCTATGTATTATTTCAAAGAGAGAGTGAGGGAGGTAGTAAAGGTGAAGCAGGGTAGGGGAAGGAAAGAATGGGGAAGGAAGAGAAAGAACAAAATTTCATAATAGATACAAATTTTAAACAATTAAAATGGAACAAAGAAAATAAAGAACCTATGCATGTCCTCTCTGGCAAAGCTTTTGAGCACCCAACTTTTCTGCTATGCTCCAATAGTCAAAGGTAGAGAAAATTACAAGCAAAAGAAGTTTGAGGAGGAGGAAAGGAGAAGGAAATTTGAACTAGCCGCTTAATTGAGAGGAAAGAAAGAGAATGGGGAAAAGAGGGGAATAAATAGACATATAAAGAAAGGAAAATAAATCCATATTTGAAATAAGTCCCCAAACTAGGGGGAAGCTTGACAAATAGATGAAAGGGAGAAATCCCCTGTGGGAATAGGGTTGTATAAAGTACTTTAAAGAGAAACAATTATAGGAGCAAAATGCTGACTTAAAAGAGGAAGGAGAGAAATAGTATATAAAAACACTATTAGAAAAAGAAGTGGAAAGGGGTTTAATTCTGATAATTTTAAATGTAAATAGAATAATCCAATAAAACAAAAGAGAGTGGCAGACTGGATAAGAAAACAAAAGAGTGCAATCTTCATTTATGAGAGATACATCTAAAAGAAATAAAATTTAGAATCAAGATGAGAGACTGGAAAAATATATCCTTCATATAATTTTAAAAAGCATTAATTTCAGTCATGCTATCAAATAAATCAAAAATGTAAAGACTCAACATATAAAAGAAATGACAATGAATTCATGAAGTGGTAGTTGTTAACTAAATTAATAAAGGGAAAAGTGACTGAATTGCAAAAAAAAAAAACCGCACCAATGTTAGGAAATTTTTGTGGTCTTCTCAATGTTTGACAGATCTAAAAGAAAGATAAACATAAGAAAAATATCTGGAGAAATTAGATCTAAAAGATTATTGTGGTTTTTTTTTTTTCTGGATGGGACCACTAAAGAATATACATATAACTCAGCACCACATCTCACATTTACAACAATAAACCATGTATTAAGGCACAGAGAAGTTGCAAATAAATCTTCATGATCTTTCAGAGATCATTAACAGTGGCTCAAAAATCACATCTATCATTTCTTTTAAGTTATAGTTTATTTTAGCTAGGTCACTTAAAATCAAAGAAAGCTAGTTATATTTTTTTGATCTTCTTATTCATCTTGGCTATTGATGCCCTACTACCCACTTTTTTTCTCTTTGCCATCCAAAGACTGTTGTTGGCAGAGAAAATAGAAGCAAAATAATGGAGTAATTTTATCCCCTCTCTTTCGTTAATTATATTCCACAAACCTAGCAAATCCCTTTTCCTCATATAGCTAAAAATAATTTTATTTTTCTTAGCTTTCTTCATCAGTCTGAGTTTCCAGAACTTTGGAATTCCTGACACTTCACTAAGAACAATGTCACTTTAAAAAATGAATATGCTTACCTGTCTCTGCTTCCACTTTCTGTACATGTCTTCTTAAGGTTCAAGTTGTTTGGTGAGTTCTTTATATGTCAGTATTGGTTTCTAGACAATTTCCCATTTTCCTTCTCATTGAAATTGTTTTTCTTAGTATCTTCAACATTTTCTTTATCAATACCATCCATTTCTCCTGGGCTGACATTTTCTATAGAAAAGTAGTGAATGAGAGATCTTAAGTACTTTTCTGAATCCTCGAAAATTTACTTCCTTGATATTTATAGTGTGCGTTTTCCTAGCTACCTGACATGGAGGGAATTATGATGCTGGAGTAAAAGATGCAATTTAATTTATTAATGGTCAATAGTCAAATCAGCAAACATGTATCAAGTGCTTAATATGTACTAGTTTTTGTGCAAAGTAAGAATAGAAAGATCTAACCTGATGCCTATTGGAGCATAGCAGAAAAGTTGGGTGCTCAAAAGCTTTGCCAGAGAGGACATGCATAGGTTCTACCAACCTCAGGCATGGAAAGATTCTGTCTTGTACTAGTGAAGGGAGTATGTATACCTGATCCATCAGAAATAGTATAGCGTTCTTAAGCAAACACATATACGCACATACATGTAAACACATACGCTACATGTACTACACACATATAGAAATAGAACTATATATATAACATTTTTCCTCAACTGTCCCCAGGCTCACTCATTCCTTTCATATGGAAATCTTCCAGTAATGTTATATAGCATAATTTAAGCTAATTTTTAGCTTAATACAGCCAGGAGATGTAATGATCAGTGATGAGGTGTTAATGTTAACAAGGGATCAACACTCATCAACTTTCACTGATTGGGTCAAATGAAATAATTTGAATACTGAAGAATCAAAAAATGGCCATACCCTTGAAGAATTTAAATAACAAGGGCCTGAAGACAGTTCAAGGCAGTTCTAGCAGGAACCAACAGTAAAAGAAGAACCTAGCTCTTGAGAGGAAAGCTCTGGGAAAAGGTAAGAGAAAACTCCTCCCTTTTCCACTGGCCATGGCATCTAGCCAAAGATCTCCTTGCTCAGAATGAGACACTCTAGCTAACAGTGGGAAAGTCAGTTTGAGAGAGTTCAAGGCACACTTAAAGGAATAAAGACAAATGCTCTCCAGGCACAGACACTTTAAAAGTAGTCAGTTGGACCTAGAAGCAACTTTGAAGAGCAGAGCCCCTGGCAGCATAGAAAAGAGTCATTCAAACATTCGAGAGACCATTAGTCTTGACAATTGAGAAGTGAGCTGTGAAGAACAGATCCTGAAAGCCCAACTTGAGGATTTATTCAAGAGATATACTATGCCTAAGGGAGAACTTTGAGAGGACTTCATGAAGAGAGGAAGGACTTTGAGGCCTGGTGTCAGTAGAAGAGTGAATAGCCTTGGCCATAGGTGTTTGTTACTTTTAAGATGACAAAGTGAATAGCAATCATGAGTGGTAAGGGAAAAGAGCAAAGATTCAGGCCCTATATTTCAGGCCAAGAACAAAAAAAAGCAGGATGCTTCATTTGTTTACTTCATTTCTTAACAATGCTAACAAGATTCTTGAAGTATGCCTTGAACTTCTATTTAAAATTATTAAACAGTTTCTCTAGTTCAGTGATCTCATCCATACTTTTCAATTCTCAAGTTTCTGAAAGGCTACATCCTAAATCTCTACATCTGCTCCTATTGACATCATCAATTACATTTGGCTCAACATGCCAATTAAGCCCTATGATGTGTCTCTGCAGATAAAAAACAAAAATGAATTTAAAAGCCCCAATTTTCAAAAATCTTAGATCCTAAAGAGCAAAATAGCAAGGAAATATATAATTGAGGAGGAACACTAATCTATAGAATCAAGAAAGGCCTTCTATAGAGGATGCTGTTTCAGTTGAACCTTGAAGTAATTATGATCCTGCCATAAAATACACAATTTAATTTATTTACAGATTGTAAATGGTGGAAGCAAGGAAGGAATGCATTTCAGGCATTGGGAAGTAGACAGTTCTAGGTAGAAAGGGAGAGGATAGAACACTGAGGTCAGAGAACAGTAAGTAGACCAGTGTATCTGGGATAGAGACAATGTAAAGGGGAGAGATAAAAGATCTTGAAAGGTAGGCTGTAGTCAGATCGCACAGGGCTTTGAATACTGAACTAAGACAAATTTATTTCATCCTATAGGCAGGGAAATGATATCATTGACTTGTGCTTTAGTAAGATTGGTTTTGCAGGTTGATAGACAAATGGATGGATGAGTCAGAGAGAAAGTGGAAACTTAGAGTTCAGTTGGGAGGCTGCTGCAATGATTAAGTTGGGAAATGATGAAGGCTTGAGCTAGGGTGGTAATTGTGAGAGGTATGAGTAGAGAAAAGGGGATGGAGATAGAATGTGCATCTGCACACACACACACACACACACACACACAGAGCTGATCCCTGATTAGATGTTGTTGGTGAGGGAGAAGTAATGGTCATCCCAGCTGGAATGGATAAAGAGATATGGAAAGACGATACACTCCAGGACTCCATGTCTTCTATTCCTTTCGATCATTTTTTTTGCCATTCTTGCTCATTAGAATCTCACCTTATGAAAATTTCAAACTTCAATTTTATTTTATTTTTCTCATACTTAGACTCCGGATGTTGGGAAAAGCCAAATAGACGTTGAAATACTCATTTGTTGTTCAGTTACTTCAGTCATGACCCCATTTGGAGTTTTCATGGCAAACATACTAGAATGGTTTGCCATTTCCTTCTCTAGCTCATTTTATAGACAAGGAAACTAAGGCAAAAAGGGTTAAGTGACTTGCCCAGGGTCACACAGCTAGTAAGTTTCTGAAACCATATTTGAACTCAGATCTTCCTGACTCCAGGCCCAGCTTTCTATCCACTGTGCCACCTAGCTGCCCCTCAAAATATGTATCCTATCTCTGAAATAATTTGATTTTTGATCCTTAGTATATTGAGAGACTTACCTCAGTGATATGTGTACAATACCAAGGGATGTTACTGAAGGACCCATGTAGCAATTGTTGGTGGTAATTGCCCACAGGCTTTCTACTTTGCTCTTTTCCCTACTTTCTCCTTTTCTCTACTTTCTCCTTTTCATATCTTGTGATATTCTATTCCTCACAACATTAAGTATATAGGTGCAAATGGCATTTATTAGCACTTAATGTATACTGGGTACTAAGTTAAGTACTTGGCATACAAAGAAAGTTCTCAGTGATTAAATGTGACTTGATTTCATTAGCTCCTTTGTCTTACCCTATTCCTTGCCTCTTTTTTCTTCTACTCATGCCCTACCAGGGGTGGGGGACCTGCAGCCTTGAGGCCACATGATGCCCTTTGAATCCAAACTTCACGGAACAAATTAGGGTTCCCCACCCCTGCCTATACCTGCCAGAGCTACCCATAGATATTTCTTAGCTCCTGAGGACACCATAAGAACTAAAGAAGCAACATTCCATTGCTTATCTAATAGCCTACTAAGAGAGAATTCTTTTACTTGAAGAAAAAAAAAATTGGTTGTGTATGTGTTGAGGTGATAGAAAAGACAGTCCAAACATGAATGTTATCATGATAAGAGAAAAGATGTTGATCCTTCTCCCTGGGAATTGAGAAAGGGAATTCAGGCCTAGAAGAGGGGTGCAACAGTGAGGGAAGACCCTGGACGTAGAGATTGGGTGTTGTTGTACCATGTTTTAGTATGAGAGAGAAATAGATATGGCAGTCACCAAAGGAAGAAATTATGCCACGTAGAAGATGGCACCCTGAAACAAACCTCTGTTCACCTTGTTTTGGTTATAGCTCTGATATCTAATTTCTTGATATCTCCATGGTTAATCAGTCCTGGCACTTTCCTGCTATGTATGTTGGTTGAAGGTGGTATGGCAAATTGTGACTTTCTCCTTCCTGGTCCAGGATCCTTAATTCTTTGACACATCACAGATTTGGAGGGGCTGCTGGACCATTTGGCAGAAGTAACACCTTCCCTGGAGTATCTCAGCCTGTTAGGCAATATGGCTTGTCCCAATGAGCTGGTCAGCTTGGAAAAGGATGAAGATGACTATAAGAGATACAGGTAATGCTCTGGGGACCCTGGGGTAGAACATTAGGAAAACAGTATCTTTCCAGAGCTCCTATTGACCTATTGGCTATATGTATGATTTCATAAATTGTTAATATTTCCAGTGCATTAAAGAGCTTCCCATAGATGAAAACCAGTTGAATCAAACTGAATTAAGCTAAGGAAGATAGGAATCCATCAAAGTTTCCTGATAATAAGGTCTCTTTTTGTATTGATTGTGGTGTAGTAGAGTGTACTGTCATGAGATCAGGAAGAGTATGGTTCAAATCCCACCAATGACCCTCTCTAGCACTGTGAAATTGGGCAAATCCCTTAATCTCCCTTAGCTTTTAAGAAACTCCCTTTGTTTTATTTACAAAGTTGAAGATGTGTAAACCTGCACTGGTAAGAGTTTCCTTACTCTCACAATAGACCTTTGCCTAATTCCATCAAATAGTTTTAAAAAAAAATATTTTAAAATAATTTTCTAGGCTTATAGTGAGGGGGGAATGGTTTTAGGTGAGTTTCTATGAACTCCAATAGCAATTCTGGCCTTTTATACAGAGTCTAGCTACAGTGGTTTTCAACCTGTGGGGCGTGACCCCTTTGGGAGTTAAATGACCGTTTCACAGGGGTCACAAGAGTCCCCAAAGACCATCGGAAAACACATATTTCCAATGGTCTTAGGAACCAAGGCACCTAGCTCCTCTACCTGTCTCTAGGCAGATCTGCTCACATGTAGACACACCCACATACATATGAATATTAAAGAGTCTTGGCATTAGGAAGGTTGAGAACCACTGGAGCATTTAATTATATTTGCCTCTGATTGTTTCATGTGTATTTGTCACAATTTCTCACTTAGAATAGAGACTTCTTGATTGCAGGGACCATGGTGACAACTTTCTTCTTCTTCTTTTCCTTCTTCTCCTTCTTCTCCTCTTCCTCCTCCTCCTCCTCGTCCTCGTCCTCCTCGTCCTCGTCCTCCTCCTCGTCCTCGTCCTCCTCCTCCTCCTCGTCCTCGTCCTCGTCCTCGTCCTCCTCCTCCTCTTCCTTCTCCTCTTCCTCCTCCTCTTCCTCCTCTTCCTCTTTCTCCTCCTCCTCCTCCTCCTCCTTCTTCTTCTTCTTCTTTTTCTTCTTCTTCTCCTCCTCTTCCTCCTCCTCCTCCTCTTCCTCCTCTTCATCCTTCTCCTCTTCCTCCTCCTTCTTCTTCTAATTCTAATTCTTCTAATTCTTTTCTTCTTCTTCTCTTTCTTCTCCTCTTCTTCTCCCTCCTTCTCCTTTTCTTCCTCTTCCTTCCTCTCCTCCTCCTCCTCATCTTCTCTCTCCTCCTCCCCTCCCATTCTCGCTCTTCATCCTCATTGTTGTCATTGTCTTCTTCCTCTTCTCTTCCTTTTCTCCTCTTCCTCCTTCTTTTTTTGTGCACCTGGAACATTCAATAAATACTTGATTATTTGGTTGAGTTGCCTTGAAGTCTCCTTCCTTTCCCAATCCAGTAGCTTATAGATAATTATTTTTTCCTGAAATTAACCAGTTGTATGGTTTAAAAACTGTCTTCTTCTTCTTCTTCCTGGTGTTCCCTCAAAACAAAACAATTAAAGGAGGCAGTGGGGGTGAGAGGGTGATTTTGATGGCTCAAAATAGGTAAAAGAGAGGACTGAAGTGAGTTTCAATAGATTCATAGAGATTTTGAGCTAGAAGGGGTTTTTAGAGATTGTTTGGTCTAATCATCCTCTTTTGCAACAGCTTATATTTATTTTAATTCTTTTTAAATTTTTATTTAAGCTTTATGTTTTTTTACGTGACTGTCATTCTAGGATGTCAAAATTCTACCAGACTCCAATGGAAATTAACCTTCTTTTATAATAAAGAAAAATGGTTAATAAAATGAAAGGAAATATTGACCATGTCTAACAACATATGAAAAATTGAACTTCTCTGCAAAAAAAAAATAGCTAGCATTTATAGGATTCATTAAGCTTTGCAAAGTACTTTACGTGTGTTAATTTGTTTGACCCTCAAAGCATTATGTACTGTTATTACACCCATTTTGCAGATGAGGAAAAAAAAAAGCAGATAGAAGTTAAGTAACTTGCTCAGGGCCACACAGCTAGTAAGTATCTAAGGGAGCATTTGATCTTCCTGACTCCCAGCCCTTTCTTCTATCTACTATTCTTTCCATTTAGCTGTTCTTAAGAGGAAAGTATCTGTCATGTTCTTTACCCCTCCATCCCCCATACTATTATTGTTTTTTCAGTTATTCAGAGTTAGACCTCCTTTTAGTGATTTTTCTCATTTATGTTGATGTAGTCATGATATAAATTATTCTGTGTCTGCTTATTTCATTTTGTGTCATTTTATAAAAGTTTTCTCATTTTCCCTGAATTTTTGATAGTCATCATTTTTAACTACACAAAATTTTATTACATTCATATACATTTTGTTCAATCACTTCCCAAATGCTGGTTGTTCTTTTTATTTCTACTTCTTGTTTCCACAAAAATTACTTCAGTGGAATCACACACACACACATACACACACACACACAGATCTTTTGGTTCCTGTTTTTTTCCACAAAAAGTGCTTCAATGGAATATATGCATATGTGTGTGTATGTATGTATATACACATATGTATATGTGTGTATATGTGATATATGTAATTTGTATTGATATGTATTTTATCTTTTTTCATCTTTTATCTCCTTGAAATATATGTCAAGTAGTACAATCAGAATCATAATTCCAAATAGTTATCCAGAATAGTCACAGCTCCATCAGCATTGCATTAGAGTGTCTTTCTACAATCCTTCCAACACTATTTCCAGTTTTTACCATTGTTTTCAGTTTGCAGGGTGTGAGGCAAAACATCAAAATTATTTTAACTTCAATTCCCCTTATCAGTGATTTGGATATTTTCATATGAATGTTAATAGATTTCAATTAAAAATAACCATTCCTATCTTTAATATGAATCAAATTATCTGTTACCTCTTGATCTTAAATATTTTTCTGAACTTCTTATATATTGAATGTCAGATTTTATCAATGGTATTTGACCCAAATACTTTTTGTTACGTGGCCATCTTTTTTCATTCTTTTACATTTATTCATGCAAAAAGTCTTTTAGTATTATGATTATATAATGAAAATTGTCTGTCTTGTCTTTTATGATCATCCCTATCATTCTTTAATCAAGAATTATCCTCTTAGTCATAATTGTGAAAGATACTCCCATTCTTTTCTATTATATTGTCACCTAACTTTTTGTATTCATATTATAACTCCGTTTGGAGTTTATTGTGATATATGGTATAAGAAACTGGTCTAAACCTAATTTATTCCAGTTCATTTTCCTAGAAGTCTTGTCAAGTAGAGAATCCTTTCCCTGAGAAGTTTATGCTCTTGAGTTTATCAAACACTTGGAGGTTCCCTGGCCAGGAACAGAAGCCAAGATATAATGTCCTTTCTTTTATAGATGAGGGAAACTAAGCCACAGAAAAATTAGGTGAACTCTTTCAGGTCACATGGCTGGTTATCTAAAGAGGAGAGAGTGTTTGAGTTAGGCTTTGAATAGATACAAGCTGGGTAACTATGGGTGAGTCACTTAAGTTCAATGAGTCTTAGTTTCCTTATGTATAAAGTGGGGAAAATAATAATCATAGCACCTATTTAATCTATATCATATATATGTGTATCTTATGTAATAATAAGTCATTATTATTGTCATTGAATATTATTGAATTACCATTATTACTACTAGTTGCAAAAATAAGATTCAAACGTTTTCAAAAGGGGGGGTGCTTGCATATTTAGGCATGGCAAAAAGGATGAGGAAATAGAATAAAATTTAAAAGGAAGGAGGGGAATAAGGATCATGTTGCATTTCTCTTCAAATATTCTTTGGCTCTCCTCACTCCTGTCCATTTTTCACACAGCTACTAAAGTGATCCATTTTCAGGGTTATTCTCACTATCTCACTCCCCTTTTTAAGAGACTGTTTAGTTTTTAAAATCTGTAATAAACTTAGCCCAAAGTATCTTTCCATGATCGTTAAAACCTTATCCCCTCTTTCACATTCTTTGATCCTGTCAAACAAGACTTTGATCTGTTATTCACACACAACACTCTATTTCCATCTCCGTGACTTTGTCTTGGCCATTCTCTGTAACTGGAATGCACTTCCTCCTTACTTCTGCCTCATGGAATGCTTTTTTAAAATTCAAGACACAATTGAAGCATCTCCATCTACATTAAGCCTTTCCTGATACCCCCTACTCTAGTTGCTAGTGCCCTCCTTTTCCACTAGCTTGTGTTTAATTACTTTGTATTTATTCTCTTTATATTTATTCTGCATATGCTTACATATTATTGCTGTTCTTTCCTTCCTTCCTCCCCCAAACAGCCCTTGCAAAAAGGGTTGTTTCATTGATTCTATTTTTATACCTAGTGATTAGCAGTCTATGGCATATAAATAGCAGATATTCAATAAATTTATTTGATTGATCTGGATAAAACAGGGGTGGGAGATGAAAGGATCAGAAAGGCAGTGTGTTTACCCATTGATGCCTTTATGTGACTGGGGCCAGAGTTGGACTTTTCTAATTTCTTTCTCTCTTCCTAATATCTGGGAAAATGCTCGATTCTTTCTTAGCCCCAGTGCAAGTTTCTGGCATATCATAATTTAGCTTCTGAAACCTACTTAGTCCTGAAGTTTGGGATAATGCTGGAGAAAAGGGCTTTAAGTTTCTCAAAAGTATTTTCTCAGCCCTTCTCCCACAAAGTGGGAAGTATGCCTGCCACCCAGATTTTATCCAGAGCCCCATTGTGACGCCTCTATGTAAATTTATGTGACATTTTCACTTGAGAATTGCTTAAAAAATGAATGATCTCTCTACAGTTTATTGTTTTTCACTTTAAGTACATTTTCTGACAATATGTCCCCTATTAATCATTTAAGCAATAGTAGAGGCTTTAAAGAAGCTTATTCAGAAGCAAGAGACCATGGTTCATTTAGTGCTGTCTGAAAAAAAAAATCTTATTGATTGACATCCTCTGTGGTTATGTGATGTAATATTTATAATATGTCACCCTGCTATACATCAAAAAATGTATGTCTGTTGTTTCATTTCCATGGGAGATGTTGATTTCGTAGAGGTCAGGCTAGTTTTAGGTCACATTGCGGCAGACCACTGGGTTAGGAATGGGAAGTGACTGAATTTATGTTATCCGTTGAAAACTGCAGGAAGATGCTTTTGGCTTCTCCCTCTCTCACCTTTACTCCCTCACCTTTTCCTCCCCTCCTCTCCATGCTCCTCCATCATTGTTCGATTTTGTTTTGATTTTTGGCCTTGGTGGTCTCCATAAGATAGGACAATTAAAACTCCTTTTGTAAGTGAAGATGCTTCTGAGCTACTCAGTGGCAGTCTGCTGTGGGGCAGAAGGGAAAACTTTCTTTGATTTTCTCATAGGCATTAGTTCATTACACAGCTCCTAGCTGGGCATGTTCCATATTAGTCGCTGATAAGAATATACTATTTCTTGGGGTGAGGAGCCTATACTTAACTATATGCACACATTGATGCTTTTTTAGTATTAATATTAAATGAAAACGAGTGACTAGAAAAAAAGGGGAGGTGGGAGGGTTGGAGACCTGATGAGAATAAGGGAAAACTAAAGTGGAAAGATTCATCATCGTGGAGTCAGAGGGCTTGGGTTTAAAACTTTTCTCTGATGCTTACTATGTGTGTGATTTTGAGGAAGTCACTTAAACTCCCTGGGCCCTAGTTTACTCATCTGTAAAATGAGGAAGTTGGTCTAGGTAGCCTGTGAAACTCCTTCTAGCTTTGGATCTATTATCCTTGTCATCTGTGGGATATCAAAAGAATATGAGGAACACACTCCTTTCCTGACCAAGTACATTAGGTGGACCCAATGTCAAATTTAACTTGCATTAAATTTATAGGAGAACATAGCATGGAGTTACATAGGATGGTCAAGTATAGATGGATTGTGATCTTCATCACAATGCCACAAGGATGGAGCCTTGCTGGCAAATGGAACCACTAGTGGACTTAAGAATAGAGTCAGTTTGGGGAGCAGAGTGAAATGAAAGAATCAACCATTGTTTGTTTTGTTTTTAACACATGTACACAACTTGATTTTAAATTTTGTTTATCCCATTCACTGTCTGATATACTCTCCTTACCAACCGTATTGGATCTTTCTTGTAACAAAGGAAAATAATCAACACCAATTTGATCCATGTGTTTATCACCTTGTTCACCTATAATCTCCCACTTTTCCACAGAGTAGAGAGGTTTTTTATCAACTGCTCTCTTAGTCCATGATAGGTCATTATAATTAATTATTGTTAAAAACTGTTTTTGTTTTCAAGGTTATAATCTATATATATATATATTTGGGTTTACTTGGCTCTGTATCAATTCATACACATTTTCCCATTTTTTCTTTGACCTCTTCTTATTTGTCAGTTCTTATGGTGAATTATTATTCCATTATATCCATATACCACAATGCATTCAAGTATTCACCAGTTGATTAGCATATAAGATTTCCACTCTTTAGTCACCAAAAAATAAGACTGCTAAGAATATTCTGCTCCGTGGGGGACTTTGCTATCTTTGACCTTCTTCAGGCATATGCATAGTAGTAATGTCACTGGGTCAAAAAGAGGGAATAATTCATTGCAAAATCATTGTTTGAAAGGATACAATTAACTTGAGGTAGATCTCTAATAAACTGGTTGGGGCCATCCTCTTAAGACTGGCATTGACTAATAAAGCTAGAATGGTAAATCTGCATGTCTTAGTAGGTGAGATTTTCTCTCTCCTCCTCCCCTTCCTTTCATGTTTAAAGCAACAACTATTTAATAAATGTCAGCTATGTACAGATTAAAGAAACTCTGAGATTCTACCTCACACTCATCAGGATGGCAAAGTTAATAAAAGAAAAAGGGAAATGACAAATATTGAAGGGACTGTAAGGAAAAACATGCATTTATACATTATTGGTCCAGCAATTCTGGAAAGCAATTTGGAATTGTGCCCTAAAAATGTATAGTGTATATCACATTTGACCCAAGAGAACTACTTCTAGGCAGATAAGCAAAGGAGATCAAAGAAAGAGGAAAACTTCTTATAGTACAAAAATATTTGTAGCAGCTCTTTTTGGGGTAGCAAAGAAACAATTGGGTGCCCATCAATTGGGGATTGGGAACAAATTATACCATATAAATGTAATTTTATGCTGTACAGTGGTTCTCAACCTTCCTAATGCTGCAACCTTTTAATACTTGTGTGTGGGCGTATCTGCATGTGGGCAGACCCACCTGGAGATGGATAGAGGAGCGGTGTCTTGGTTCCTAAGACCATCAGAAATACGTGGTTGCGACCCGCAGGTTGAGAATCGCTGCTTTAAGAATTAAAGAGACAGTTTCAAAAGGGAAAAAAATCTGGGAAGACTTATATGGATTGATGAAGACTAAAGAACCAGGAGAATAATTTATACTATAACATTAGTGTTAGAAAAGCTATCAAATTTGGAAGACTTAAGAACTCTGATAAATTCAATAATCAACCATGATTCCAAAGGACTTATGGAAAATCATGCTACCCATAATGAAACCAATGTTTTTGGACATGGTTAATATGGGAATTGGTTTCACTTGACTATATGTATGTTTGTTACAGTTTACCCCTTCAACTCCTTTCCCCCTTCCCCCCATCCAACCCCGGGGGAGAGAGTAGGAGAGAAAAAAAATAAATGCTTGATAATTGAGATAAATAAAAATTTAAAATGATAAGTGTCTACTGTGTGAAGAGTATGCTAGGTACTAGAGGAGATAATGAAGTAATCCCTGCTGTTGTGGAGGTATATCAGAGGTCCAAAGAAGGTATTATCCGAGGAAATGTTTATTATTCACGAGTGGAAATTCAGGGAAAGCTTCATGGAAAAGGTGGCATTTGAGTTGGGCTTTAAAGTCAAGGTAGGAATTCAACATGTGCACATGATGAGGTAGAGAGAAGGGTGGGTTGGTTAAAGCTATAAGAAATTGAACAAAGACAGAAAAAGTAGAAATGCAAGATGTGAATGGAGGATGGCAACTTAGGGGAGGGGAGTAGTGTAAGAGAATACTGAAAAGCTAGACAGGGGGAAGATCCAAGAAAATCTTGCATACCAGGGAGAGAGAAAGGGAAAAGAAGGTAATGGAGGAGAGGAGAGAGTCAAAGACAGATCCTTGGAAACTATCCATCTGATAGGTCTGGGAAGGGGACCAAAAGTGAGTAAAGAAAGAGACAAGAAAGGATTTTAGGGACGGGGTTAGAGAGGAGTGGAGAAATGAGAGCGAGAGGTGGTAGTAAAAGTAATGAGAGTAAATACTGGTTGACTAGGAGAAGTGAGAGAATGCCTCAAAAGAGAGAAGTGACTATCAAGGAAGAGGCAGGAAGGGAAGCAGTGAGCAGTGAGGAAACAGGCATTGAGTGTAGACTACAGTTCAGGATGTTTTGCCTTGTGAGGAAGAGAGATAGAGGATCATTAAAGGGTGTAGAGAAGTTCAGTTGTTGTTTAGCTTTGGAATACCTTAATTATGTTTGTAGGGAGGAGACTGTGGAGAAAGGGGGGACAGACAGAGAAACAGAGATAGAGAGACACAGTAAGAAAGGAAACAGGTGGTGTGTGTGTGTGTGTGTGTGTGTGTGTGTAGGTGCTTGAGAGAAGGGGGATAATAGCTGGAACAAAGTCCTGGAGGAGAAAGGAAATGAGATCAAGGAGGCAAGAGGAAGGATTAATCAAGAAAAATGGAAAGATATTTTCTAGGAAGAAAGAAAGGGAGAATGAGTGCTGATCCTGGAGAATTTTGAGTTGTGAAGCAAGGAGGTTTAGTTAAGCCTCCTGGAATAACCTCGGTCTCCTCAAAGGAGTATTGGAGTTGAGAGGGTGAATTTGGTTGGGGCTTCTATTTACTCTCTTTACTCTGACTTCCAGCCAGAAGGCCTGGGTTCTGCTATTCAATGGTAAATATGGGACTCATTTTCCTCATCCTTCAGATGAGGGGCTTGACCTACTCAAGTCCATTGTGGATCTAACATCCTATGAATTATATGATTCTTACTTCCGTGTCTTCTTCTCTCTTTCTCCCTCACTCCTTTCTTTTCTCTTCCTACTTTTTCTTCATCCTCCTTTTTCATGCCCTTGCTCCCTTTTTTCTCTCTTCCTTCCTTTTTCTATCCGTCCACTTCTCTCTTTTCCTCTCTCTCTCTTTCTTTGTTTCTGTCTCTGCCTTGTCTCCCTGCCACCCAGTGTGACCCTTGGTTTTTCCTTATAATAGCATTATTTTAAACTCTCTGTCCTCTTGTTGATCACCAACAGAGAGCAGATCAGGGATCTGTCCAGTATCTACAGCCACTCAATCAAAAAGGAATGGGAAAGGATACCCAGACTTCTGGGGTCTGTTTGGGGACCACTGTTACTTCCCCACCCACCCAGAGTAGTAAAAGTTGTAGCTTACAGAACCCAGTGTGCATTCTTCAGCTAATCTAAAATCTCAGCTTTGAAGATCAGAAGAAAGCAAAGGTCATGACCTAAAGATCAAAGTAACAGAAGCCAACACCATAATTGCCAGTTCCTTCTCTTGTCCAGGCTCCGGGTCTGTCCTGTGGGTGTATGTTTTTGCATGGAAGACTTCAAACAGTTGTTAGGGAAATCATCTGGTCTTTGCCAGGCAATCATTAATGTAGTAGGTGAGCTCACCTATTCTCATTAGGGTGGGATAATTGTAATCTGTGTCTGCATCTGGACCTATTCAGGTTGGAGCACTTGTTCATTTTTCTTTGGCCCTCTTTCTCTATTTTCTCAAATTCATTTATTTGGGCCGCATGGGAAATAGGGAATGAGGAAAAACAAACATCCAGCTATATTCTGAACATGTATTATGGACCTGCAGAATCATGCAATTCTTTCCCTGAAAGGGACCTCCTTGGAGAATAGCTTATCCACCTTTTTTTTATATAGATTAGGAAACTTGAGTCCCAGAGAGGGTCAGCCAGGTTAACTTCGTGGCAGAGCCAGCCTTGAATCCAGATCCTCACTCTCAGTTCTGTGCTCCTGAAGCATAAAGACACCATCGCTGACTCTTCATTGCCAAAGTGTGGCCCTAGGGGGTCAGAAAATTCAGAAATTGGAGAAAAGTAGCCCCAGAAAAAAAATGCCCTTGTAAGTCAGTTCCCCAACCCCCCTGGGCCTGGAAAATCAGCATCATTGGCCGCTTGCCTGTGGAGCCCTGGGCCATTGCTGAAGAGAAATCCAACAGTAGTAGCGGAAGGTTAATGAAACACATCTCATGCTCTGTGGTGTGTTCATCTTTTCCATGACTTTGAAGCATGATGGTGTGTGGCCAATTCCTTAGTGGGTGGGAGAAAAAGGCAACATCATTTCTCTCAGGTCTGTTTTGGAAAATGCCAGAGCATCAGGGCTGGGGCAGTGAAATCAGGATTTGGGGATAGAACGGCCCTCAGAGGTGCTCCTAGATGGCTAATGCCCTCCTTCCTATTTCCTTTATTCATTTCCCTCCCTTGTCCATCACTATTACACGAAGGGAAACAGAGAAGAAAGAAAAGGGGGGCAGAAAAAGAGGGAGGGAGAGGGAGAGGGGGGAGAGAGAAAGAATGAGAATATACAAAGGGAAGAAGGAAAAAATAAATTGAGAAAAGGAAGCAAAAGAAAGTAGAAAAAGAGAGAAAAGGAAAGAGAAGGGAAGGACAGAAAAGATAGAGAAAAAAAGAAGAAGGAAAAGAAGAGAGAAAGAAAACCAGTAGATTCAGTTTCATTTGCTGCTTTAGGAGGAGATGAGCACCCAAGAAGAGATAGAAGGGTCTTTAAACAGCTTCCTAGAATTCCTGGGCTCTTCCTTGCACAGTCCACCCTTGCCAATGGTTCCCCTTTTCCTGACAACAAAGACTGGGCTCTCCCAAACGTCTGTACCAGAGGACCAAGAGATAAGCTAAGGCTGTACCCACCCAATCCCTAACAGCATGGGAAGTCCCTTTGGTGCTTGGATGTGAAAATGTAGATGGATCTCTTTTCATTAAGCCTAGCCCAGCTTAACAAGCAGTTTTATAAATCTGGAGCTATCTCAGGGTGTCCCAGGATTTATAGGTGGGGGCTCCTGCCATAAAGTGCTTTATGATGGCTGCCTTCTGTGTTATTAGTAGCTGTCTCTTCCTTCAACCACTGCTGTTTGATAATAGTCTTAAAACACCCAGAATTACTTACCTGCAAGCCACATTCCCGATAGCCCCTGTTGACAGTCTGAATAAGTTTACTGCCCTTTTGTTGTACTTTACCTTCAAAACAAACTGATTGAACCATCAATAGCTCCTGGAATCTGACAGAGGCATGTCATCTGGGCTAACCCCTGTGATAGCAGGTTATCTGGGAGAGTTAACCTTCGTGCATTGTTAACTGAAATGTTTTATGTACTATGCAACTTTGGGATGGTGCTGTGATAACCCCAGTAACTAAGTAATACATCACAGTAAAGAGATTTTGGTGCCACAAATAACCCGGGATTAAATTTACAAGGGTTGAATTGATATTGTAAAAGCCTTCATTCTGGGGCTTCGGTAATCCCTCCTTGTATTTTTATGGCAAACTGGCCTTCCCGACAGGATTGAAGCTTTTGGCTTTTGACACCCTGACATAGCCCAGCACTAAGGAAAACAGATTTCCCAAATGCGCAGTGGAGAAATTCAAATGGGGGAAAACTCCCTGGCTGGGAACTTGTCCTCAGTGCTGGTGAAGCAGGTTCTGACCTGAAAGGGGTTGCTGTGATCTCATGGGAAGGCAGGCTTCTTCTCATCATTTCCATCAGTCCCAGGTTAGCTTTAGCAAGATGGCATCTTTAAACAGAACCAACAGCAAAAGCAAAATTCGTTGTCAACCCTAACTTTCCCCACCCTTTCCCACTTTTGACCCTCCCTTCCTAGAGGTGCAGGGCTTGTGTTAAGCCTCCTCCTCTCTGCATCCCCTTATCCCATAGCTGAGGTTCTTGACCTGGGGTCTATTGATAAATTTCAGTGGGTCTGTGAATCTGAATCAGGGAAAAATTCCATCCTTATTTTCACTAATCTCTAATTGGGATTTTATATTCCCTTCGAATATTTAAAAATATTCTTCTAAAAAGAGCCCATTGGTTTTACCTGACTGCCAAAGGGGTCCATGACCAAAAGAATTCAGAATCCCCATTCTGGAGGGAAGTATGGACAGCCCAATAATTCATACTAAAAGTACTGACTACATTTGCTTCCTAGGTAATTATAAAAAATACATTTAGACAATATCTCAACCCAAAGGAATAAATTTCTAATAATGAATGTTTAGAGACTTTGGGGGAGGAGACACTCATAGATAGGTACCCTTCATATCACACAGTAGAAGTGACTGCATACAGGCTTTGGAATTAAGATAATTAAGATTAGGACCTAGGCCTGTAAAAGCCCTGAGGGATATAGACCAGGTTCTGTGACCTTGCAGGGGTGACTTATTCTTTCTGGACCTCTGTTCCTCATAAAACATTTGGACTAGATCTTAGAAAAATTCCTTCCAGCCTCATATTTTATGAGTGAATACCAACTAGACATCAACTATCTTAATTTTAAACTCCTTTAAAAGGCAATAAGGAAACACTCCCTCTTACCGCTCTCTGACCTCCTCTCTCCACCCTTCCCTCACTGCCCCCCCCCCCCATCACCACCATTTCTTTCTCTCCTTTGATTTCAGGGCAGGGATCCAAAGTCTGCTGATGTGACAATGCTCCCTCTGTCTGTTGTCACCTTGGTTCCTGCCAGCCTTGTGAAGGCATCTTTCATTCCATCATTAAACATTTGCTGATTTTCTAATACTGACGTTGTCTTCACCTGAATATTCATCTTTTCCCACCCTACACTTAGTGGGTGTCTTTACTCCCTTTGCCCTTCACTCCTGACATATTGTTTCCGTCTGTACATGTCTTTATTTGAAAGAATCTGTTGTCATTGGGGCTTTGCTGCTGGTAACAGAAGACGGAACCTTTCCTCTGCCACTCACAGGGGCCACTGGGATTTATGGGAGATGATGGAAAGGGCAGTTGGGAAATTTGGGCAAGACCTTGAGGCTCTGCCTGAGTCTGAATAGGACTGGGCAGTGGGAAGAGGGAGGGGTTTGGAGGAAAAACAGGGAAAGATGAGAACCTGAAAAGGAAAAAAACCACAACAATTTGGAGCAGTATATTTGTGATACAAAGAATGAGGGGCTATGAGATGTAGAGGAAAAGGTGAAAGGAGTCATCAATTTAGAGCTGGAAGGAGCCTTAGCAATCATGCTCCTTATGATACAGAGATACACCTTCCTTAGTTTAGAAATTGAAAAACATCCTAAGGCTCAGAGAAATTATATAACAGACAGAAAGTAGCTGGTTTTGAATCCAGCTCCCCTTACTCCTAGGCCAGAGTCTTTCCACTGCATGGTGCTAGAATCGCTATAAGGAAAGGTAGAAAGCCTAAGGAATTTCTGTGCATTTTGACCTTAAAAATAAATAGTTTTGCAGTGAAGGCAAAATACCATGCAAGTTATCTCTTTTTCAGTGAACAGTAATCTCTAGCTTTGAGGTTATCTTTACTTTTGGCCTATAGCTCTGACAATTCAGTTCAACAAACATTTATTAAATACCAAAAGCCCATTTCATTATGTGAGGCCACCTGGGTCAGTGAAATGGCCTTTCTTTCCTTTTCTTTGTCCTTCCCTTCCCTTCCCTTCCCTTCCCTTCCCTCCCCTCCCCTCCCCTCCCCTCCCCTCCCCTTCCCTTCCCTTTCCTCCCCTCCCCTTCCCT
>JAQQSW010000059.1:51197-80127 GCA_028646575.1 Pseudocheirus occidentalis | reverse complement strand
CTTCCCTCCCCTCCCGTCCCCTCCATTCTCAGATTGGATCTTGAAGGATGGAAAGGGTTTGAGAAGGCAAAGGAGATGAATGAGGGCATTGGAGTCAACTCATTTTGCTTTTGGTCTGAGTGCCTGTTTCTCTTTCCTCCATTCAGCCATATGGCCATAATTGATGATATCATTGAGAGTGTTGGGGCAGTGAAAGGTACTTAGAAATGTGATTGGGGGCAAATGGGGGAGAGAGGAAGAAATGCTAAATTATCAGTCCCTTCAAAAGGAGACTCTGATAATGTGTCCAGTTGCCAAATCTATCCATAACTTGTTGGTAACTGTTCCTTAGAAGACATTTGTACTCCCATCCTGGTTGCCATGATGGATGCCACCTAGCCTTATCTAATATGGTGTTTTATGGAATAACATTGACTCATAGAATGTACCCTGGGGGCAATCTCAATTCTTCCTTCTCATAATGAACCCCAGACCATTTCTGCTAGAATCACCACAGGTAATGCATTAGTTACCTAAAATTCATCATTGTAGATATTCTCTTCACTGATGGAAATTACAGCTACCCTACTTGGCCTTGGTAGACCATTTTCATGGGTTGCCATGGCCAGAGAAATTCACTATCTGGTGACTGCTATATGGTGATGAGCTTCTTTAAAAATAATGAGGCTTGTTCATAAACCACACACTTTAGAATTGTTCCATACCTCTATCTTTCCACTTTGGAGACGCAGCTAAGTTCTTCTCTATGGATCTTACTCTCTCCATTTATAAAATTCATACTTGTAATGCCTTCCATATTGGATTGTTATTCAATTCACATGAGATAATGTGTTTTGAAAATCTTAAAGACTTACCTAAATTTCAACTATTTTTATGATTATTGGTGTTTGTAGACCCAGTTAGAGATTACCTTAGCTGGCCTAGTTTGGAAGAAGGGGCACAAAAGGAGATGCCCATAGCCTGAGCCCCGTCCTGGGTAGTTGTGGGGCCTAGTCTGGGAAGGTTGTCTCACCCATCCTTCCCAAGTGACTTTTTGTCCTTCCATTCTAGATGCTTTGTTCTGCACAAGCTACCCAACCTGAAGTTTCTGGATGCAAAGAAAGTCACAAAATCAGAACGTGAGGAGGCCCTTGTGAGAGGGAAATTCATGAAAGTAGTGAAGCCCAAGGTAAGTAGGCCCCAGGCCTTCATCTGTATGGTATCATTGACCTCTGACTGGAGTGACTTCTGTTTTATGCTGTACACTGAACCTTGGGCAGTACTGGTTAGCCATGTGTCCTAATCAGCTGGAAGAGAAGTACCGACATTGGGTCAAGACGGCTCCTCTCTTCTGTGATGACCTGGAAAGTGATAGGACAAAAAGGGGAGTGTCCTTGAAACACTCTTGGCTATAGCATGTAATTGGTTAGTGAGTTGTCAGTATTGTATTCAGGTCTAAAAGTAACCCAGCAGACCTCAATCATGATGTGGTTGCCTCTGTAAAGGTATCCAGGAGCTTGTATTTCAAACACAACTTTGAGGGACAGAGTGGGATTTCATTTTTTTGTCTGGAATGTGCTTTCCCTAGGAAGTAGGGCTTTTTGACTCTGGAGAGAAGATTGGGGAAAGAGGTATCAGACTTCTTCTCTCTCTGGAGTGGTTAGAATTTTACTGGTGCCTTGGGAATGGGACCCTTCTGTTCCAATGCCATCAGAGGAGCCAAGAGAATGATTTTCCTCTGTCCAGAGGTTAAGGCACAGCAGCTTCTCTCTGAGATAGCACTGGAGGAGAAGGCAATTTTTTCTGACAATTCGTCCCCTGGCTTGTATGTGCTACCCACATGTGGCTCTTCAGAGTATACATGGATGGCATTTATTGACCTTTTCTTTACCAGCTGACTCAGAATGAGACAGAGAAATTTAATGTGGTGTCATCATAATGACAATACAGATGAGACAGGGGAGAGTTGGCTCTATGTCTAGAATTCAGATATTGGAAGATTTTCAAAAGACAGGATAGATGATGGGGATCTGTCTGTGATTTAAGATGATAAACTACAGAGTCAGGGGGATGGAGTTGATGACCCCAGGTAATATCCATTCTTGCCCTGGTGCTCTGCTGCATGAGACCATTTGCCTCTAATAAGTCCAAGTATGTGGAAGGGACTTTGGTTTAGAGAGCGAGCATAAGTACTCATATAATAATTCATAATGCCTAATAAATACTTGTTGATTGGCAGATACATTAGAAAAAGCACTGGCCTTGTAGTCATCAGTAGTAGCTCTGATACTTAGTAGCTATGGGCTACTTAGCATGGGCAAACCACTTAACCTCTCTGAACCTCAGTTTCTTCATCAGGAAAATGATGAGCAAGAAATATAGCAGTGACCTCACAGGTTTGCTCATCGAGGGTTCACATGAGATAATATTTGCAAAATGCTTTACAACCCTTAAAGTGATGTGTAAATGTTATCCGCGATCATTTTAGGAATCGGAGTAGTCCCACTTTGTGGTTAATTTTTTTGTCTCCCTATTAATTATAATCAAGGGCAGAAAACTTTCTTCTTCAGGTTGCATTTTCTCTTCAAATCTATCAGACTCAATTTATTTGGGTATTCTATTTTTGCCAAATAAAAACACTAACTGTAAAGAAAATGTGCACTGCAAGTGTGTGTGTGTGTGTATGTGTGTGCATGATACTGCCAGATCAGTGCATTGTTACCTGTACAGTTTTCGCATACGCTGTTAATTCAGATCAGATCACTTTATAAATATGAATTTATATTCACATATATATAAATATAAAAGTGTTCACACTTGTTCTCACCATGACACAGGTTTGACATGTTGTTTACCGGTACCTTCATTTATCTCAGCTTTTATAAGTCCCACCAAATAAAATAATTTAATTCTTAGCCTTTTTTGTGAAAAGATTCTGGAGACAAGCTGACATCACAAACCTCAGCAAAGAAGTGGGTGAAAATGCATTGTGTTTCTGCCTTTGTAGTCATCCTGAGTTTTTTTTTTTCTTTCTCTCTCTTGCCTTCACTTATACACCCTTTAAAAAAGGGTAAAAAGATCGATATTCCTCTGGCTCTGAGTTAATGCTGACATGTAAAGATCTTCATCTTGGCTGCAAACTTGAGGGGAGCCTGGGAGAAAAAGGAGCTTCTAGGATGGCAAGAACTGGTTTTTTTTTTCTTTTTTTGTGGACAAAACAGCGTTTTTAGAAGCTCAAGGAATGTCTAGTCAAACAGCTCTTCAGAGTTACCAATTAGCCTCTAATCATTTACAGAATTAGCCTGTCTGAATGAGGAGCTCTAACATCCCCCACCAACTGCATATGGCTTGAGCTGCTCATTAATTCTTTAAAAGGTGGGGGACGGGGTGGTGGGAGAGAGGGAGGGAGGAAGAACAACAGCCTACCAAGCTGGAGCCTTTTAACCATGGAAGCACAGATCGGAAGATGAGTGTTTTGTAGATTCTCAGAACTGAGAGTGACCTTGGAGATCATTTCATCTGACCCACCTGCTTTAACATATAGGGAAACAGGTCCAGTTAGGAGAAGGGACTTTCCCAAGACCACACACCTAGCCACGATGACAAATCTAGCTTTTCCATCCCCACCTCCTGCTCTGTTTTCCCTCAGATGCTTCCAGGCTTTTGATTAGATATTAGACCTTTTGTTCTCACTTGATCCCGTATTACTTTTCTTTTGTTCTTTTAGGTGAAAGGATTTTAATTTGGGGCAGAAAAAGTCACCTGAAGGTCCAGTGAATTAGATGGGCATCTATAGAGGGGGGCTTCCATGCTGGGAGTTCTCTACACAGGTGAAATCATGTGTCTTGACCTTTTTCTTCCCAACTTCCCTCCCTTTCCTGCAAAGGAAACTGCTGATGGCACAGTGTATGGAGTGCTGGGCTTGGAGCAGGAAGAGCTGAGTTCAAGTCCAGCCTCAGAAATTTCCTAACTTTATAACCCTGAACAAGTCACTTAATATCTGTTTGCCTCAGTTTCCTTAATGTTAAATGGGGGTAATAATAGCACCTATTCACAAGGTTGTTTTGAGGTTCAATAAGATAATAATACAAAGGTAGTTATATAAATGCTTATTTGCTCTTTGCTTCTCTTCCCTCAAATGTGAGTGTGACATGTAATTGTATGTTCACAGAGGTATGTGTATTCTTGGAGTAGGTTTATAAAAAGAGAGCAATTTCCGGGGAATGTACTGAGCACTCTGGATAAAGGCCTATTTTTCATAACAAAATCAGAATTTGCAGTTGGTTTCTGTCCTTTCTGAGGCAGGGGAGGCATGTTACGCTTATTCAGCAGAAAGTGCTGATGAATGATCAAAAAGGCTATGATTTGGGGAGCTGTTTTCGTTTTATTTGTGACATAAAATATTTGGGAGAGTGGAAAATAACCTCTCCAATCACAGCCCTCAACCTGGAAGGCATGAGTACTGGATTATCTGAGCATCTTTGGTCACCTCAAATACTCTCCCAACCCCAAATCCAGGAACTGATAAATTCCTCTGGGTCATAAAGACTTTTGGTATCAGTCATGTCCTTGTATTCTTCCTGTTCTCCTTCCCTCTTTTCTTCTTTTGTTCTTAAGATGATGCATTTCTTACCCATGATTTTTCTTTTTTTAAAGTGCCTGATTCTATATGGATTTTGATTGTCCTATGGAAAGACTCATACTATTCATGACAGGCCAGTGGCTAATGTGACAATTTTCCTTTCCTCTTGTCTTAGGGATAGACAATGGAACAAGAGCCAGACACCAGCTTCTATCATTAAGTTTTAAGGAAAATATTTTTCTTTGTCAAAATATTGCTCATTGTATTATGCTCAGTGTTAAGGCAGGGTGGGCAGAATTGGCTGGACTGAGGACTTGGAGTCCTAGGTGGAAGGCTGCCTCTATGACAAGACTGTGACCTCGGTCTACTGGTAGTAGGACAGTGAAGTGGGCAGCCAGGACAGAGTGTGATGGCCCTTCACATCAGGCCAACGGCTCCAGAATATGACATTAAGAATTGCTTAATTATGTCCTGGCTTTGTAATTATTCATCTCTGTTGGGGCAGAGAGCACACTTGTCATTTTTTTTGGACATAACTATTTAAATCTGAAAACTCTACTGATTATGGCATGTATATGAAATTTCTCTATACATTCTTTAATCTAAAGATTTCTAGATGGGTGGGGAGACAGCAGGGAGGCATGAGGAGGCTGGGGAAGAATGCACAGTGAGTCATTTTACACTAGAGAGGTGTGTATGTTTGCCTGTGTGTGCAAACCACAGTGTGTGTTCCCTTGAATATGTGTGGTTTCAACACACAGGCAAACCAGCACACTTCTCTAGCATATAATAGGATTTGAATACAGCTCCTTTGGGACTAGATTCAAACTGGACCAAACTCCAAATTTAGGTTTCTTTCCACTCCATTACGTTCTAGTGTACCATCTTTTGTATCACCAAATCAGATTTTCATGTGCCCACTTAAAAATACAAGAATAGATACAGAATGCAGAACTGGGAAGATTATACAGGGGGAGGGCTCCAAGAAAGACCGAAGGAATGGCAGATGGAGGCCAGAATCTTTAGACTAATGCTCCAGCAACATGAAAACCAGCTGTGGTAAACTGGGAAGATGAAGACAGAAATATAGGTTAGTGTTGGAAACTGAGAGAGAAGAAGGAATAATATAGAGCAGTGTGGGGAGCCAAGATGGTGTGTTAGAAACTATTAACCCTTAGCAAGTTTCTCCAATATTTACTACAGTAACTGATAAACTCTTTCTTGTTGTGTTGAAAGACAAATGGATTAATTGGGAATGAGATTAGTGCTTCCTAAGAGATGTTCAGAGGGATGGGAGCATCCATTTGTAAATGGCTTCTAGGAACATTAATAATTTAATTCTATGCTGTTGCTCATTATTCTTTTTCATTAGATATCTTTGTGTTGAATTTATATTCATCTGGTTTGGTTTGGAAAAGAAACATTGAAGGGGGCTCATGTGCAGTACGTTTAAATGATTAGGTGACGGGTACTTGAGGGTAGCTAAGAAATGGGAGAGGGGGCAGGGCCTTGGGGCTACACTTATAAAATGGAAAGGAAGTTTGATGGAAAAGCACTAAGTACCTACTGAAGAAAGCTTAGTCTCTTTGTGAACTGTATGATCTTAATCCTGACGTACTTTACCTGGACATTTAACAAATTCACACTTTTAGCTATTCCATGTCCTTTCCTTGTTGGATCTTGTGCATAAGGAGTTACACCAACTCAACAGACTGCCAAATAAATAGATCACTATTTCTGTTTTACTGAGTTTACTAGTTATAAACTAGGAAAAACTGAGAATATGGTTATAGGGAAACAAAGCTGCATTTTATAGCAGATTGAATTTCATGTGGTAAGAATAATGTATCTTATTCATCTTTGTGTCTCAACAATTCGCATCCCTTTGCAACAGTACTCAGCATATAGTAGGTATTTAATAATTTTTTCAATTGCAAAGAAGTTAAGCTTTTTTAATATATGTTACAAAAAGTCTATATAATTCATCCTCAGATGATCCTTACATGAGTTTGAAAAGTCCTGGACAAACATGTCTTGCATTAAGCCTGCCTATTGTATAAAAATCTAGATTTTCAGGAGGAAAAAAAAGATTAATTAGCAGTTGTATGGACGTCTTTGGCAGTGTCTGTGAAGTCTCTGGACACTTTCTCAGAATAATGTTTTTAAATGCATAAAATATATGATTATGAAGGCAAATAATTACATTGAAATCATTCTCAAAGTATTTTGTAAAAAGTTCACAGGCCTGAGAAATGAAGTTCTCCTTTAAGTCAATTATATATCCTGAATTAGCCGATTAAAGAAAATTAGCAGCCATTATGCTACTCTCCCCAGTATTGTGGGATTTCCAAAAAGGCAGTTTAAAGTCTGACCTAAGACTCTCTTGCTTCCAGCTAATAGGCATTTCTAGGGAGGAAAGTTGTTATCACATGGTCAGAAGCTCAATGTTCCCTCTCCCAGTGCTGTGTTGACTGGCACTTTCTTTTTCATGGATTTCTCTTTAGCATCTCTGCCTCTTTTCCACCCCAGTCATGATTTGGAGAAATAAAAAGTAACTACTTCATGGGAATTTCTAACTTAATGCACTTAAAATGAAACTTTCCTGCCTCTGATCCATGTTATATTTTTTGTCTGTACCATAAAATTGTCGCTTTAATATTTGTCCTGTTGTGCTTTATATCATGTATAATTGATTAAGTTGATTAAGCTATGATTTGGACTCAAGTTTTCAACTCAGTTTAACTATTATTTATTGAGTATTTGCTATAAAGTCCTAAACAGGCATGAAGGGGGAACTAATTCACAACCTTGCCCTCAAAGCACTTAGAATCTAGTACGAAAGATAAGATACATACATAAGTAACTGTCATATAAAGTACAATATTTGCAAGTGCACCAAGGAGGTAAAAATAAAATATTGTGAAAATTCAGATGAGTGAAAAATCCTTACTAACTGGGACAACCAGGAAACATTTTAGAGTCTTTGGTTCTTGAGTTTGTTGATGGTGATGATGATGGTGGTGGTTATGGTGGTAGTGCTGATAATAGTAATCCCTTCAAACCAAACTCATCATATATGTTGTGAATGGTGGTAAGGGAAGAGGAAATTAATAGCAAAGGAAGGGAATGCTAGCCAGGATGATGGACTTTGGAAGCTTTATATACACTCTGTGAGACCCTTACAGTAGGTATGAAGGCATAGTAGGAACCCTAAAACTCTGACCAATTGGGTTGTGACAATGTAACTGATTGGATTATAGACAAAGTGATGAAAATGTTCCTATAAATTTAAGAAATCCTGGTTAAAGTTAAGGTGGCGTAGAGGCAAAGATATTAAAGAGATATCTCTGAGTAAGGCAGAGCTTGTCAATAAAGCATGAAGAGATGAGAGAAAGCATGATTAGAGGCTAGCCCTGTTGAAAACAGTATTAGTGATCAGCTTGACACAGAGTACAGAAGGTCAAGTTGTACCCCTTCCTATTCTGTTAACAAAATAAAGTAACTTACATTGGTAGAAATCAGCTATCTGTGACCCACCTGTAAGAAGTGATTGAATACAGAAGATACTTAAGACTAAACAGGGAAGTCTTCAAGTGCACACCAAATGGGATAAAGACATTAATATTTTTATTATGCATGCTTATTACATCATAACAAAAGTGTAAGCAAACCTCATTTATGGACAAGGGCTTCATATTGCTCTTTGTCAACAGGTTAAAGCTTTAGGTTATGAAGCAACATTTTGCTGACCAATGGGTTGGACAATCATAAACATAGCTGCAACCCTAATACTAGATTAGATTAAATGCAGAATGAAATTAAAGAGACATTAATATATGAAAAGTCAAAGACCCTGAAGTCACTGACAGTCTTCACTTGATGAAAACTCCATAAATTATAACTAATAATGACACAGATGACAAAAGCAGCAGTGATCTCAATGATTGTAAAAAAGAGATAGATGTGCTTAGATTGGAATTTTTTTTAAAAAAGCTCTCTTTATGTTGGACAATATGAGTCAAAGCCAATAGATCGGCTACAACAAAACAGAGTAATTTAGAAAAGTTGTAAACAGCATATATTTGCAATATATTATTTTTCACAGCATTTGAAAATCTAATAATGTTTAAGGGGCCAAATAGAACAGAGCAGTTGGCAGCTATAATCATAGTAAAAACCATAGGTGGAAATGTGGAGCTATCAAGGAACATCCCTGAGTACAAGCATCAAATAACACTCTAGCAGAAGTGACTTCAGAGAGATATTGAACATCTGTAAATACTCCTCATTTATGTGACCAACAAGATATAGGAATAGACATTTTCTCTAGTCTTTAATACCTCTTAGCTTTCCAAAATCATAGTCACAAGGTCCTCCATGTACAACCACTACATAAACTCAGTCAACAATCTGTTGAGAAAAAAAAGTAAAAAAATCAAAGATTTTTGTGACTTTATGGAAATTAAGGGTTTGGGGGGGGGTAGCAATTCAGGACAAAGTCATTACCACTGGAAATTACAGCATAGTTATCCTAAAGAGCTTGGACTGAGTGATTAATGTAGAGTATGCAAAGAATTGTTCCAGAACTATGCAAAACATCACTGTAGGTAGAAGAAATTGAGCTTTTCTAAAATGTGATGTGACCTAATTGCTGAAATTGTACCCCATTGGGTATCATTCATAGACTGACAAAGGACAATTCCATAACACAAGCACAGGCATCAGAATAGTCTTAAGAATGTAACCACTACACTACGGTTGGTCCAGAATAATATTCCAGTACAAATTATTGCCCAAAATCTTTAGGCTATTACATTGATTCATAAAGCAAAATTAAACAACAAACCTCCCAAAAGACTACTACCACCGCCAAACAAAACAAACTTGAGGACAGCCTTTTTTTTCGGTATGTGTTGCCGTGCCACATATTCAGGATCTCCAAGATACATAGATGAAAATATTTCAAAATGTAGAGATTGAATAGGTTAATTATAAACCAGGTAGGAACAGGACAAAGGTACACATCATCTCCTTTGTCCTGAATACTACTGTATTTAAACCAGGGAATATTTCAGTGAGTCAGTGGAGCAAGAGTTGGAAAACTACAACCCATAAGTCAAATCTGGTTCACCACTTGTTTTTGTATAACCTATGAGCTAAAAATAACCTAGTTTATGAGCCACACTGAAACAGGTGGCAAACCAGATTTGGCCTGTGGGCCATAGTTTGCTTACCTCTGCTATAGAGGATAAGCTTACATTCTAATACATTTACTCGGCTACCAAAAGGAATTTTATTCAACTACAAATTTAAGTACAAAAATTATTTTCCTTAAATATACCAGAAAAACCTTTTACATGTTAAATATATGTGTGCTTACATATATAAATAGCAGGATGGAAATTTGTCCCAGGATGATTTCAATATGAACTTCATTAAAGTATTGCATGATTTTGATAAAAGAAACATAATCAGATAATACTTTATATACAATATGTAGCTGATTCTTAGGATAACCTATGAAGTGGCATAAGACCTTCTGTTAGAAGATGGACAGGAATGTTTGTGAGTTATTTTCATAATGAAATATGGAATATATGTAGTGCTTTATTTATTTTACAGATGAAAAGACTGAAAGCTTATAAAGAAATTGGCTAGATTCTCATGGCTAGTAAATGGCACATCCTTGAACTGAGTCCAGTGTTTGCTCTATCATATTATCCCAGCTTCCATCTTTACTTTATGACTTGTGAAATTAACAAGCAAGTTGTGAGGTTTGTGTTAAATGATATAGACCATTCAGTTCATTCACTTAGCATATCTTTAGCACCTTCTGTATGAAAGGCACTGTGATGGGATTGGTCCATGTAGATATATGATAAAAAAAATCTTTATGGAACTAAAAATGCTAGTTAATTACCTGGATATATGACTTTGTGTAGCTAAAGGAAATTGATATTTTGCTTCATTTTTTCAGTTGTCATAGAGAACTTTGGAATAAGGTCGATCTATCATGGAATGATGTGAATCATGTTCAGAACCTATTCCCAGTTGTTTTATAGCTGATACTGAAAGAAAAGGAGATTTAGATTTTCTTTGACAAATAGAGAGTATGTGAATAGTGATAATCCAGAAGGTAAAAAAAAATCTATATTCCTTTTCCAGCCTCAATTGTGCTTTCATATTTCCTTGCACACTTAAAAGGGGACATCAATTTTTGGCTTTCCTTTTTAGTGTCCTATCCAACTATAGCCAATAATAGATAGAATTCCATGTTTTAGGAGAAATGCAGTCAAAACATTGCATGTTTTGCTTCCTTCTGTAATGTGTCTATATGTGTTAAGAATAGATCACCTGATCAAAATCAAGGATAGGGTTAGGATTTTGGGGTTTTATTTTGAGAGGTTGTATTCAAGCTTCTCTTGGGGTAGTAGTAGTGGGGTATATTATATAATCATATAATAAATTCCCATTATTACTATCATTGTGATGTGCCTGGAGAATAAGCATTACAATTCATTTAAAAAAATCATGAATAAGAATGCAATAATGTATCTAAAGAACTTTACTTTAGTACATGGAAATGTTAGCTGAACTAACTAGACTCTAAGGTCTCTTTCAGTTCTAAAATTATGATCCTACTTGATTTAACAGAATAAATTGTTTTATTGGAGAGGCAGTATGTCATGGTGGATAGATCCTTGAACTTGGAGTCAAGAAAAACTGGGATTAAATCCTGCCTCAGATGCTTAGTAATTGCATGATCACTGAAGTCTTCTGTGTCCCGGTTTTCTCTTTTGTACAATGAAAGGTTGGATTTTGATGTCCTCTAGGAGACCTTCCAATTCTGCATTCATGAGTCAATGACCCTGTTTACATTAATACATCGTTCTGACTTGGTTTGGGCTTGATTCAAAGTTTACTGTTGATAACAAACAGCAGTGATGGTGATGACGGTGATAACAATGATCATAGCGGTCTAAGGTTATCAAAAGACATAGTAAAAGTCCTCAATCTCCTCCTAGTTCTGAATTTGTCCCCAAGATAGCAGGTGAGCAGAGTAGCTCAGAAAATCCTCCAGGAGTTGCTAACATAAGAAAATATAGGTCGCTAGTCTGATAGGGGATGTACTGAGGCCCCCAGTTGTCTAGGATATAATAAGTGATAATCGCTTCAAAGGAGGCATCATTGTATATCATCTTATAAGGAGCCCTGTTGAACAATTGGCCTTATACATTTAAAAGATTCCCTCAATATGTACTTATAGAGCAGATCATGAAGCCCTCTGGTTTCAGTAATCTAGTTCTTGAAGGGTCAAGGTTATATAGATTTAATGGTTCTTAACTAGACCATGAAAAGTTTCAAAATAGGTATTCATGTGAGAGTAATGGCCATGATGGGCCCTAATGGCCTCTTCTTGTAGTAACCTTCACGTTATCACCATTGGGTTTTCCTGGGTCACTGTAGCAGAGGGTTTAATGGGATTTTAATTTTGCAATTTAAAAAAATCCTATATATAGGAAAGGAGATGAACATAAAATTAGTTAGCTAAGAAAATGGAAAAAGAAGAAACTAAGCTGGGGTGGTGGTGATATGTACTTGTATTAGGCAAGTATGAATTTGATTTAAAGCTTTCATTGTGGAGAAATTCAAAACTGATAGAACAACAGGATCTCACACATATGGCTTAGTCTGGCTTCTGGCCACTGAGTGAACTCACTTCCCAGCTGAGGGAGCCTTGATGAGTATCAAATAGCATGTAATTAAAAAACCTTTTTCAAAAATTTTCTTTCTCCATCTTGTTGGGGTTTGAGCAAGGTGATTTTGTGTGAATGATGAGACGGGAAGTATATATTGGAACTAGAAAGGTATCTCCAGCTGAGCCATCCAGAAATGGAAGCCAAAAGGCAAAATTACTCACTCACATTTGAAGGGAGACTCATTGGTAGTAACTATATCTCTACCCCTTTATCTGACCTTATTCTATTTATTCATCCTCTGAACTGTTTAATGCTTAGCAGGGGATTTTTTAGCAGAGCCAAGACCCATCTTAGAAGCAGTAGGATGAAATGAGTTGATGTTAACTGTTTAGACTAGTTCTCAACCTACCTAATGCCATGATCCTTTAATACTCATATCTGGGAGTATCTGCATGTGGGTCCACTGGCCTGGAGATGGATAGAGGAGCAGTGTCTCAGTTCCTAAGACTATCAGAAATATGTCTTTTTGGATGGTCTTAGGAGACCCTTTTTGACTCCCAAAGGGGTTGCGACCCACAAGTTGAGAACCACTGGTTTAGAGAATCATTGGGCACTTTGACCTCCTAGAAAAGAGAGAAGATTCAGAGTAATGGGGAGCCTGGTGGGAATGCTGTTTCTATAGGTGATCACATGGATTCCACACCACTGGAGACAAATGGAACAATGCGTTGGTCTAAAGCAGAATTCTATTAAATATTAGCAAATTAGAATTATTTTGCTATTCAGAATTCCCCAGGCTAAGGGAGGCTAATCAAATGAGGAAGATATTTGTTGCTCTGGTGTACCTGTTTTTGTTATCCTCTCACCTCAAGCTAAATGCTGCTCACAATATGAAGACAATTGACTTCAGGAAATAAAAAAAAGAAAAAAATCTAAGATCCATAAAGAAGTTTGATGACATAAGGAATATTTCTTTATCCTTATCATACGGATGGTCTCTGTTGTTCCAGATTCCCAATATATGTTCAAGTCAACTTAGTTCTTCCTAATTGTGTAGCTATATAGATCTCAATAAAGGCTGACTAAGTTGTCTTAATGAGTTTGGCCTAAATATTTGTGCTGTCACGGCATACATGTGACAAAGAATGTCTATTATCTAGAACACAGACTTTTAATATTTTTTTATTGTTCTGTGCACCCCTTTAACAATCCATGGGTCCATTTTCAGAATAATGTTTTCAAACACATAAGATAAAAGACATTGTATAGCAGAGGATATCAATTATGCTGAAAAAAATGATCAAAAAAGATGTTTTTGAAAGTGCATGGACCCTTCCCTAGAGTATGATGTGCTGTTTTGTGCTGCTTTGTCCAGGGGACTGGCCCATCAACACAGAGCTTTTGGATAGATGTACTCTTCAAATGGACAATCTTCTGGTCACTGAATAGCAGAAAGAGAACAGGATGGACAGAATCTGGGAAATGGCTTAGTGCTCTCAATATCATCAATTAGCGCAAAAGCAATGCTGAAACAAAATTGCATCGTTCTTTTACATCCATATTATTCAGGTGCTATTATATGACTGTGAATATTTGGGACCATAACCATCAAAGAATCAAAAGTGGGGGTCACCCAGAGGACATTAGAAAGATTGATGGTGGGTGTAACTGGGCAACAGCCTATTACCAAGGATAAATACACTGGAAAATAATAATATACATTAAAATATATTTACTGTAAAAACATTTATGTTTCTTTCAATTAAAATTAAATTTCATTCTTGTCATCGTTCCCCCCCCCCGCCTCTTTGTTGTTCCAGTTGCCCTCTTACTGAGTGTGATTGTAGACCACATACTTATTTTGTATGTGGAGATTTTGTTGAGACCTACAGCTATGCTATCGAACATCTAGGAACACTACCTATCTCCCAGAAAACTCCAGTGAAGTCTCTGGATATAAGAATAGGAAAGGTAAGAAGAAAGAAATAAACCGAGGCAAGATGAATTAGAAAAATGCATACAAATAACTAAAAACTACTCATTGGACTACTGGGAATCCTTTCTGTATTAGGCAGTTACCTAGATCCCCACAGTGTTAATTCCTTCTTTTATTATCCCCTTCCTTCACTACCCATCTTTCCAGTATTATATAAGCAGAAGGAAGATAATCTCTATGATGAGAGGTAGGCAGATGCCTAATATCCTCTTCCATCTTATTCCGTGATGTTCTACCCAGAGCTCTTCAAAGTGGTGTAACAATTATGATTTTCTGAGCATAGTCTAAGTCAGTGGGGTCAGGCTCTTGAGTTTTCACACCTTCCCTCCCCCCACTTTGCATGAAATAAGAAACAATGATCAAGCATTTATGAAGCACTTGATACATGTAAGGCATTGTGATAAGCAACAGGGTTACAAAAGCAACAAAAATGTGGTCCCCTATCTCAAGAAACTCACATTTATTAGACTGTGAGATTGACAACATGCAAACAATTATGTACATAGGAAAATATATATATATATAGTACAAATGGAAGGGTATCTCAGGGAGTAGGAAAGGCCTTTTTTGTCAGAAGGTGGGCTTTGTGCCGAGTCTTGAGGCCAGAGAAGGTAGGGGGTGAAGGAGGAAAGCATTGGGGCATTCCAAACATGGTGGGAAGTCAATGAAAATGAGATGAGCTATCATGGGCAAGGAATGGGAAGAAGGTTGATATTACTGGATAGTAGAGTTTGGAGAGTTAGCTAGTTTTTATTAAGCCCCTACTATGTGCCAGGAACCAGCGAGGGAAATAAGTTGTTGTAAGACAACTAGAAGAGTAGGAAAGACCCAGGTTGTGAAGGGTTTTAAACGTCAAACAGGATTTTAGATTTGATCCTGGAGGAATAGGGAATCAGTGTGGCAACTATGCCTGATGTTTCCATGTGTACAATCATATCTTATAGTAACATCGTTGTTGTCCCACTGACCAAGCAAAGGAGTGATCAGAGAGAGTATCAGGATTTGCCAGAGTTAAGAGTTAGCAGGCTTGTTCTGGGAACCCTGGAGAAGTGATACTACCATTAGCTTATTTGCTTTTCTGATTCATACAGTGGGGTGTCATACAGTAACAGACAGGGTGCCATCAGTGAGGCAAAGAGGCTCTGTAATTAGGGTTCCCTTTGATGCTAATTTAACTAAGTTCAGTGCTTTTGTCACTGATCACAATTACATACAGCCTTTTTACCGAGGACATTTTGAAGACAATTTTATTTTTCCATGTGCATTTTTAAATATGGCAGTAAATTTTGAGCTACATTACCTGAATTAGAATTCATTATTTCTTTTCATCTCAGGAAACTAATGTTCTTCATCTAGAAGTTAAGGCTATAGGGTTTTTTTTTCCTTTTAAGTAAAATTAAGCAAATGTTCTTTCATTCACATGTAAGTTTGCTCATCATGGCCATTTTAGTTGGAGACTGAAATTCAAAAATGAGTCCTCAGATTGCTGATAAATACCATATGATTTTTGAGGTTTAGAACCTTTCCCAAGCTTTACTCTGTTCATTTCCCCCAGTAACACAAACAGCACAAACAAAAACCCTAATGTACCTTTTCTTTGGTTCTTTCACTAGAAACGGACAGTCTTCACTACTTATTTTAGAAAGCTTTATAATCAGGACATCTGAATTAGAGATTGGGGCATCCCAGTGTGCTGAGGGTCTTAGGATCATATACCTACCAAGAACTTTAGAAATCATCTAATCCATTTTACTCATTAGGAAACTGAGTCCCACATAGTGGAGGTAACTTTTCCAAGGTCACAGCAATAGTCAGTGGCAGATAAAGATTTAAACTCAGGTCCCTTGACTACAAATCCAGCACTCAGTAGTTCAAAGAGGATCCATTTAACCAGTTTTTGTGTCTTTTGGCATATTTGATCTTTTGTGAACTATCTCAATTTTGCTGTCAGTTCTGGTGAGCAGAGGATAGTCTTACAATCATCTGAGTTATTGTGTTCATGACAAGTGCTAGCAGAACTTTGAGGACATGTGTGCAGAGTCTCTGTGTGTCTGCAGAAACTGTTGTGTGTATAATAGTCTTGAATTCAGCCTCTTTGTTTGGAATTGCTCTTTTTGTCTCCCTTGCCCAAGAACAGGAAACATCCACCATTATTATCTGCTCATTTTGGCTCCAGTGGGAGCCTGGCAAAAAATAGGCATTTGTGGTGAGGGTTGAGCAATATTTCACACATACTATGTATCAGAAAATGTCTCACTAACTTTACGGACAAAGGGGAGTGGAAGATAGTAGAACAGTAACTGGTATGGTCAGGGGCATGAATCAGGAAATATGTCGTTAACTTTATGCATGAAAAAGAAGAGAAAAGGAATAACCTTGGGCATGGTGAGAACCTATGGATCTGATAGGTATTGGTGGGGAAGGCTTCAGAGCTGGGACCAATTTGGACAAAGAAAATGGGAAGTAGAAAGCTAGCCTGTGAGCCCTTTCTTTAAGCTCAGATATCTTAATTCTTCTATAATTCTCTTGGCAAACTCTACCCTCTCAACCCAGGAAATCAAACGCAGGGTCTAGTTTCCTTGATTTGACCTTAGATTGAACATGACTTGCCTTGTAGTAAGTGGGGAAAAAACTGAGAATGAAGTCTGGGGTTGAGGTTCAGAACATTGCCCTAATGGAAAATTATCTCATCATCCAAAAGGACTCAGTCTAGAGAGGAAAGGTTGAAACGATTGGATTGTTTGCAAATTTAAAACTAAACAACACATGCAAAAAACATATACTGAAGGACTAAATGCTACACTAAAGAAATAAGATTTTCTGAAAATCTGTTTTAGTTCAGCTTAATGTGAAAAAAAATTCTAATTTCTACAGTCGTTCTAATTCAGTCACGGGCTGCTTTAGAAAGGATCAAATTACAAATTATGTCTCTTTCTTGTGTTCAGGAAGGTCTAGCACCAACTTGCATCTTTCTAACACGCCAAGAATTCATGCATCAATCTGACCCTTGTGAAATGCATTTACTTAGGTTAAAATAAATAAGGGAGAGAAGTTTGGGATGGAAAAACAAGACGTTCACTGCTCCACTCCCCATCCTCCCCTTTCCCACCCCATTCCTTTGCACATTATATGACTAAATGTGCAACTTTGTCCACATAACTGCTACAAACAGTTCACTGTGTAGGCCAAATGCTCTCTAATGCAGTAAAATTAAGAAATAATATGCTTTGAAAGTGATTTATGAGTGTGGTTAAACTGCCAGATTTACAAAGAAATAGTTCAGATCTTGGGAAGCCTCAGGAGTCACGTCAAAAATGAATTTGACCATGATTTAAACTGCTACTTTTCTTACATGACATTTAATATGTGTACTTTGGAGGCCCATATGTCTTTAATAAAATAGCATTAAGTTTTAAATATGATATGAATGCAGCCAGTTTCTAAATTCATAACCTTTTCCACAACTCCAAAATGCTAACCAATAAGGGAGTCACACATGCAATAAAATATAAACCTTAGAAAATAGCTTTTTATTAAAATGGTTAGACACTTGGCAGCTGGGTTGCAATGTAATAAATACTTTTAGCTAGTATGGGTTTATCAGTTGTTGTTCAATCTGCGAGCAACTGGGACCAGACAACTAATTATAACCTTGGCCCCAAAAGTCATCTGAGTTCCACTCTCCCTGAGCCATGTCCTCATATGGTAACCCAGGGAGGAAGGGCAGTGTAGAGAAAAAACTACAGAGTCAGGAGACCTGAGTTCTAATCCCAATTCTGCCAGTAACTTGCCAGGGAAACATATATAAGTCATTTAACATTTCCTAGGCCTCAAATTCCTTACCTGTGAAGCAAAGGGACATAGACTGCCCATGACCATGCTTGGGAAATTTTATATTTTTTTTTAATCAGGAGATCCATATGGACTCTCATTGTCCTGGTGCACAGACAGGTCAGCATTTACCTTGTTCATCTCTCTGGGCTTCTGGAGAGGAGCAAGCGTGTCAGAAACGATAGGAAGACATATACGGTATGTGGAGGATTTGAGTGGTATTGGTGGCCGACATCAGTTAGCATTTCCCAGATATGGGAGTGGGACATGAGAAGCTATTTTTTTACTGCCTTCTAGGCTACCATTTTATAGCAAATGTGTGTTAGCCTTGTAAGGAGCACTGTATCACAATAAAAGGTCTTTTAGTGCCTTTTTAGAAAAAAAAATAAAAGGATCTCTCTGTAGAGTGTTTTTGAAATAGAACTTACTGGTCCCTCCGTTTCTCAATTCTTAGAGCCAAACTTTTTTCTTCAGGGCCACAAATAAAACCTCTATGAACCTCTGTTGTCATTTGTTATCTCTCTAGACTTACCGACTACTGTACAGTCTTAAAAACTGGCATAAGAAAGAAATCCTCATTTTCGCTGGTGTCAATAGATATTTCTACTCTGGAGTGGCCTGGCCTGGGGGTGGGGGTGGGGGGGTGAGGGGAGCCCATATACAAGAGAACTCAGGACTAAGAGGTCAGTTTACAAGCTACCAGGCAGTAGCAGTGGTCTCACAAAGTCAAGGGGAGATCTTGAGGGAGAGGGAGGTAGAAGGAGAATGTAACATGATGGATAGGGGCCACTTCTTGAAAGGGTTTTCCAACAACTTATTGGTTGCCCCACTTCTGGAAAGAAAGACTGCATCTTGCTCACCATTTTACAAAGTGTGCATTGAGCTGCTAAATTGTAGTCTTCTGGAATTATGGGTTCCCCAGAGCATCTAGAAAATTATTAACAGCATGTAATCCTGCACAGTGTGAATGCGCCTTTAGTCTGTTAGCCAAATCTTTGCATAATACCAATCATTCTACCTATAAAAGCACAAATATGTTATTGTTCTTAATCAGCAATTTAATGCAGCTACGGGGAGGAGAACAAGAGAAAAGAAGATTACAAGCTAGCTGATCGTGCTTTTATTTCTCTTAAATCTATCCACACTTCTTGGGGGTTGTACTTGTTTAAAGAATGTGCGCAACAGTACAGTCTGTGTGATTTGGAAAGCAAATCAAACTCGATGTGGATTTTCGGTGTGTGCTGTTTTTAAAAGATTTCATGCATTTATTTTAAATATACATTTCTTCCTGAGAAGGGCCAAACCTATAATCTTTTTCTTGTTTCATTACTTTTGGGGTGGGGGGAGGGGGTGACTTAATTTTGGTATGGAAGGTTCACATTAACATCTGCCACCCTCTTGTGAGGTATTATTCACAGCAGAGCTATTAAGGCTAATTATTTTCTGGTTTTATCAAAGGAGAATATTTGAGCTGACAAAAAAATGCATTTATTGGGAAGAAAAATGGCCTGTTTAAATAAGAAAGGGCTCATTACTGGTACTTTTTACTCCCTGTTTTTAGCCTGTGCAATGGGAGGGGTCTCATGCCCCACAGAACTCTATAATGGAGGAGAGGTCTGCTTTGACAGAAATGTCATGCTTCTGTGGAAAGAGCTGTCCATTCCCATGTCCATGCACCCTTACCTTATGGCCACCCCCCCTTTTCAGCATCTAGCTCTGGGGCTCTTTCATTCAGAGCTGAAAGGGATCCCAGGGGTGATCTTGTCTAATCCCCTCCTTTTACAGATGGGGAAATTCCTGCTTAGAAAAAATAAGTCACTTGTCTGAGGTCACACAGGTTATGGGCAGTGGAACTAGAATCCGGACCCAGGAATTCTGGCTCCAAATGTGGTGATCTTGCTACTTCTTAGTTTTGTTGTATCCACACGATTCCACCAACTCAAATAGCCTTCAACAAGAATCTCCAGGAAGAGTAAGACAACCTAAAAACTGCAAGTGTCATGGAGAGAACTCTTGGGTAGAAACCAACACTAGATATAGGGAGATCAAGGTGGCAGAAACACTCAGTTTGTAACTGGACCTGATTTTCCTCACCTGCAAAATGAAGGAACTGAACTAGGTGATCTCCAAAGTTTCTCCTTGCTCGAAAACAATGCTATTTTATGACGAGATCCCTAAGGACTCCTTTGGCTCTGAGACTCCATGTGCTGGTCTCTCTGGTTCATTTCCTTGAGTTCATATAAATTTGCCAAGTGATCTGAGCCTCCACCCTCCAAAGTTGGGTCTCTTATAGAACCATTAGCAGTCTTGAGAACACTCTAGTAGTATACAGTGAGACCCATGAGTTTAGTATGACCTCCACAGGGATTCATATCAGAGTTTGTGTAGATTTTGACCTGGGTATTCACTGACCTTGCTTAGACTGATCTGTCCTTTTCTTGGTCTGGTACATTCTCTGCTGGTGCCCACTACAGCCTGTCCATGCTTTTCCAACCTCTGAAGGGTTGGCTATGTGTCACAAAAATAGTAATGCCTCTGATTTATGCAGGATTGTGTGCTTTTCAAACTGCTGCCTTTGATCCTTATAACAACACTTTGAGGTTGGTAGAAGCAGTATCCCCATTTATAGATGAGGAAACTCTCCTGGCTTTAGTTTCACACTATGAGTTAGTGGTGGAGCCCAGGTTTCTTCTGCCTCTTCTTCACACATTTAGAAGGTCCTGACAACGGCTAATATATTTAGAAGGCCCTGACATCTTCTAAAGAGAAGGTGGGTCATTGTGTTGGTCTAACTAATTACTGAAAAGAAGCTCTGTGCAGATGAGAGTCTGCTCTGCTTTTGACCTAGTAATCTCAGCATTGAGCACAGGCCCAGCACATAGTAGGTTCCTACAGAAGAGGTGACAATGAAGTAAGCTATTCTAGGCCTATCTGAATTCTATTCCTTTTTCCTATCTGAAGATCAGTATCATTCATGTGTTCTATTTCACAGTCAAATGCAGGAGGCCCATCTTGTGTCCCTAGGAGTGGAAAGAAAAGCAAGGATGTTTAGTTAGTAGCCAAAAGGTCCCCAACCTGCTGTTTGAGCTCAGTGCTGACTTTACAATTTGAGGCTGAAATTTGTGCTTTCCTCTGAACTGTGTATGACCCCATAAACCTTTCCCCAGACTCCTCTTGGGTTGTGCTGGGAATGACGCTTGTTCTTGGGTCTTTAGTTTGCGGGAGCTCACACATGAAAACCATCAGTTTGTGCTATGGAGGGCTGCCCATGCTTCCTCCAAATCAGGCCACTGGGGACAAATTGGACCAGTGGGGTTGTCAGAGGTACACCAGGATGCCCTTGCATGATGAGATCCACAAAGACTGGAAGTCCTTTCAAGGGAAACATCTTACTTCATTGCTATTCAAAACAAGGTCTCTATCAGGACAGAATTTTCAGAAGAGCGGTAAATAGATAGAGACTGTCAAGTCACAAGACAGAAGAAAACATATCAATATCCAGCCGTTCTACAGGCCTTCTCTCATAGGACAGTGTTATGTGATTTATGGTATATACTGGGAAGGAGGAAAAGTGATAGATATCTGTGTATACACATACACATATACTATGTATGTATATATACACATACATGCATGCATGCATACATGTCCCAGAAAATTCACTAACTAGCATGATGGGAAAGGTGAGAAATTAACTAATCTTTTTTATTCTTTACTGGTAGCTGCCTTTATGAATGGTTCTATCATTAAAGCTTCATTGTTTAGGTGGCACCCATATAGAGACTGAAAAAAAGGAAATTTGGGTCCAATTGGAATTATGGGCTGCGTGACAAGAGTTCCTTGGGGTCATCTGGATCTTAGGGTTGTATTGCCAACCCAGGAGCTATATGGATTATAGGTGAAGCTTCAAGGTGAAGGTAGTTGATGAAACAGCAATGACATTTCAACCCTCTGAAATGTGCTAGACCTAGCCTGAATGAAGGTGGGGGTAAAAGTACAGGTGAGTTCAGAAACTAGATGTCCTGTCAGCATGTCAACTTCAGTTCATCCAAATAAGAGCTTGTGATTTTCCCCCTGAACCTCTCTTCTGCTAATTTATGCATGCATAGGGAGGGCTCTACCTTTGGGTCATTTTCTCAGGACTGCAATCTTTGTCTTCCTGTTCTCCTCTAACCAACAACACCAATGTGTTATCACTTTGATCTTTGATTCAAACTGTGATTACTTGAATATGCATAAACTCTCCTCTCCATTCTTAGGGTCATGGAATTATGAATTTATAGCTGGAAAGGGACCTTAGAGGAAGGACCTCTAGTCTACAGTCCTTATCTTTCAAATGAAGAAACTGAGGCCCACATAGGTAGAGTGGTGCACAGATAACAAATAATAGAACCAGGATTCAATCCAACACCCTCCCACCCCAAATCCACCACCCTTTCTCCTTTGTTTAGTTTCTAATCTCTATTCACCTAGACTATTTTCATGGCCTCCTGAGTGGTTATTCAGCCTCTAGCTGATCCCTGTCCCAATTCATCTTCCAAACCACTGCCTGAGTAATTTCCTTAACACATTACTATAATCATGTAACTTCTATAGTGAAAAATCTCCAATGGCTCCCCATTGCCTACTGAATAAAACATAACCTTTTTCTGACATTTAAGACCTGCTATAGTCCGACTCCACCCTACCTGTCCAACTTAGTCTCATTCTTCTCTTCTTAATGCCCTCTCCATTCTAATCAGGTTACAGTCTTCTCTGCCACACTCTTCCCCCAATTCCTGTCCTGCCCTCTCCCATCTCCATGCTTTTGCTAACATTCTTTTGCCCTCCTCTCTTTCTTCCCTGCCACTGTCGTATATGGAATGCATTCCCTCCCTCTTCCTATCTCTGTGTTAAAGTCCCTTAATTCCATAAAAATCTAATTCAGATGCTACTTCCTTTGTGATGATTTGCTTGACTTTCCCTGAGTGAAAGTGATCTCTTCTTCAGATTTGTCATAGCATTTTTCTGGGACCTCTTCTTTGTACTTGTTTCAGTCTCCCATTTATCACAGTTTTGGGGTGTGTGTGTGTGTATGTGTGTGTGTGTGTATGTGTGTTCCTCTATGTGTATGTGTGTCCATTTCTTTGTCCTTGGCCCCAATAGATTCTATGCATCACTGTTTCTGGTTGAAGGTAGAAAACATTCAGAAGAAAAAGGTTGAGAAGCAAACAACTGGTTGAGAAGAATGGCACCTGAGAGTAGGATATATGTTTCTGGAATAGGGCTTAAAATACTGGAATGATCATTTATTAACAATTGTATCTAATGGGCAAGAGTCTGTATAAATTCTCATCTTTGTATTCCTGGGGTCTAGCGCAATCTCTATGTTTGCCCTTGAAAAACAATCCCTTTTAAAGATGAATAGACTTAGTTTAGGGGAAAGAGTACTGACCTATAAGTCATTTTATCAATGTACTAGTCTAGGTCTTATCACTAATTTGCTGTGTAGCCTTGGGAAGGTATTTTGCCTCTCTAGGCCTTAATTTACTCTTCTACCTTCAGTCTTTCTTTGTCATGACTGAAATTTATATAGCATTTTAACATTTACAAAAACACCTGAAAAGTAGGTTTAAATGAATCTCCCAGGTCCTTTCCACCTCTAAAATTGTGTGACACAAAGGTTTACTGTCAATTCTCTAGAGTAACGTAGATTCAAGGGAAGCACCACCTATCACAAATGAAGGGCACATTCAGATCAAGTATTGTAAGAGGTATTATGTAAAGAGGCCTTAGGGATTGGGCAAGTAATCCCTCAGTGAATCTAGGCATTTAGAAGAAAGGCATTTTATATTAATGTATGAATACACACTTTCTCTCTCCAGCTAGCTATTCACATATAATTTTAACACAAATTTTATATACGTATATACATATGCATATAGTAATATTCACGTATACATATATGTATGTTTAAATGTTATTATTATTGTTGTTATTGTAATTATTATTGTTTTTTTTAACCAGACCTGTGATTTCATGAATGTAGTGTTCCAAGTGAGAAAATTTCTTCACTATTGTAGGTCAGTTCCTTTGCTGCAGCTTATCAATTAAAAAAAAAAAATTATCTGAGCCTTGGCAGGGTCGTCCAGTGAGTTTGTTATGTCAGAAGTAGGACTTGAATCTACTCTTCCCTACTCAATGATCAGTTCTTTACCTACCATACTTTGCTGCCTATCAACATTATTCAAGACTAGAGGCAATGGGCAGAAGTATTCCAAAAAAACAAAGCTTGACTCAATATTAGGGAAACCCTTCCAACCAGAGCTGCTCAAAAGAGGAATGGAACACCTTAGAGATAGTGAGTTTCTCATCACTGATGTCTTCCCACATTGGCTCAGTGAAGCCTCTTTAACAATTTGGTAAAGAGCTTTCTTGTTCAGATATGGCTTATACCTCATAGGTTCATTAGGTTATTCATTTAGAACTGGAAGGAACTCCAGAGGTCATCTAGTCCAAATCTCTTATAGAACTTTTTTCAATGAACAAAAATCTACTATTTCTCTCTCTCCCACTTCCCTCTCCTAATTAAAAAAAAAGAAAAATAAAACCTTTCTAACAAATACTCATAGTCAAGCAAAGCAAATTTCTGCATTGTCTGTGTAGAAAAATGTACATTTCATTCTCTACCCTGTGTTCATCCTTTTACTATTAAGAGGAGGGTAGCTTGTTTCATCATCAGGGCTCTGGAGTTGTGATTGGTTATTGTGTTGATGAGAGTTTTAAAGTCTTTTTGGAATTGTCTTTACAACACATTCTTACTATATAAATTTTTTTCTTGGTTCTGCTTATTTCACTCCGCATCAGTTCAAACAAGTCTTCTCATGCTTCTTAGAAATTGTCCCTTTCATCATTTCAGATAGCAGTAGTAGTATCCAATTACAGTCATATATCATAACTTGTTCAGTCATTTCCCATTTAATGAGGACCCTCTTAACTTTAGACACACACACACACACACACACAAGAACTTCTATAAATGTTTTTGTTTACAAAATGTGTCCTTTTCTCTTTTGTTGATCTCTTTGACAGTATATGGGCTTAGTAATGGTATTACTGGGTCAAAGGAGATTCACAGTTTAATAACTTTAGGGGTCATAGTACCTAATTGCTTTCCAGTGCAAAGCCCTTTATTTAAAAGGAAGGAATGTCAGCTCTTTGCAAACAGGGAAAATTTCATTCTTCATTCATTCTACTTGTAGCCTCACTAATTAGCATTCAGTGAGCAATGAATACTTGTTGATCAAGTGATTGAGGAAGCCAGGAAATTGAGGTCTGGAGAAGTAGCATTGAAGATCATAGAATGACTGGGTCATATGTGGGACATGGTTTAGAAGCAGGAAAGAATTTTAGAGACCATTGATTCTAACCCTGTTATTTTACCAATAAAGAAACTGAGATCTCTAGAAGGAATGTGACTTGCCCAGGATCAAATGGCTGTTAAGTGTCCAAGGCAATGTTCAAACCCAGATCTTCCTGATTCTAAGTCCAGACCTCTATCTGCTACACCAAAATTTGCCCCCAGTGTCACATAGGCAGTAAATAACAGAGCTGGGATTCTAATCCAGATCCCTTGACTCAAAATCCAAAATAAGTGCTCATTCAGACTTTGAGATTCTGCAGTCCTCTGGGTCTCAGTTTCTTTGTCTGTAAAGTGAGAGGGTTGGACTAATTTCTAAGGTCCTTTCAGGGCTAAATTCCATGATTCTATGATCTCATGACTCAGTTAGAAAGAAATTTTGCAATTTATTTTGAAGCTCACGAGAGGTCACACCACAAGGCCAATGTCCACATATCAACTTTTTCCCTGCATCTGACTCATGTTTTTCATATAAATCATACTGAGTTTCCCATTATAAACACCTTGTAAAACTCAAAAGGCTTTATGAGTGTTATTAGCTACTGCAATAGTGATTTACTAGCTAATTCAGGCTGAAGTGTGGATGAGTGTGCTGAGAGCTTGGTGTATCCCATCTGCATAAATAAGAAGCACCAAGTTGGATGTGCACTTCAGAAGTAAATGGAATAGCAATTCTCTTACATCTCCCAGCCCCCTATGGCATTTTAGCCTTTGCTTAGGACTTAAATTAACCTGGTTAGTGACAACAATCATGGGCATTGTGCCATCATTCTTTAGTCTGCTCATCCCAGAGCAAGGAGCAATCGTCTGTCTGTTTTCAGACTTCCTCATTAGGATTAAAAAGAAAATAAAGTTGAAAGAGAAAAGGAGGGAGGGAGGGAGAGAGACAGACAGAGACAGAGAGAGACAGACAGAGAGACAGAGGGAGAGAGGCAGAGACAGAGACAGAGAAATACAGAGACGGGGGGTGGGTAGAGAAGGGGAGGCAGGGAGAGAGGGAGGGAGAGACAGAAAGAGAGGGAGGGAGAGAGAGACACACATAGAGAGGGAGAGAGAGGCAGAGGGAGAGACACAGAGAGAGAGAGAGAGAGAGAGAGAGAGAGAGAGAGAGAGAGAAGGAGAGGGAGAGAGACAGAGGGAGAGGGAGAGAGACAGAAAGACACAGAGAGAGAGACAGAGAGACAGAGACAGAGCCAGAGAGAGATCAATTTAACATGACAATTATAAAGCCTTTATGTACAGATTATTCTATGTAAGATTTTTGTATTATTCTGCAGTGTAATATTAATACCTCTTTTATATCCATATATGGAGGGCTGTTCTTGCTCATAAGAATGTCCAGCAGAATACAGATGTGGGGATGTATGTATCCACAGTCATAAATTGGTCATTCATTTAGCCAGTAGGCAACTCAATAAATGCTACATGCAAGGCTTTTGTTAGGTGCTTGGGGAGACAGATAAAACAAAGTAGATGTGTGTGTGTGTGTGTGTATTTGTGTACTTATCCAGTTTTCTGTTTGGGAGTGTTGCAGAATTAATTATAGGCTAATGTTCCCTCTTTGCTTGAATTCAGTAACCTGATTTGATAGAATCAGAAACATAGGACTGATAGCTCTCAAAATCTCTAGCACCCAATTATTTATCCCAAGAGCAAGAGGAATCCACATAACACCTCTCCCAGAGCTATAACTGGATATTTTGGTGCCTGGGGCACGCATTCATTCAATAAGTATTATTTCCTGTCTGCTCTACGTGATGTACCCTCTAATCAGCTTTGTAATTCAGGATGTGAAAATAATACCAGAAATAATAAGACAAATTCAATTGAGTAGAAGTGGCAATTAGTCACTGCAGTGGCATATAGATAAGCATTGATAACAATGTACTTGATCTGGAATTTCCCATTTTAACTAATTTTTCTTATTTAGTGCTCAGCTTCCAGGTAGTCACTTAGGTAGGTGCTTGTGATTGCTGCAGGAATGCATTTGTGCCCCAGTAGCCTTCTCCTAGTTATGTCTCTGATCTCTCTTCTGCCTCAGGTTAACCTTAGTCCTTAAAGGTTATGAGTCCTTTAGTTCCTGACTTTACCTGAAAATTGAAAAGGTTTGGTTAATATCCATTGCAAAGACTGGTTTTTGGATCTGAAATCCTCCTATAGAATTGAATTTGAGCTAGATTTACATTCTTTGTCTCTCTTTCATACACACACACACACACACACACACACACACACACACACACATGCATACACGCACACACTCACTCAGTGGATCCCAGCACTGCTCATTTGTGGCTTATTGTTAATCTGGAGTTGGCTCATTTTTCAATAAATGTTTCTATTAAATGCTGTAGATATACAAGGTACTATAAGATCCAGGGAAATAAAAGGTCTGTCTTTCAAGAACTCTTCATCTTCATTTGTTGGTATCCTAGAGACAGACAGACAGATAAACAGACATATGAAAAGTTAAGTAATAACATGAAAGTATTGTGTGATAAATGTTGAATGAGTGGCAGACAGAGTAGGAGTTCAAAGGAGAAATCACTGTACCCTAGAGTGGTCATGGTAGGCTTCATGGAGGAGATGACATTTGACTTATGCCAACAGTCATAAAGATTCAAGTACTTCTTATTAGTAGAAGGAGGTAATGTGAGTCAAGAAGGGTGATTTAGGTTCCAGTGAGCCTTAGATAACAAGAATTTCTTAACTTTGGCCAAATGTTATGGGTACATTGACCTTTGGTATCTCTGGAAAGGTTTCTACAGCAGTAGCCACACTTAAATAATGACATGTATACATTTTCTTCAGACATAACCTCTCTGGCATCAATTATTTTGATGAAAGTCAAATCTTATTATCTGTCTTTGTTAAGAACTGGGAAGATGCCAACATTGGTACTGGTAAAGAAGGGAAACTCCTAGTAAGATTATGAATAGGGGGCGGAGCCAAGATGGCAGCATAGAAGCAGCAAGGTCCCACAGCTCCCACACTGCCACCCTAAACACCTATAAAATATGAGCCCAGATAAAGCCTAGGACTCTCAGACTCACACAAAAATACAGAGAACACATCTCTTGCTGAAGGCAGCTCGGCAGCAGGGGCTCATCACGGCAGCCTGGAACAGAGGCTTGAACAGCCTGAAGCCGAGACCATGGCCAGGCCCTGGGTGGGGGAAGGAGCATGGCTGAGCTGAGCCAAGCGGGCACCGGAGCCAGTCTGCAGGAGAGATCTACAGCCTCCAGCACCTCCACATCTGCCAAGGCGTGAGGAATGGGATGGGAGAGGGGCAGCTCACACCAGAGCAGAACAGAGACCCAGCCAGCCCAAAACTGCAGCCTCCCAGCCACGCTAGGCCCCAGGGTGGCCTGGAGGAGTGAGCCTCCCAAGTCTCTACTTCAAAGAAAATCTAAAGCACCTGCCTAAGGGAATCTTCAAATCCT
>JAQQSW010000059.1:0-50697 GCA_028646575.1 Pseudocheirus occidentalis | reverse complement strand
AGAGCAGAGCAGGGGAGGGGCTTTACAGTGGGATTGCTGTTTTAGGGGTAGGGCAGGGGCAAGATGGGTAGAAAATTTGTAATTCAAAAATGTAATGAAAATGAATAATGTAAACAAGACAACAAATAAAAATAAAGTTAAAAATGTTAAAAAAAAGATTATGAGTAGATACTTGGTCCTGATCATTATAATTTGATTAATTCATACCTAATAAATCCAGTGATGCAATTTTGAAGTAAGACTAAATTTGTGACTCCTTTTGAATAGGAGTAAAGGACAGACATAGAACACAATTTTTTTAAAGAACCAGAAGAGAATTTAGATATAACTTAGTTAAAACTTAAAACAAATAGAGTGGAAGAAGCTCAGAGAATTTCAGTGATTTGCTTAACCTCCTTGAGGTGTAAGTATAAAACTTGATGGTTTAAAAATCAGTTATACAACTATAGTATGGAGAAAGCTGGAGTAAACAGCGGTACATACCAATTTTATCTCCTTATTACCCCACAATCATTCCCCCTTTTCCATTCTTTGGTTCAAGTTGTCATTGCTTTTTACCCAGACTATTGTGACTTAGAAAATAGGCTATGAAACTGTCTTACTTTATGTCTTTCCCCTACCCTGTCTTTTTTGTGTAAACAGAGGAAGAAATAGAGAAAATGATAATAGTAGGAAAACATGGCATATCTTAGAGGTGCATGGCAGATAGACAAGCATAGGGCCATTGGGGAAGGTGAGAGGAAGAGAGGAAGGTGGAAAAGAAGATGGTAGCTAACAGGTGGAAATGGCAGCTGGTTCAGAACCATGAAGAAGCTTTTCTACCGTAGGAGATTTAGATCACTTGACAAGAGAGGATGGTGCTGACTTGAACAGAGATGCTAGTTATCTTTGCTGAAGTTTCTAACCCACTCCTCTAGTCACATGGAGACTGCTTAAGCTACACAAATATAGAGAACTAAGTGCAAAGTCAATACAAAGTAATTTCTGGTGGAAGGACTCTACACTCCAGAAATCAGACTGGGTTTAGGTCATGGCATGGGGTGGGGGGAAAAAGGGGGAATCTTGCAAAGATATTGAGGTGGGAGATGGAATGTCCTGGAAGGGGAAGAGCAAGGAAACCATTTGGACCAAACCACAGACGACATAAAGGAGAGGGAAAGCAAGAAACCTGCAAAAGGAGATTGAAGTCAAATTGTGGAGGCTTTAAATACCAAATTCCATTTATCTCAGAGGCAAGAAGAAGCCACTGGAACTTCGTGATGGGGGTGTGACATGGCCAGACTCCTACAGGATTATTCTTTGTCCTCCTCCCTTAAACCTCATTACACATGTGCATCTCATCTGCCTGATTGGATCACACCTCCTATCTAAGTCTTAGTTCTACTCTGTAGGGTCAAGCAGGACAAGTCTAATCACTCTTTAAATGTAGCAAAGGCTGTTAGAGTGGGGAGAATCCTTCTAGGTCATGTATATAACCACTTCATCTTAAATTCAGGGAAGGTCAGCTTAAGAACTTGCCCAAAGTGGCATAGAAAAAAAAGTAAGAGATCCTGGATTAAAACCAAGGTCCTGTAACTTTAAATCCAGGACTCTTTGTACAACATCACCCTGCATATCATTAGAATTCCACCATCATGTGCCACTGGGCTAAATTTACTTAAGAGGTTCCAGCTAATACACCTGTGAATATTGGTTACCTTTCTCTGTCACATATCGACTTGTCAATATCCTTCCTAAACTGTGACCACCAATATTCTAGATATGGTCTAATCAGAGTAGAGTGCACGTTGTTGAGTAAGTCTTTGAGTATAAAACCCCCGGGTCCTTTCCACTTTCACATTAACAAAAAAATTTCTTAAGCCCCTATTATGTGTAAAACACTGTGCTAAGCACTGGGGATCATCAGTACAAAAATGAACACAATTTCTAGGAGCAAGGTATTTACAGTCTAATAGAAGAGCAAGCCATGGCCACAAAGAACCATGAAGACAACAACAACAGCTAACCTTAATGTGGTGCTTTCAGTTTTGTAAAACGTTTTACAAATATTATCTCACTGGAGCCTCACAGCAACCCTGGAAGGTGAATACTATTATCATCCCAATTTTACACATGAGGAAACTGAGGCAGGTGACAGTTAAGTTTCTTGCCCACATTTCCAGGACCAGCAGGTACCTAAGGCTGGATTTGAACTCACATCTTTCTAAATCCAAACCCAGCACTTCATCAACTGTCCTACCTCACTAGAATTTTGAGTATTCAAGAAGAGCGTTCCAGAGTTTTCAAAGTACTTTGATGAATTTGAGGTGGAAGAGATCATTTTCAGTTAAAGAGATCAAATAATTATTTGATTTAAGCTTTGGGAGAAAATGTATAAAATGTTGAAAATGGAGAGAGTGGTCCTTCTGGCCACTGGACAAATGCATGGAAATAAGAGATGGCAAGATAGGACCAAGTTGTATAGAATGCATGAAATATATTACTAAGAAGAAGAGCCTTGAAGGTAGGCATCATGGGTCTTTACTCAGTAGGAAATGGGGAGCCACTGAAGGCTTTGGAGTGGAATGACACAATCACAATGAATATTGGGAAGACTGCTTAGGTAGCAATGTGAAGCATAGAATGAAGAAAGCGAAGATGAAAGGAAATTATTACTATAACCTTGGTACCACGCCTTCACCTCTGTTGCCAAATTGGTTTCCAGCCATACTTTTTTCTTTTTTGTCATATATATATATATATATATATATTTGTCCCCAATTACATGTTATAACAATTTTTAATCATAAAGATTCTTAATAAATGATACTGTCTTGGGTTCATATTGTCCCTACCCATATTTAAAAGCTCTGGGAAACTTCTGTATTTAGCTCATTTTCAGTTTACTCATCTTCTTGAAAACCAGTAATCCCAATGGTACTGAAGCATAAAGAAACATTTAATAATAACAGATCCGAGCAAGTCAAACAGCCGATAGTCATCATAGTCATCATAACGTTCCCAGAGAGTCTTATTCTTCTTTCCCCAGGGAATTTGGGTCTTCCAGTGAATCACAAAGAGAAACACAGGATCTGAGTTGGAAGGGACCTCAACGGCCATCCAAACCAAACTATCCTTAGACCAGAAAAATTCCTTCTACTAGAAGAAACCAAACAAGTAGTCATACATCCTCTGGTTTGAAGACCTTAAGTCTTTCAATATTCAGAATTTCTTCTTAAATCTAAGATAAAATGGAAATCGTTCTCTCTGGTCTTTGCAATCTGACTTTAGCCTACTTTTCCAGGACTATTGTTCATTATTCTCCTTCATACATTCTGTGGTCCATTCAAACTGACCTCCTTGCTCTTCCCCTTATAGGACAGTCCCATTTAAGCATTGTTGCAAGGTCCTCCTCACTCCCTACCCCAAGGCTCCTCATCCCCATCCCCATCCATATCATTACAATTCCTAGCCTTCTTCAAAGCTTACTTTAACTGCTACATTAAACCTAAACCCAGCCTAATTTCCCAGTTCTAGTTCCCACCCACCAGAAAATATTTTCTATTGATTTTCCATTAAGTCTTTCATGTTGTTTTGTTTCCCTCCAATAGAATGTAATCTCTTTGAAGACAAAAGAGGTTCTGTTTTTGTCTTTTCATCTCTAGTGCCTAGTACTATACCTATATATAGTAGCCTCCTTATAAAAACTTACTAAAAGAATGAATATTGGAGCCAGAGGAATGAGAAGCCACTATGTACATTTCTGCTTAATATAGGGATGAACTTCCTACCAATTGTTAACCAGAAGTGGAATTATCTGCCACTTAAAGGCAATGTCACTAAAGCTCTTCCACTGGTGGCTGAACGGCTACTTGTTGGGGTCCTTAGAGGGAAAATTCTTGCTTTAGGTAGGGGTTAGATTAAATTGAATTACCCTTGAAGCATCTTCCAACTCTAGGGTTTATGGTGGCAGGACTAGTCTTTGCCTTTCTTCCCCTTCCCCACAGTGCTTAAGACAATGCCTAGTACACAGAAAATCCTTAATAAATGCTTGATTTCATGGCAGGGTCAGCACTAGAACCTCATCTTTCCTGACTTATAGTTCAATGTCCTTTTCCAGGACATAATGCTAACAAATTCTTGGTGAGTTAATGCCCCTGTGAAATCACCTCATGGAGTATCAGTGAAAGCAGGTACCTGTACCATACTGAATGTATAGCTTCAGAACTGGTTTGGGGAACAAAAGGCACATGATATGTTTCAGATGCTATGGGATGCCATGGAGACTAATGTCAGTTATGTTTCAGCATCCGTGTTAATAACCCAGAAAAGGTTGTAAATATCATGCTAATTAAATCTGTATATTGCCCTAAATGGAGAGGTATTAACCGTCCTGGTTGATGACAGAGATGTGTTATAATGGGACCTGGAACTGCCAGGCATATGGACAGAAAATCACTAGATGAGATTCAGCCCGGGCAAGTGAATGCTAATACATCTGGGGAAAAATAATCAGAAGCACAACTATATGGGAGGAAGATATTTGGGAAACAGTAAATGCTGAAGGAGACCTAGGGGGATAGTGGACTACAGATTAGATATGGTTTTTCATTGTGTTACACCAACAGAAGAAGCAATTACAAGCTCAGGCTGGATTCTGCTACCCTCCCTTTGAACAACTGGGAGGGAAGGGCCTCTTCACAGCTAAGTATGTCTAAGCCCATAAGCCATAGTCAATCTTGGGGACTGCCCTGCACATGTTTCATTGTGTGTGTGTGTGTGTGTGTGTGTGTGTGTGTGTGTGTGTAGATTAAAATTTACCCCTGCCTTCCCAAGGTTGGGTACCACCTGCTTTCTCCCAAATATCCCTGGTTCCTTTAGAGTTAGGGTCCATTTCTAAAACTGTGTGGGGAATATAATTGCCCACTAGCCTGTGGGGTTCCTGGAGCTGAGTGCAGACCTGCCCTCAGGGTCCTTCTAGCTTGCAGGGGAATGTTTAGCTCCAGGTGTTTTCTTCTCTGGGTAAGCAGTGAGCATCTGGTGTCCTTCCACGTAAGGGTCTCTCTCCCTTCCTGCTCCTCCTGTCACCCCAAATCACCCCAAGGGCTTAACCTGAAGATAGCCTGAAGGCATACAGATGTTTTAGAACAACACAAAACGTCTGTCCTAAGCCAACTTTTCCCCACACAGGGATTTCAGATCACTTTAATGTATCAGTGACTTCACTCCTGCATTGGGAGGATGAGTTGTTAAACAGAAGGCAAAACTTGTGCTAGATCAACGGAGAGAGAGAGGAAGATTTAATTTCATAATTTAGCCTGGAGTGTGTTGCTTGCCCAGTGACTGATTATTAAGTGTGTTTGGAAGTCGTGGTGGTTGGTTAAAGTAGCCTTGTTAATAAGCAAGGAGTCAGAAATCCCAGGCAGATAAAATTATCTGAGCTGTCTAGTAAACAAAACATTTAGGACAAGAACTGAAAATAACAAATATGGCAAAGTTGAATTTATTCCATTACTGAGGGGGGTTGCAAATATCCTCCAAAGTTCTGTTTAGACAGTTTATTAAAAGGATAGATCTCATATGTTCCTGTGATTGACTTCATTGAAAATCCGTGGCATGGCTCCCATGTAGAGGGCATCCCAAATATGGTACAGCAAATTGTAGTGCTCATTCTGGATTACATACCTTGAGAAAATCCCTTCCCTCTGGGTAATGGCTCAGAAAGAAGGGAGAAATTGAGGCTTACACGCATGCATGCATACATACATATGTGCATGCATGTGTGTATATACATGTGTGTATATAATCAGTCCTCTATATATAGAAAAGCAGTCCATAATTCCAAATACCACATGACCATCACTGTCTCCATAGCAAGGAAGCACCTGTCTCAGCTTCTACATACATCCTATATACATATAGCTAAGGCTAAAAGTTGCTATTTCATAATTTATCTTTTAAGATTGCCTTTTATGCTCATTTTAACTTTATTTTGCTTGCCAAGAAGGCAAATGCTGAGAAGGCAACTAGTATGATCTGCCTCAGGCCCGGCATCCTCCCTTGGGACAACCTTGCCTATAGCGTCTTGCTATTGGGAACAAATTAGCAGGATACTTTTGAACCAGGGTCCCCAACCAAAACATTCTATAAAATATCACCCCTTCAATGCATGATGTCTATCTTTTCTACCTCCTTTGGGGACACCAGAGCTATTCAGAGTGTTCTTAGACAATCACAGTGCTTCTGGCAGATGAAGATTAGTCATAGACTGGTAAATGGCGTAGCCTAGGTATCTTTTTTTGTTGTCGTTATAGTTGTTAAAGAAAATCACAAAAAATTGTCACTATGGGGCAGACGTTCTTGGCTTTCCTACTGTTGTCTAAGGCCAGCAGAGTGGTATCTTATTCAGAATCAGGCCCATGATTCATCTCATTCTGTGCGTCATATACATAATCCTGGAATTGTATTCTGGGTAATTTTTTTTAGACCTGGTATAGATGCTGAACATTGTAAAAAAAATGACAAAAATGGATAAAAACTATTTATTGAATTAAAAAAAATATTTAAGTATTTAAAGTATCCAATTGTTTGCCTAGCATTGTAAGCATACTGGGAGATACATGCATAAAAATGTCCTTTCCTTTTTCTGTTTTGAGGTTTAAGCTTCCAGCACTAATGCCACTGCCTACATTCACTGCTGTGACTGGCATGTATCAATGGGGCACACTGCCCATAATGGGCTTTATTTGGTGGCATTTGATGGTGTTTTGGTCCTAAGTTTTCTGCTCCAGTGGTATCTGAGTTTAGGCAGACAATTGAAAGGGAAAGGGCAGCTGTGGGCCTAGAAAGGCATTATATTATTGTATGTTGAGGGAGAGTGTCAGTACCAGGGTCACCCACATTTGGAAGGTCTTGTAGCCTTAATCAGGGCTAACAGATTTGGGAGTGCCTGTGGACAATAGCAATAACACCATGGCAAAATTTGTAGGCCTTATACTTTTTTTTTTAAATTGAGGGCAGAATATTTTTGGTGTACTACAGAAGATCCTGTTAAGGCCTTGCAGATTCCTTCTTATGACTGTCCCATTAACAATTATAACGCTAGAAAGGTACGTTGGAAAGAGCACTGACCCAGGAGTCCGAGGACCCAGATTCTTAAGCCTCTTAAGCTTACTGTCCCTTGAACAAATCCATTGGTCTTAATTAGATTTTTATTCTGTTCTTGGTGAGGTATCATTGCCAGTTGCTCTGGGTATCTCTCAACTAACCCCACCTTGAGAAAGAAATTAATAGGTACAATGTACCTATCACCAAGTCAACACCTTAACTGTGGATTAAGTTAACAGTTGAAATATGCTTTTGGATTGGTCTTTCAAAGAGTTCAGAGGTAGATGAATTGAACTGGGGCTAAAACAGAGAAAGAGAAGCCAGATGGACATACAAAAACCCTAGTTCCTTGAAGGGAAGCCTATGTAATTTCCCTTTCAGGGGACAATGTGCTCCATGGAAAAATGCAGACCCAGTGATGGGAATCCAAATAGGCAATGGCTGAAAGTCAAGGAATTCCAAGGCCAAGTCAAGAGCTAGAGGATGGAGGAGCTCCTGGATCTGGAAAGAAATGCCTGGTCTAAATGGGAACTGAGGTGAGAAGCAGCAAGGGACAGAGTCCTGATGTAGAAGAGCAAATCTTTACCTTGCTTTTTATGAGTACTATGAGTTTGTGAACTGTGAGGCCCTGCAAAAAGAGGGTTAATTCTTTTGTGATCTTGAATGTTTTCTTCTCAACCACTGGTTGGAAAGAATGTGGGAAGACAGGGCTCACCAAAGAAGAAAGAATTGTTTTCATTTTTTCTGGTTCTTAACTGTTTATGTCTTTTAATTTTTCTTTGCAAAATAAAATTTGTCCTGTAGTTAATGCATTGTTAGCCTGGGTGCTTGCATGGGAACTAAGGGCATTTTACCTTTTATATAGAGACCTACATATAAACTAAATTCTGATGCTCCAAGGGGAAATCTTGGGTGAGGGCACAAGGCAAAAAGAGTTACTTATCTCCTGCCCTCAAGAAGCAGCTCTACTATATGGAAAGAGTAGCTGTACAAATGAACTCAAGAGTTTAGAGCAGAGCTTTAGTAGGTCATAGATATAAATGGATGACAGCTGCCCGGGGAATGATTTATGAGTGATATTCCAAACTAGAGGAGCCCAGACACAAATCAGAGCTGCAGACTGTTATGTGCAGGGGATCATAGTATATTTAGCAAATGAGAACGCAAACCACAAGGCAAAGACTGAGTGGGTAGAGAGAAAGAACATTCCCTGGCTCTGAACTTGCTGAACCTTCAGGGCTGGGGAATGGAGTATTTGCAGAGGTGGGGGAGAGATGTTCCCTGGCTTGGCCTAGACAAATAAATCACCAGAGGAGACAAATGAAAGACCAATTAGACAGACTGTTTTCTCAGAAAATCATGTCCTGGGCCCCATAAATCATCAAGGAAGAATTCATCTCTCAGCATATGTATTTTGATCTTATTCAGGAGGGGATCTGGGTTAGAGGTATGCCTGTGGACCCCGGTGATTTGTGGAAGGATGCTGGGGTGCTGACAGCACCAAAATTCTGTTCTCTCCTGAGTATCAGAGTTGCCATGCTGGGCTAGACCCATGAACTATGGAATCCATGTCAAATTCAAAGGAAGTGAGAGTCCTGTTGTATTCTAAAGTGGATAGGCTTCAAAATGTCCATGGGCAGATCACATCCAGATTATTGTATTCCATTCTGGTTGACAAATTTTAAGAGGGAAATTGATCCCCTTAAATTAACCCTTAATTAATGAACACTTAAGTCCTATACTGATACTTCAATATGGAAAGGAGGTGAGGCTAACTTTTCAAAGATGATGCCAAAAGAGACCTTTGCCAATCTTTCAAAGTCAAAACAAGAAAGAAAGAAAGAAAGAAAGAAAGAAAGAGAAAGAGAGAGAAAAAGAAAGATGAAGGAAGGAAGGAAGGAAGGAAGGAAGGAAGGAAGAAAAAAGAAAGAAAGGAAAGAAGGGGAGCAAGGAAGACAAAGAAGGGAAGGAAAGACAGAAAGACAGAAAGACAGAAAGAAAGAAAGAAAGAAAGAAAGAAAGAAAGAAAGAAAGAAAGAAAGAAAGAAAGAAAGAAAGAAAAAGAAAAGAAAAGAGCCTAGTTACAGAATATGTTTTATCACTCAGGTAAGTTGGGAGCATTGTTAGCCTGGGTGCTTTGGAGACAGTCATCCTTAGAAGGTTGGTCACTAGGTGCTGAATTATTTCAACTATAGCAACTCATAAAGATGGATCTGCTCAGATATAGAGGTCTAATAGAGGGGAGCACTCATATTCACAGAATCATAAATCTTTGTTGTATTGGAAAAAATTAGTTTTTCCAAAGGAGGACTTCCAGGATCATGAAAGGCTTGGAAGACATGCCACATGAGGAACAACTGAAGAAGCCCAGTACTAAATCTATGATCATATGGACTACCATTATGTCATCTGGAGAACATAAGCCTTAGGGGAGGCAAGATCAAAGTCCTCAAATATTTGAAGGCTGTCATTTGGAAGAAGGATTCAACTGTGTATTGTCACAGATGGAAGAATTGAAATAGAGCTTAGAAGTGACTAAGAGGCAGATTCCAACTCAATATAAGGAAAGCTTTCTGATAATTAGAGCTCTCCAAAAAAATGGAATGGACTGCCTTGGAAAGTACTAAGTTCACAGCTATCTGAAGTGTTCCAGTCAGGTCTGGATGGTAGAGATATTAGTTTTCTAGATGGGATTCCTTCTGTGGGTAGAACTAGATGACCCCTAACACTCCTTCCTCCTCTAGCATTCTATGAGTTGCTAGTCTTAATTGCTGAGGGGGCACAGGGCAAGGTATTTGCAGTTCTCTGTAATTATAAATTTATTTCTTTGAGTCCCGAAGGTGTTTTTCTATTGAAGAGTTCTCTATGACCATTCAGATGTACTTTGAGGATTCCTACCATAAATTTGAGCTGGCAGCTAGCTGAGAAGAACAAAATCCTATGAAACTGGGGTACAGGGAAGACATAAAGTTATACCAACCAGGGTAAAGCCAGGAGCACTAGTAGGGTGGAGAGTACCAAACAGAAACCTTAATCAATTCTCTTTTTTGCCAAGGACCACCCCCTTTGTGGGGCTGCTTGCTCTTCATTAATTCAAACTTTGGAACCAATTTCATCTTTTTAGCTTGTACTTCCTCTTAGGGAAAAGGAGGTGAGGAAATTTAGAAGACTCATTACATACTACCTAGCCCGATTTCCCTTTTATTTGTCCAAAGCTTGAATGTCTCAGAAATCAGGAGATTCTCTTTCATTCTCTATTCTGGGATTTGGTGAGTCCTTCATTCTATTCCTCTTTTTTCTTCCTCAGAGATCATATAGGATCCTAGATTGAAAGGTAAAAGGGATTATTACAGATCATGTAATCCTACTCCCTTATTTTATAGTGGAGAGTGTACAAGCTTTCTATAGAAAAGGTAAAAGCTTTGTATACAGACTTAGAATGGAGGAACTTTGTATACAGACTTAGAATGTTGGGTCTTTGGAAACAGACTTTGTCCTGTCTTTAGACTTAAAGTGTACAGATTTTGATCATCTCATATGTCTTGCTTTCTCAGCCTTAATATCCTGATTCTTTGAAGTCTGTCTGTTACTATGGCATCCCTTGCATCCCTGACCGTTGTGGTCACCTTCCTCTGGACATTCTCCAATACCATCCTTCTTTCTTACATATAACAACCACTGAGAAGGGGGAACAGTCAGTTTCTTCCTTTATGAAGTGTATTGGGATCTCCTTCAGCCCAGGTGTTCTACCAGGATGTGCCAGGATATTAAAGTGTAAGCTCCTTAATGGAAGGGATTGTTCAACTATTGTTGATTGCCTTTGTGTCTCCATCACCTAGGACAGTGCCTAGCATAGAGTGTTTAAGAGCTGCTCATTGATTGATTGACAATTATAATATCAGAGCAGGGCTACCCTAGATCTTGGTTACAGAGGATGGATATTTATACACTTGAGCCCCATGTCAGATCACTTCAGAGAGCAGAAGTAGCTTTTCCTCATTCTTCTACCTGCTGCTTTTGGAGCATGAAAAGTAATAATCCAGGTGAAAATGTATCAGGTTTCTCCTCCCTTTGGGTAGAAATGTAGGGAGATATTATACCATATTATATCGCATCACATAATATATCCTATGATATATGATATACTGTTTTGTATTGTATTGTATCATATATCATATTATATTATAGCAAATTACATATATTATATTACATTATAATATTTGGGTATTATTTAGAAGCATTAATTGCTCTTACAGAAAGAAATACTTAAATTTTGTTCACAAGTATAACTGAAGCATTTACTGGGTCCCAGGCACATGGTAAGTAGTGGGAGAGAAAAGAACCCCCTGCTCTCAGGGAGCTTATATTCTATACAACATTTAAACAGTAAATCAAGATACATGCTAAGTAAGGTCAAAGTCATTTTGTGAGGTGGGGAGCAAGCAAACAACTTGAGGAAACAAGCAAGGGAAAATGTAGATGATGGCTCTTGAGCTGAGGAATGAGCTCAAAAGAAACAAAAGTCAAATGGAAGGGCATTACAATCAGGGGGAAACTGTTATAAAATCATTGTGGCAGGAGATCAAATGCCATTATGATAGAAAATATTTTCCAGAAACGTGGATATTTAGAACAAAGTGAACGAGCAAATTTAATGAAAAAAAAGTTTATCCTGGTCCTGAGATTACACATAGGAGCTGTGTATGTTCAGGAACAGCAGTTACTGTGGGAGCAATGGGGGTGGGGGAGCCGTCGTTTATATAACTCGTGGCCAAAGTATATTGGGGTTAGGTTGGCTCCGAGCATGAAATGGTACAGTTGATTTTACACTGGAACATAATCTGCTCTGTCTGCTCTGTTTAGGGACACTAGCACCACATGAACTGGTTTGACGATTGAAATTCAGTCAGGGAGAGGCCAAGATGAGAGCCAGGACCCTTTACTTTCTCAACTGTGGGCCCACTGCGCTGCGGAGACAATTGTCTTTCCAGATGTACAAAATAACTACAGCTTGCCGCCCCATCTTTCATCACCTAAATGAGGACAGTTAATGTTTAAGTGTAGAGAAGAGAGAATATAATGATGGATAAATTATAAGTTTGGGGATATTGAAAGTCGAACTGTGTAAATATGTATTTTAAACCGCAAACAGAATTTTAATGCATCTTTCCCATTAACTCCGCTAACTGAAATTACAGAGTGTAACGTGAGCCGACGCCCACAGATTGGTTACGATGTTTTCAGATTTAGAACAGCAAATGATAAATGTCCTTCTCCCAGACAAAGAGAGGATTGACACAGCTTTTTGAATGTAGTCACTGAAAACTTCAGTAATTGAAAATAAACTGAACGCCAGGGGAGGAGTGAGGTCACTGGAAGGAAACCTGTGGAAAATTAGGCCTCCCCATTCTGGCTAAGATGCTTTCTCTCATTCTGGGGAACCACTGTGGCTTCAGCTCAACATAACATGTTGATCAAGGCCCAGCGGGACTCTCCTGGCTGGTGTCCCTAGGGTGAGGATTGGGTGAACTGGTGGCTGGTAGGCAAAGGATGGGCTGACTGACTCATTCACGGTTTGGGGCACTCTGCTTTACCTGCTGTTGTCTGCTACAAATAAAAATCTCACTGCCGCAGATTCAGAATGTGCTCTATTCCCACTTCCATTTCTTTCGCTATCCAAATCCTTTCTGTCCTTGGAGACTGAATTCAAGCCTAACTTTTTTCCAGAAAACTTTTCCTGTGTACTTTGTTGCCCCATCAAGAATTTTATCAAGAGCCTACTATATGGCAGGCATCAAAGATAGCTACCTGTGGGGAACTCCCTTTAGCTCAGTTCCTACCCTTGCATGGATGTACTATTGGCTTCCTGTGCTAAGGCACTGTGCTAAATGCTGAGAACACAACCCCTGCCCTCAAGGAGCTCATAGTCTAACAAGGGAGACAACGGGCAAAGGACTATGTACCAAAAAGATATATTCTGTGCTCTAGACGTTAGTGGGACCTGTTATGCTTCTTAATACCAGAGGAATCCTTCATAATGCTTCAGCATAGTCCCTTACAGCACCTAGTATGATCTGGGTACTTGCTCATTATTTAATAACTAATTGTTGAGCCTAATTAAACAACTCCATAGTTGAGGTCCAGACATTTATAGACATATGGGAATCCTAAAACTTGAAAGAAAAATCTGGATATATTTTCTTGTTCATAAATTGTTGCGTATTTTCTTCATGAAGTATGCTGCAGATGGAGACCCTATAGCTTTGACTGCCATTCCACTCAAGTCAGTAAGTGTTTATTAAGCTTTCTGTGTACCCTACACTGTGCTAAGCACCAGGAATACAAATAAATACAAGTCAAAAGACAGTTTCTGAACTCAAGAAACTTACATAAAAGGAAGATGAAAAGTAGAGAAGGAGAGAAGGAGAAGGTACCTAGGGTTGGGGGACATGGTGGAAACACAACTGGAGAGTCAAGGGCAAAGCCAAATGAGAAATGAAGGCATGGCGTTTAATGACCATGATGGTCCTTCCTCATGCCCAGCCAAAATTTCTCCCACTTAAAGAGGAATAATCTGTGTGCATATGTGCCATTCCTTTTTTCAGATACAATACATATAGATTTAGGTGCTTATTGAGCACCCAGTTTGCTCTATCCAGCTATATAAATAGCATGCTGTATAGATACCTTTCCTCACTACATTTTGTGTTGGTCTTCCTGAGATACAAGTCTGACCATGTCACCTCCTTATTCTATCAACTCTAGTGGCTCCCTATTGCCTTCAGGATCAAGTAAAAAAAATCTTCTCTTTGGCTTTTAGTGCTTTCCATATTCTGGCCCTTTTAGTCTTCTTCTACCATACCTTCTCACCCCCAAAGTACTCTCGATTGAATAATACTGACCTCTTTGCTGTTCTTTGCATGTGATATTCCATGTCCTGACTCTGAGTGTTTTGACTGGCTTTCTCCCATATCCAGAACTCTCTCCCTCCTCATCTTCACCTCCTGGCTTCTTCTAAATGCCAGCTGAAGTCCCAGCTTCTACAAGAAGCCTTTCCCAGCCTTCCTTAATCTTTCTGCCTTCCTTTTAAGATCATCTCCTATTTATCCCGTATATCTTTTTTGTACGTAACCATTTACATGTCGTCTCCCCCATTAGACTGTGAACTCCTTGAAGGAAGGGATTGTCTTTTGCCTTTCTCTGTATCATTGGCATCTAGCACAGTGCCTGGCATACAGTAAGTACTTAATAAATTTATTGATTGCTCTATCATGCAGTAATAAGTTATGCATGAGCTTTTTCCTCTCTAGATTATAGAAGACCACCTTTCACCATAGGCTGAACTTTGCATCCCCTTGACTACTTTGGGTCCTTTCTCTGGGTCTTTCTCAGTTTTGCCACTTTCTTTCTAAAGCACAGTAACCTGAAGTGACTGAAGGACACCAGTGGACATTTGGACATTCTCAGAATGATGACAATATTATTTCTTGGACTTTGTGTATCATACTCCTGTTTCAACAATGCCAGGACTAGGATGTTTGCACTGGTCAAGACCTGTGTTCAGTTTCTGGCTCAGGTACATTTGTGTAACCTTGGGAAGGCTGTTCCCTGTCTCAGTTTCCTCATCTGTAAAATGGGGAAGGGGTTGTTGGGGATTCCATGACTTGATCTTTCCTTCCCAAACTCATCCCTGCCTTCACTGCTGACTTCACTGACTTCCCTTACCCCTCTTGACTGGTTCAGGCAGGTGCTAGAATGGTAACAGTGGGCTGGGGAAAGTAGTAGAGCATACCCAGAACAGTGACATGATTCTGTGGCAAATAGGAAGTCAAAAGGAACATTTTCCTGAAGGTTAAATGTTGATTATAATTAGTAAATGTTTACCTCTTGGTGACTTATTGTCTCCTCTGGTTAATGAGTCTTGCTCTAAATTACCTGGGGCCTTTTACCTCCCTCCCCCCCCAACTTCCTAGCCCTCAATTGAATCCAGCTAGGAAAGAGTGGAAATCCTGAGTTATCTGAATTGAATTGTTCAGTATGGGAGATAGTGAGGGATTTGTTGGGTCAGTGGCCATTTTTCCTTTTTCATTCAATTCCTGACCTAAAAAAAATGTTGATTGTTTTGAATTATTATTATTAATTACTTTCCTTCCTGAACTCCACCCACTGAGCACAAAAAGAAAAACACAATCCTCATAATAAATACAGAGAGAGAGAGAGAGAGCAAAACAAGTATCCTCATTGCTACATTGAGAAATGTGTCTCCTTCAGCATCATAAGGCCATCACCCATCTGGCAAGAGATGGGTCGCCTGCTTCATACTGTTTTTCTGGAATCATGGTTTGTCCTTGCACTGTTCAGACGTCTTAAGCCTTTTAGTGTTGTTTTTCTTTTAAAATGTTGTTGCTCCTAAGAAAGAACCTGCATTTAGAGAACTGAGGTGGTACAGCATTGCTACAGTGGGTCACACCATGGGGGTCTATCCAACTAGTATTTAATCTGATAAAATCACAAAAGGATGGTCACAGAAGGATGGGGCCGCCTTCTGGTCCTGCTTCTTTGCCAGTGTAATTCCAAACACCCCAGTGCTGTACTAGCCTCCTCTTATATAGGCTGTGGCCCTTTCCGATAATAATGATGAAGATGAAGATGATGATGATGATGATGATGAAGATGAAGAAGATGATGATGATGAAGATAAGGAGGAAGAGAGTAAGACATATATAGCACTATGTTCTGGACTTTGTAATAAACACTTTATAATTATTATCTCATTTAATCCTCAAAACAGCCTTGGGAAGTAGGATGCTATTATTATCCCGATTTTACAGATGAGAAAACAGAGATGAACCGAGGTTAAGTGACTTGCCCAGGGTTCCACAGCTAGGAGTGTCTGAGGCTGGATTTGAACTCAGGTAGAAGGTGTTTAAAGGAGTACAATAATTAATAATGAAGCTAGATTGTGAAGGGCATTAAATGCCTAACAGAGGAGTTTGTATTTTATCCTAGAGTCAACAGAGAGCCACTGAAGGTTCTGACATCAGCATTTCTTGGGCAGCCCCAGCCACATTGCTCACTTTATGTATGTCCAGCTTGCCCTTGCTCTCTGGTCTGCTCCATATCCGCCCCTCCTTTCCTCTGACCCCCATCCCCACCCCACTCCCGACCCCTCCCAGCTTTCCTACTCCCATTTATGGTTTGTCTCCTTCTACTAGGATGTAAGCCCTTTGGAATTAGGCACTGTCTTATTTCCTTGGTTTTTGTATGGCCGGGGTTATATATTTAATAGATGACCTATCTCTCTGTCTGTCTGTCTGTGCAAACTATGTAGTCTAATCTGTGTTTTGGTAATATCACTTAATGCTACTTCCCTCTCCCCTACAAGGTTAAGTGACTTGCTCAAAGTCATATAGCTAGTTAATTAACAAGGCTGTCATTCAAACAACAGACCCACAGACTATGATCAAGACCATCTTTTCTCATATCAGCAGGTTATTGGAGGGGGAAAAAATCAATTCAGCTAAGGGGGAGGGAGAAGAGAGGGTGGGCAGACAGTGAAATAATTTGACCCATGGTAGAGGCAAGAAAGAAAAGATGTCTATTTATTGACATATGAGAACAGAGGTTTGCTGAAGCCTACTAACTGACTGTCTGATTGTTAAATTTTCAGTGTGAGCATTTATGCCTCGAAAATCAGCAAACACTACAAATTAATGTTTGATTTATTGCTCGTCTAGATCAAAGAAAGTGATGGATAAAATGTTAATAATGCAGATGAAATTTAAAAGAATGTCAAGCAAACATTATCCCTCTCCTGGTGAGCTGGTTGTTAAACATTTACCAACATGCCCTGGGTGGATGAGATGATTATACATGTAGAAAGGTATAAACCTTGTCTAATCTGGTTCTAAAACTTGTCCTTCTAGCTCTTTCTCTAATGTGATACTCACCATCGTGTGGTCATTAATCTTGACTGGTTACAGGAATGTGTTGCCACCCTATGGGCTTAGGGGACCATTCTGACCAGTGTTGTGGATTGACAATATGGTGGAACAGAATAAACAGTGAATTCAGGAAATCTGAGACCTGGCCCTGGGTCTATCCCTAACCAGTTGTATGGCCTTGAACAATCTATCCATTAACCAACAAGTATTTATTAAACATTTTTTGCTGTGCTCTGCAGGAGTGCCTTAATCTGAGCCTCACTTACTTCATCTGGCAAATGGAGATGATAATATTTACCTTTCCTCCTGCACAAGGGGGTTGAGGTAGAATTTGAACTCAGGTCCTCCTGATTACAGGGCCAGTGCTCTATTCACTGCACTATCTAGCCACCCCACCATGGACTCTTTTTGACAGACAGTCTAGTAAAACATATGGATCCCTTCTCAAAATATTATTAAATGCATAAAATACAAAAGAAAACAATTATACTGAAATACATTTATCACCATATTAAGAGCAAACACAAGTTCAGATACTTTAGGTTAAGAACCTCTGACTTAGAGGAAACTTTTCCCTAATTAATGTTATTTTTTTTTAAAGAGGATTAACAAACCAGTTATGATGGTTGGGTGGCCTAATAGCCACACCAAAGAAAAACAATTAGCAAGTTTACAAATTAAAACCCTCTTTAAACTATGGTGAACTCCATTTCAACTTAGTTCTTCTGTTTTCATTACTTATCAGTGCCTGCCAGTGAATGATAATGTGTCTGAATTCCTGCAAGTATATTTGATTGTCAAACAGAGAACAATTTGCACTAAGGACCCAAGCTCCATTAATATTGCCACAAACTAGAATCAGAATCTGAGGTCTTAATCCAGCCAACATTTATCCTCCATAGTAGAATTATAAACTGAGGGCCGATTCAGGAATTGACTATTTGTTCTTTGGTCTTTAGCCGTAATTTGTACTGGGATGCTCAGCCTTATTTCTACGCCAAGATCTTCCTGATGTAATTTAAGCCTCTTTCCTATGATTGGGGAGTCTTCAGTGGAGCTAGTAACAATTATCCATGTAATAGCTAGTCAGTATTTGATTGGTAATAGATGAGAGCTATTTAGTCTCTTCTCAGCCTTCTCCAGGGGCATGCTGGGCTGGGGAGGCCGTGTAGTACTAACCATCAGCTCCTTGTATGAGGTGGAAGGTAAATCAAATGGAAAACACCTTCCCATGTAGTGCATCTTCCAAATGTCCTCTGGTGCATATTACATCTTCCGGAGGCCCTGAGGTTCTCAGTGGGGCTGGGAGGAAGCTGGAACATTGCATATGGAACCACACAAGGTGCCATTAGGGGAGATAGATCATTACTGGGCCAGGCTAGCTACAGAGGAGCTCTTGCTGTGTTTGCCCTTTGCCAGAGCAGGGAGAGGGTCCTCTGAGACAAGAGCTGCTGGTACTAGAGACTTCATCATGATAAAATATCCCTCCTCAAGTCCCCAAGCAGCCATTTCAGCCTGGACGCAGCAAGAGCTTTTGAGTGCTTATTTCAGGCATAGATCTTTCATGAGAGCCTTGTTCTTTGCTTTATTCTGGGTGCCTTTGTGGGGAAGGGGCCAGGGGAATAATCAGGCCCATCCTTGCTAATGGACAGGATTGGTTTTGGCTGAAAGGCTTATGCCAGGTGTTGCTCATTAGATCATTTTCCAAAGAAACCTATTAACTTACAGGGAGGGGGTAGATTTTCTTGGGTCTCCTCTCCCAACCAATAATATCCCTTGAGTTAAGTAGGGCCAGCATGGCAGGGGAAGTTTGGTCTGTGCCCAGGGTTTGGCTCTCTCCCCTTCTCTAGAACTCAGTCGTGATTATCAGAGTACCTAGGGCCCCCTAAATCCTTACGATGAGGTGTTGGTCACACCCCCCTGTTGGGGGAATTTGGGCAGGTGGGAAGGAGATCTTTTCCAGGCTACTTCTGGGCCAGAACTGGTAATGATCAGTGGTTTTCTCTCATGAGCCAAGCCTGCCACCTTGGCATGTTGATGGAACCGAACAGAACGGAGCACATTCTGTGCCCAGAAATAAATAAATAAATAAATCAAACAGCATTTTAAGCCAAATGGAAAACATGACCCCCACATCACCTCTTCTTCCTTTAAGCTTACATAGTTCACAAACCCAGAGTTCTCTTAGCTGGGTTCTTGCATCAAGAGAGCTGATGTCTGGGGAAAAAAGGAGAGCTACATTTGACAGTCCCTGAGTCTGATAACCAACCAAATAATCAAGCGTTCCATGAGTACCTACTGTGCGTCTTGCTAGGCACCTTCGGACTCTAATGGAGACTTAGGTCTAAAAGAATACCAAATGCTCTTTTCTCCCCTCTGCCAATTTATCTTTCCAAATCCATTCATCTTGAGTCTCATATTTTTGATATGGCTTCTTCTTATCCCTCTAGTCCTTACTGATCTCTCTTCCTTTACAGAGCTTATGACATAATCTCAGAGTTAAAGGGGTTATACAATTATAAAATCCTAGGGAGGTCTTAGAGATTGTTAAGGCCAACTCCTTTTTTTCACTGTGGAGAAAATGGAGGTCCAGAGAAGTTAAAATACTTGCCCAATGTGAAATACCCAGAAAACGTTCACACCAGTAATCATGCCTATGTTTCAGTGATTCTAATTCCAGTGAGAGGTCAGCCAGCCGGCCTTTGCTTGAAGACTTCCAATAGTGGAGTATCCTCTGTATCCCAAAACTGCCCATTCTACTTTTGTGGTTGTTGTTGTTCAGCCATATCTGTCTCTTTATGGCCCCTTTCTCAGAAAAGATACTAGTGGTTTGCCATTTCCTTCTCCAGCTCATTTTTCAGATGAGGAAACTGAGGCAAACAGGGATAAGTGACTTGCCCAAGGTCACATAACTAGTAAGTTTCTGAGGCCAGATTTGAACTCATGAACTGTTGTGCCACCTAGCTGTCTCATTCCACTTTGGGCAGTTCTGATTGACATTTTTTTTTCCCTACACCAAGCCTTACTTGAGCCATTGACCCTGATACTGCATTCTGAGGCTAAGCAGAATATGTCTAATCTCTTTCCTATGAGGCAGCCTTTCACACACTTGAAGAGAACCATGCTAGGCCTTCTTTTCTCCAGGCTAAATACCCCCAGTTCCTTCACCTGATCCTTGAGGGGATGTGTGGTATTCAGTCTTCTCCCCATCACTTATTCTCCCCTGGATGTTCTCCAACTTTTCAATGTCTTTCCTAAGATTATATTGATACTAGTGTCATTTCTCTAACTAATCTGTTAGCTTCTTATTTGTTTGACTTCTTGGTACTCTCGGAGGGCGTGTTGCACAGTGTTGGGCTTACTTTAGATTTAAAAAACAGAATGTCGGCTGATTGACAAAAACACTTCTGAAGGAGTAGAGAAAGCTTGAATGTGTAAAGAACCACTTATCAATGAGTTGGAGTGGACTGGATTTCAGGAAGACTTGAGTTCAAATCTCACCCTATATACTTACTGGATATATGATCCTGGCAAATCTTCTTACCTTTTAAGCCTCAGTTTCCTCATCTGAAAAATGAGAAGTTTGAATTTGATGACATATAGCTCTAAATCTATGATACTATCAACTGTGACAATGTCACAGTCCCCAAGTAGGGGAGCCACCTCTATTGACTCTCCTCTTGGTCACCGATCCCCATTTTAAATTTTTCTTTACCTCCCTTCCTTATATTCCTTCTAACAACACACCTTTCAATGCCTATCAATGTGGGGTTCTTGAATGTCCCTGCTACTGAGCACAGAGATTGCATTCAGGCTGCAGGCCCAGAAAGAAATGTCACTGCTTTCTCTTGTTCCATTATGGCACCCTGAATGAGGGTTCATTGTCACCTCACCAAGAGAGGGAAGGAAGCCAGTGGATCGCATTCCAGTGTATCCCTGACCCTTGGATCACTGTGTCCTGAGGAAGAGGTATGAGTGATGCCGATATGCGTCGGTCTCTGTGACTCATCTGGAAGAGCTCAAATTGATCCTGGCTGGACTTTATTTTCAGTTATCCCTTTCAGCATCTGAATAATACAGGCCTCACTCTTATCTCTAGTTTTTTAACTTGAGAAGGAGAACAAAGCATGAAGTTTGCTTGCTGGCCTCAAGTTTTCTGGGGGAAATAGTCACTTACTTGCTAGGGAAATCCCTGGCATGGGGAGAGTATGACTCGGTATTTGAGACTGATGATTCTTTCCAAGTGTGTCCAAAAGTGTCCACCTGGTCTTCCAGTGGTACCTACTGATTTGAGAAGAACCAACTTAAAAGTGACTCTACACTCTTGGCCTCAGCAAGTCACAACATCTAGAACCTCAGGCTGGGTGCCACGGAGTTAGAACAGAGAGAGTTCATTTGAAAGTCATGTTTTGAGGCTTCCAGGATAAATGATATGCAGTTGTGCAAACATGTCAAAGTTTGGTAAATTGGATTTGTTTAATGTAAACAACTTTTGACCAAAATAATAACACAGCTTTAGAAAAAGACATTATGCACCCACTTTTGAAGAGTTTGTATAATTTAACACACAAGAAAACTTTACTGTAATTATATGCAGAAGTATACAAAGGATAAATGTTATTTACTTGATCCAACCTCCATAAAATAAACCTCCAAACGTGCTTTAGCTTGCCACATTAATCTGACTTTAAAAATCTCCCAGAGAAGTGTATGTATGTGTGGGGGGGAAGGGAGGGCCCTCTCTTCATCCTCTTTTCTTAATGTCAGAATTAGTCATTTAAATTAGAACCATGTTGGGCATATAGGTGATGCTAACATGATGGTAAAAGTACTTTGAGGCACTTAATAGTGGTCACCTGAAGCTGATTAAAGCATTACCTGTCAAACCCAGTATGGCTGCATTTGAAAATCCTTAATATAATTAAGAGAAGCATATTATGGGAGGTCAAGTGACTTTATTTTTGAATCTACTTCTAATCTGTCGTCAAATGGATGGAAATTGCCAGCTGAGGGAGTTAATGAAAGCTTTGTGGCCAAATGCATGGGAGGTTTGGGGGAGGGATTTAGCCAGCAAAGAGGAGCAGGCATCTGGAGAGGGAAGTGGGGGTTTTAAACCTTGGTGTAGCAGGAAGGTTGTTTGCTCTTTTTTTTTTTTTATGAGAATGAATTGGGGCAAGAATGGAGAAGGCCCTCTGGCATTCTAGATGGGAGGCTGCCTCAGTGCCCCTCTTTTTACACTCTGAGGGTGACCAGGATGAATGCAAGAAGGGTCATATCCTCAGTTCCCTCCATATCGATAAGTAAGATCTAGGACCAAGACATCCAGCCCTCCACAGAGAGGAGCCGGCGCCATTCTTTGTCACCTGTCACTCAAAGGCCACTGCCCTGATTAGCATCACGGTTCAGTTTGCCGTTTGTCTTGGTTCCCAGGAGAGAGAGCTGGGTGTTTCAAGGCAGAGGCAAGCCAGCTCCCCTCCCACTGACACCGGGGTAATTGGTGGGGCATCCGGCCTCCCCCGGAGGTCATAAGTCATCATCATGTTCTTCTATCTGGGGGCAGGAAGGAGGCTGGTGGGCTGGGTTATTTGTTTGGATTTGTCCTCTTTCTGGGTGTGTAGATTACAGGCCCGCTAAACCCATCTCTCACTCAATATAAGGGGTGGGTCCAGGCCCCATAAACCTCCATGAAGTCTCCATGCCAGAACCCTGCTTTTTGGAGATTAAATTACTTAGCCCTTTTCTTCTGAGTGTTTAGCCCGAGGGTGCTGCTGACAGAAGGCAGTGTTTTTCTTCTCTGCTTGCTGTGTCTCCTCCTAATTTTTTTGCATTGCATTTGTCTACATTAGCAGAGGTATCTGTGTTTGAAAAAGGATTACATTAGTCAAAACGTTGTCACATATGATTTGCCCCCTTCCTTGAAAACTGACATGAGAATAAGCAATACATTTCATCTTTCACCCAGAGGATTTAACCTCCCTAACTCAAGCCTTTTCCTTTTCTCTTATTTCCCGGCATTGGCCACTTGCAGAATATTGCTTCTGTGGAGGAAAGGTTAAATTTTCTTGTTTCCAGTGTCTTTGATGAGTAAGATGAATTCCCTTCTCGGGTTAGACAGCTCAGGATGTCCCTTACCTGGTTTTGGAGGGGAAATGGAAAGAAATGGACAATAGAATTAACTTAAGTATAAAGGCTTGATCCAGATACATATGAATGTAATAAGGTGGGATCTTCCTGGAAAAAAAACATAATTCACCCCAGAAGCTAATGAACCCCATTGTCTATCCATGTTCCCAAGAGTGAGTCCCTTTCTCTTTTCTTCTCCTATACCTGGTGGCTTACCCCCTTATGTGTTGTGTCATAGATCTCTTTGGCAACTTGATGAAATCTCTGGAATCCTGGGGTTGAGGGTTTTTTGCATATATCCATAACTAAAAATAAATTTGCATTTTTCCCCATTCAAGTTCATGGACTTCTTGAAATACATCTAGGCTTAAGAACTCCTGCTCTTTGAGAAGGCAGTGTGGTATAGAGAGAAGAGCTGGATTTGGAATTGATGGACCTGGTGACACCTGGCTCTGCCACTAGCAACCTCTCAGACCTGGGCCAAGCTCTGGAGGCAGTCAGGTGACTCAGTAGTTAAGAGTGCTGGGCCTAGATTCAGGAAGACCTGAGTTCAAATCCAGCCTGAGATATTTACTAGCTATGTGACCTGGGGCAAGTCACTTAACCTCTGTTTGCCTTAATTCCCTGGAGAAGGAAATGGCAACTCACTCCAGTATCTTTGCGAAGAAAACCCCATGGATAGTATGGTCCACTGGGTCATGAAGAGTCAGACATGGCTGAATGAACAATAACAACAGGACAGTTATTTTCCTCAGCTCTGAAAGCATGGACCTGGACCACAGATAAGGCCAGAGGCTCCTTCCAGCCCTCAACCTGGCATCCTTTGACTCAGCTCTTAATGCAGAATCTGGCACATAGCAGATTCTTTATAAATGTTTATTGACTCATTGGGCAGTCAAAGACATATTTGTGAAAGAGGTAGGGGGACTTGAAGGAGGGATTTGAGGGGTTAATAGAGTGGTGGGGGCAGAGACTTTTCAAAAGAGCCTGGAGGAGACCTCACATAGTCCAGGCTTGAAATACTCTAGAAGTCAAACAAACACCTTTTTACGTTGTTTGCGCTATCAAGAGTGGGAGAGCAGGAGAGAAAGGAGGTTTCTGGATGTTTCCTCTCCTGCCTTTTGTCTCTCTCCCTTTGGTCCAATGGTTTAAGTGTAAGAAGAGGCCCTTCTCTTGCCCTTTTACCTCCATAAGTGAAAGGGCTCCATTCTGAGGTGTTTAGAGGAGACTGGTTTTGAGCTACCCCCTAGATGAAGCGAGTAGATGCCAGGACCCCATGCTCCATTTGCAAGTTCACAGGTAAAAAGTTAAAAAGTTACCCAGTCTCCTCTGCCTGGCCTACGTCTGCTTGCCATGGCAACCTTCTCCAGAGGTCCTCTAGTTGTCAAGAAAAGGGGTGCAAAGTTCACAGAGCTAGGCATTGTGCCCTTCTTTCTTTCTTTTTTTTTTTCCAAGGGGATCAGGGCCAGTTTGCAGTACTATTTAAAGCAAAGATGCCAAATGAAAAGTTCCTCGTTTTAAGTTGGTGCTTACACAAAGCTTCTTTGTGGTTTTTTCGGCCTGTCAGACTTGTCAGGCCTAGTAAGAAAAAGTATATTGTTTCCAGCACTTGGATTCCTTTCTCTCTGACATCTGCCACTCTGTAAAGATGATAAATTCTTGCCTCATTAGCCAAGGGTGTGGGATTACAGGCTGACAACACATTAATCACCAGCTTCTGTGGCAGGCTGACTAGCAATAGGCATTGTTAACAAAACTTTTCTAATATGTCACTCTTCTCTATGACAGCCTGTAATCAATCATTGTGATTGACAGCGCTGATAGATTACACTATTTATACTTTGTGTAATGAAAGATAGTGTTTCCACCTACTGTCATTTCTGGGCTAGTGGTGCAGGATCAGTGAATAGAAACAAACAGAACAACAAGGCAAAAAAAATCCCAGAAAATCCCCCCAACCTTCCCAACTGGGTCCTTGACTTCCCTGCTCTAAAGTTAAGACAGGCAGTGTCTGTCCTGGGCTTCTCCCTCACACTCTCTCTGGCTATATTGAAATGAGGTGTGTATGGCTGAGGGGTAAGCCGGGAGACCAAGAAGATTCAAAACAGCCCCTCAAAGTGGGTGCCCCGACATTGCCTTGGTCCAGGGTGCACACCGGTCAAGTTTAGACTAGTTGGGGACCCAACTGGGCGACTGGAGAGCTCACTTTCCCTCCCCTTTCCATGTGTCTGTATGTGAGCCCAGCAAGTCTTCAACAGGATGAAAGACGATTTAGATGTTGATAAAATATTTGTTCTTTCCTGGCTCAGAGGGCAAATATTATCCTTGTTTCCCATAATTGTACAGTTCTGCAAAAGTCAACAGCACCTAGAGCAAGTGCGAGAGCGGCACTCTGGGAGAGGAGTTGTTTACCCGGGCCCTTGCCGAGACTTGCTTTCTCCCCTTTGAAGCTTAGAAAATTGCAAACAGGATAAGGATGAATCAGCTGAGCTGCGTGCATTTCCTCTCCCTCTCCTTCTCTCTCTCTCTCTCTCTCTCTCTCTCTCTCTCTCTCTCTCTCTCTCTCTCTCTCTCTCTCTCTCTTTCTTCCCTCTGTCTGTCTCTGTCTGTCTCCCTGTCTCTGTCTCTCCCTCCCTCTCCTCCTCTCTCTCTTCCTCTCTCTCCCTCTGTCTCTCTCTCTCCCTCTGTCTGTCTCATCTTTCTGTTTCTTTCTCTTTCTTTTTGCCTCTATCTCTCTCATGTTGTGGATATACCTTTTTTAGCTAAGTCCTAGAAAAACTGATTGGAATGTAGGCTATTTTATATTACTCAGCTTGCTGTCTCAATAGAATGGTAAAGACAATTTTACATGGGATTTCCAACACTGTAAGATTCTTCCCTTTACGATTCACCATGTCATACATCTCTTTTTGTGATTATATATGTATATGTATGTGTATATGTATATGTGTGTGTGTGTGTGTGTGTGTGTACATAATGCATTTTACAGTTACTCTAATGTCAATGGCTATTGATCCCTCCCAACAAAATATTCCTTAATTACTGGCCTAATGTGGTTATAGAGGCACTCCATTGATACAGATCTTCATTGGAATCTTTGATACAGCAGTAGGTCTTCAGAAACTGGCCCATTAACCAATCATTTATTAATCCCTATGCCTCTTTATAGGACTAGGGATTCTGTTGTCTTCTTCCTCCCGAAGCCTTTATCATCAGTCACCATGCCAGCTGGCCAGTGGCAAGTAAACCTGAGCTTTGAGCTTCAGAAGGCGAGCAGTTGGGTGAGGTGGTTGTGGGGGTTGGTAGGGGTGATACAGGAGGGGCCGGGCTAAACTTTAATCTCTCTGTGAAGTTTGAGTGAGCCTGGGATGATTAATGAGAGAGCAGACCGTCTGATTAAGCCCCTCCGTGTCATAGGACATGATTAGTAGATGACAGAGACGGTAACAGTATCCACCCAAGCCCTTGTTTCTTTCACAGCTCAGCCTGTTATATGATTAATGTTCCCAAGGGCTATCTCAGGGTCAGGCTGGGAACCTGTCGGAACAGGTGGAAGTGACAAAACAGGCTGAAAGTCCTTTTTTTGGAGGGGGGAAGTTTCAAGGGAGAGGTGAAGGAGAGAATGGAGGAGGAGGCAGGGACTCCAGATGGAGCGGAGACCTTTCTCTGCTCTGAGCAGACACAGAGAGCATCATGGGAATGAAACATAGTAAGTATCAAAAAGCTGCAGATGTTTCCTGGTTCCCAGAGATGCCAGGCACTGCCAGCTCAGGCTGGTGAATCACACAAGGAAGATGGCACATTGTGCCTCATGGCTCCTGGTCCAGGATGAGATGAGGGAGCTGTAGACCTCCTCTGTGTAAAGGGCACACTCTGAATTTTATGCCTTGCTTCAGATACAACTGCCATTCTGACAAGTTTCTTTTTGGGGCCAGCAGATGTGTATAAAGTGTATAAAAGTGTATGTGTATAAAGTGGCCTCAGTCTTATCATCGCTACTTTACCAAAAACAGGAAATGATAGAGAAGTTTAGAACTGGAGACCTTAGACATCATTTATTTTGACCTGTCCCTGGCCCCTGGGATCCTGCATCCCTTTCCTGGTGAAGAAGGATGATTTGACTAGTTCGAGGTCACACAGAGAGTGAGCAGCAGAATCAGGGCTTGAACCCTGACTGAGTCACTTGCACAAACTGACTCTTACTACAATCTTCTTTTCCACTATACCATCATTAAGATAAACAAATAAAAATAAATAAATGATATGTAGACTTTTTTTATTAGGGGTGGCTTACTCAGAAAGATATCTTATCTCTATTCCCAGAAACAATTTCACCGTTTAGGTCAAAAGTTTAGATCTTAATTGAAGCTGAATTTTCCTAAGTGCCCAGGTAGGCAAACCATGTGGTCTCTAGGTGTGTTCCTAGAGATAGCGTGAATTGGACTGTTAGTAACAGAGATGCTGCCATATATGTAATGTCCATCCTAACATGTGTCCACCATATCACCCAAGCAATGGCAGTTATTTATTGTTATTCTTTGAGAATATATCTCATTGTCATCATCTTCAAAATAAAAAACCATAACACAGAGGCTCCAAGACCTTTTGCTTAAGGCATCTCTTCCCCTAAGACTTAGCAGACTAGTGAAAGCATAAAACAATTCTATATTGCCTGGTATATAGTAAGCACTTAATAAATGATTGTTAATTATGGAAGCAATTACAAAATACTAGAAATTCATTATAACACTATTGGCTATGGATTGGCATTTGGTCAGTCTGTCCTACATCTCGTTCTAGGAGACTTAGTTCCTGAAATGCTCCCCAAAGATTATATTAAAGTCATCTCATGTATTGGAAAATCCTATAATATGGACTCTAAGACTTTTTCTTGGGAGGGCAATGGGGAGAGAGGACATGCCAGCCATATTGGTGTTAGGAAAGTGATTGGGTCAGGCATAGGTTTGTCTGGAAAGTCTGCTCTCTTTCCATGTTCTTGAAAAACCCTTACCTTACTTACATCTGTCAGGTCAACACTGAACTTCTAAATAGCCTCCAGGGCCTTATGAGATATGGTATCTTTAGTCATTGGTTAGGTGTATCCCCCCCACTTCCTGGAATTAATTGTTCTGGTTTTCTGCTATAGCTAGGTCAGCTCATGGGCTGGTAAACAGCCAATCCCCCTGGTCTTGTCTGATTCCACTTGTGAGAGTTTACAGTTTTGGGGTTAGGGATGGGGGGGTTGGTTATGCAAAAAAATCACCCTATTGTATTATTTTCCTGGGAGAAAATTAGTAATTAGAGGAAACTGGGGGTGTTTCAGTGGGTCAGTAGTTCCTAATGACAAGACTTTGCTCAGTGGTTTGTCCAGAAGATGATGAGAATGAAGAATGGCAAGGGCATTGAAATTTCATTCAATCTTACTACTATTCAGTAGTAAGATGGTTTGAATAACAGTCCCAGATCTGGTTATTGCTTCTGCTCCAGCTGGTTGGTTGGTTGAGTACTTTTAGTGACTCAGTAGGGACCCATGTAGGATTTTATATCCTTCCTTTTGTAAAAGGTTGCTGCCCTTGCTAGGATACCTCCCAATGCCCCTTATTTTTGTTGGGTTCTTGGGATATTTCTCTATTTAGCTTTTGAGGGCTAAATGGAAAAATCTAAACAACTGTATGGGGGAGCCTGCCCCCTACCAGCAAGAAGTAGACAAGATAAGCTCCTGTGACCTGTTAGGAGAAGAGCCATTTACCAGGGTAATATTTCAAGAGCGCTTGACTGTCCAAACAAACCTAGATTTGGTCCTATCCACCTTTCAAGGGAGCTTGGGAATGGAATGGGTTCTCCAAGCTTCATGGATCAATTCTTGCTAAAAGTCCATGAGTTTACTCTTTGAATGAAGTTAAGATCATTAGACTCAGCTCTTCCATGAATTATTTTAGACAGGGCATTGTCTGTGAATGAACTTTTGGAAGTTAGAAGGCCACATCTTGCTTTGCTGATTATATGCTAAGTTCATATCCTGAGTCTCAAATTCACAGACTTCCCTTTAGACACTTTGCCTGTGATGGAAAGAGTTGACCCATACATGTGGGCATGTGAGCACATGAGCCAATACAGGGATACCCATATGGGGTTTAGAAAAAGTGCTGGACTTAGAGGACCTGGCCCTGAATAGCAGCTCTATTTATTATTAGCTTTGTGACCTTGAAAAAGCCATTTCTTCTTTGGGCCTCAGTTTTCTATAAAATGAAAAAAGGAGATGGACTAGAGCTTTAATGTGACTATGATGATGAAATCTGGGCTCCAGCCTTTAAGAAGTTATCACAGGATATTAGCGTGAGAGCTAGAAGGGACCCCATGGGTTGGTTATCTAGTCTGACTCCATCATATTACAGATGACAAAAATGAATCCTAGAAAGATCAGGTCACTTGTACCAGATCATGCAGGTGACAGACCTAGGATTTGGACCCAAGTTTTCAGATTCTAAAGCCAATATAGTATAGTGTAGAATATTAGTTATAATGAGTAATGAGGGAACTCTTATTCTTTCTCTGTTTACTAAATTAATTGATCCCCCAAATTCAGATTCCTTGAATCCATCAATCCATGAAATAAAAAAAAAACATTTTTAAGCACTTACAATGTTCTAGGAAGTATTCTAGATAGTGGGAATAAAAACACAAGAAACAGACTTGTCCTCAAAGAGCTTACATTCTTTTGGAGAGACCCAAACACATACATGTAAGTACAGACATAATATATACACAATAAATATAATTAGCAACTGAAGGTATTGGGAAAGGCTCCGTGTAGAAGGTGGTACTTTAATTGAGTTTTGAAGGAAACAAAGGGGCATCTCAGAGCCAATTGAGAAGAGAGTGCATTCCAAAGAAGGGAGAAAGTCTCTGCAAAGGCATGGAAATGAGAGATGGAGCATGGCAGATGAAGAACTTTAGAAGACCAGTTTGATTGAACTATGGAATGCTTGAAGGGGAGAAATGTATGGTACAGCTAGAAAAGTAGGTTGGCACCAGGTCATAAAGGACTTTACATGCTAAGCAGGGGAGTTTGAAGTTCATCCTGTAGACAATAGGAAGCTTCTGGGATTTATCAAGTTCAAGAGTAATCCACAAAAGCAATACTTTCTTTGTTTTTCAACATAGGGTAATAATTTGTTCCCTGCATTTAAATATGTGTTATGTTGGAGGCAATCCCACCTTGAAGTGACCACTGAAATCAGGTCAACAAGCATCTATTTAGGACTTACCATGTCCTAGACACTGCTAAGAATTGGGGATACAAAGAAAGGCAAAAAACATAATCTCTAGCCTCCCGGAGTTTATAATCTAATGTGTGGACTTAGAGCCTAAAAGGGTACTTGTTCCTTGCATAGTGCTTGAATATTCCTATCATCTAGCCACTTTGTGTAATGCATGCTGTTGGATATAATGTGTTAGAACAATTTGGGTCTTGGATATTTCTTCACATAAAAGAAAATACAACCTATTATTTTAACTTGAGAACGTGCAAAGGAGGGTTCAATTGGGACTCCAGAATTTGCCCTGTGTGTCCTTTTCTGCAGGGCAGTTAAGAAAATGAAAATCATTTAGAGAGTAGACAAAATTTGTCCGACATTCATGGGGGGTAGGTCACAAGCATTTCTTGTCCCCTCTGACCAAAGCCTGGGGCCAGGAGACTTTCAGATCTGCCCTGACTAGTCAACAGAATTTAGGGTTATGAGCCTTATTAAGTCTCAAATCTCATTACCCCAGGGGTTCTTAAACTGGGATCCATGAGCTTATTTTTTAAAAAATATTGTGATAACTATATTTCAATATAACTGGTTTCCTTTGTGTCCTATACATTTAATTTTATGCATTTAAAAACATTATTTGAGAAAGGCTCTGTAGGCTTCACTAGACTGCTGAAAAAATCTATGACACGAAAAGGTTAAGAACCCTTGACTTACCCATTTTCCTTTTTCCAAGCTTTGAGACCTTGCAATATTATGTGAAGAGTTGTTTTGTGTGTGTGTGTGCGTGTGTGTATGTGTTTTATTCACATTGTTTATTTTTGGAGCCTCGCTGCACATAGGTTCTGTATGTGTGCTCGTGTTTAAGAAAAGGAGACAAGAAAAATCAGTTGGTACAACACTTGGTTCTAGGGTGCACTTCCCCCTTTTGCTATTTAGAGCTGGAGACAAATGAAAGCATCCCTTGTGCCCCTCTTCCTATGCCCCTCCGGCCTCAGTGCCTCCTTTTCGTATTTTTTTCCAAAGGGCACAGGCCAATCTCCCCATAATGAGCTTGGAAAGTACGGATGAAGTTCCTGATAATATGACACAAATTTCTTTACTTTTGCTCCTTATTTCATCTTAATTAGTCCCTGTAGAAAGGATTGATTTTTGAGAGGCTTGTAGTGAACATCTGTTGGTATTCCTGGGGTCATTCTTACCCTGTCCTGTGTTTGACATTTCTTGTAAAAGGAGAAGCATTTGTTCATATTGACATTAGCTGCCTCTGTATCTCTCAGTGGTACAGATGGCCTGTGAATAAAGACATCAAGCTAATAGGCAAAATGACAAGTTTCAATAGAGCCTGTGCTCTTCTCGCTTAAATGGCAGGGCAGCATAGATTGTTTCTGCAATGGAGGTCTGGGGGCTGCTGGTAGCAAAGCATATGGAATCAGTTAAAAATGCAGAGGGATGCGGGGAAATGACTGGAGCCTTGAACAAAATCTCACACCGGAACTACAAAGGCTATAATAATAATTATTGTTGTTATTATTATTATTTATTAGTTTGGTGAGTTCAGTATGCCACTTCTAAAGCTGCAGAGCCAGGGGAGGCAAGGGGACTAGCATTTCCTCCTCATCCCTCCCCAGGGCACCATTCTAATCTGAATTAGCTACACAAGTCTCTTGAATGAGTTCGGTATGTTTTGTGAATCCCAAATAGACACAGAGAAGGTTTGGTTTCCCCCAACCCCAGGCCCAGATGGCTGTAACAGGGCTTTAATTATGTGACCTTGGACAAGTCACTGAAACTATCTGGGCTTCAGTTTTTTAGGTATAAAATTTAGGGTGTTGAATGATCTTTATGTATTTATGAACTTTCCTTAGTGTTACTGGGGTTATGCCTCTCCAACTTGGTGTACAACTGGCTTCTTTAATGTCAGCCTTTCAACTTAGGTATGGACTTTCTCCAGATCATCACTCAAAACACAGCTCTGGTCCTTGTTCTTATATCCTTTGTCTCAAGGTTTCCTCCCTCAGTTCTGAAAGTAAGTCTTCTAAAACCATTTTTAAAATCAAATAAGTCTATGTTCACCTTACTATAAGTGCTCATGGTTTTGCAAGTTATTAATTTGAATTGAATTCGATGTTGAACACTTGGCTCTGTGATATGAAATCTAAGGATAAGGAGTAGAATAATCAACCATTCAACAGGTAATTATTAAACATCAGCTACTCACCAAGGATTGTGCTCGGCACTGCTGATATAAACACAAAGAATGAAACCATCTCACCTTGTGTTGAGTTTCTTAGTGTCTAATGGAGAAGACAATTGTATGTAATAAGTATATGGTGAACTAGTACACATGTGTATACAATATTACACAGAAGGTAGTTTGGGAAGGAGAGTAGGAGGGAGGCAGATCATGCAGAATGCCATGCTTGAGTTACATTTTAAAGGAAGAGATGGACTCTGAGAAGAAGGTAAGAAGGATCCACAACTTTTTTCTGAGTGTAAAAAAAATAGCCTTGGGATCACAGGATCATTGGAAGCAAAGAAAGAAGCAGAAACAAGCAGATTTTATAGTTTTGCTAATTATTCTTCCCTCACCAGGGACAAGAGCTAGTGAAGCTGTGAAGTATGTTTTGCCATCTCACCCACATATGGTCTCTATGTTTGCCTGGTGAAGTATGTATGCGACTCTCAATTGGGGGAGAATCTGCTTTGAAAGAGCAGGAACATAAAAGAAAGAGGAGAGAGTAAAAAGCTGAGAAGAAGGAAAGAGAAAAGTGAAACGAGAGAGAGAGAGAGAGAGAGAGAGAGAGAGAGAGAGAGAGAGAGAGAGAGAGAGAGTGTCAGCTAATTAGCTCGGATAATAGTAAGATTAATGGGATGCAGTAGTTAAGGAGGCAATTAGTTGGCAGAGGTGGTGGTTTTCTGTTCTCTACCCACCTCTGTAGGCTTGAGGTTCCATGATAGGGTGTTGAATAATAAGTTTGAGGAGACTAAATTAGGTTTCTGAACAACTGAAGTCAGAAACGATTACCATAGTAATTGGCTGTAATTGGTTTGCTGTGGTTTGTCTGGGGCACTCCACGGGTTGGGGCAGCCTGGGAGGCCATGTCCTGGCCTCACGCTTCAAGTTTCCTGTCATCAGCTTGCATTTTCAGCAAATTAAAATGCACAGCTCCACCACCACTGCCCAGTGCCTCCAGACTATTGGGTCAATATACTGTTATAGTAGGGGATTGTATGTATGATGCCTCCACCATCATATCTGGACCTCTTTTCCAAGGATGATGTTTTTCCTATTGGACCTAACAGTGATTTCTATTTATTTCATAATAGACTCCCAAAGGCTTTAACTGTGTCTCCATTCCTCCACCATTGTATCCCATGTGTTATTTTATGATAAAGAGCCCTGAACACAATAGGAATACATTTTGTTAACACAGCGCCTCTCATTTACTGAGTCTAATTTTTGTGCCAAGTCCTTTATTGGGCAGTATGGGAAGCTGGAAAGCACTTTGAACTGGGAGTCACAGGATCTGAGTTTGAATTTTGGTTCTGGCATTTAACACCTCTGTAACCCTGGGCAAATCTTGGGCAAAAACTTCTCAGAACCCCAGGTTTTTTGATTTGTAAAATGAAATATTTGGGCCACATGACCTTTAAGATGTCTTCATCTCTAGAAGTTTCCTAATACTTCAAGGATCAGTGATTTCCTCAATGTGAAGTTAATAGGCATGGAAGCACATTTCAAGGTATCCTACCTTAGCAAATACACAGTTTTGTGAGATTTTGTGGGTAAAAAAAAATACTTATTAGTGACTGTCTGGTGATGAACCTCTCATATCTTAGCTGTCCTCAGATGGCAGACCCACTGTCCATTTAAAAAGAAATCTTTCCAACTTGGCAAACCCTCCATAGTTTTTGATTTGTAAGCCTAGTACTCTACCTCCATGTTGTGATGAGACATCAGAAAAGATCTTTGGTAAAGATTGGGAGACAGACAGTGGTGATACACAGCATATACAAGTTCCACACCTTGACCTCTCATCATTTACACCTTAAACCTTGAGGGATTGAAGCAGTGATCTATCATTTCTTTACCATCAAGTATCATGCAATTTTTAAAAGGAACCATATTTGCAGTTGCTTCTGTTTCTGTGTGATGATGAAATATTTGTGACATCAAACATTTTGATATGTCAGGCTCTGACTATCTGGAATCTCTCTACCAAATTAGGTTTCCACATAATTCTTCCTCATGTTCCTTGCCTCCTTTGTTTATGCACAAGGGGGCAAGACCTCCAGAGAGGAGAAACAATTTAGATGATAGAGAGTAATTGCAAATGACTGCTTTATAGACCAAAATGACTGATTTGCAGAAAAATATGACAATGGGTTCCTCTCTTCGGCTCAAATGGGGAGAAGCTTATAATGGCAGGGAAGAGTGGGTTTTCTCAAGTTGGGCTGTTGATATTTCCAACCTACTTTGGATCAGAGGAGGAGAGGGGTCTGACTTACTCGAAGAGACCCCCACCCTGAAATTAATTTCAGCACATCTTCAGAAAGAGTAGCAGTTGTATTTTATTCTATTGTTCTCAGTACAATGATGCCAGTGTGAAGAAATGAAGGCAGGGGGATTTTTATTTGGCAGGGAATTGGACTAGACTTACTAGTCAGAAGCCAAACTCTATACATAATTGTTTTTAGATTTCTGGGCAAAGACAGATTGATAACTGCCTAATGCAAATATGTTCATTCTCCTTTATAGGAAGAGATGTCTCCTCTTATTTTTTTGTGAATATGTTCATTCTAGAAACACAAATAGAGCCCAACAAAAGTGCGAGATCATTCTACAGGGCTAGGGTACAGTTCAAAAAGTAATGGATTCAAAGATTTAAATCTTATTGTCAAATTGAATTTATTATTATTAAATGGGTGACAATGAATGAGTAACTTCCCTTCCCTAAACTCCAGCCTACTCATCTGTGAAACTGGAATAACTAAAGTAAAAAGAAAGTTTTTATTTAAATAAAATGTAAAGAAATGCACAAATGTGAGTTTTTATGTTAATTATAATGCTTCAAATTCATAACATTGTGTCGTTGGTACCCATCTCATTCTTTCTTTCCATTTTTGTTTTTTCAGCATCTTTCTTTCTTGTAATGCTCTTTTCTTTCTTGATCATGCTCCTAGGGACCTAATGCCCTCTGCTCTGCTATACATAAGCCTATTCTGCCCTCAGCACCATTCCCTGCTCCATCTTCTCCCTTCTATCAAAATGCCCATTCCAATAGGATTACCCCATTCTCAGCTACCTGAAAGGAAAAAAAGGCATCCATCTGATAAACGAATTCACCAAAGAATAAATAATGAGAGGTAATGTGATATAATGGATAAGGGCTAGCCTTTGTTTCTAATGCATATGTTTAACTCTTCTTGAAACAGTATATTGTTATGGACTGTGGCAAGTCATTGACCTTGAAATGTCCCAAGCAATTAGATTAAAATTAGAGAAGAATTTTTTTTCTGAAATATGGAAGAAGTTTTTACACTGGGAGTTCCCTACACTGATGAAATCAGAAGTATATATACGTATGTACATATGCATATATATGGGGGCTTAATATATTTTCTCTTCTGGGTTTAATATATTAGAAGATGAGAGCTATTGAGTCCAAGAAATAAATCTTTAATGCCTTAATTTCAAACTATATGACATATGGTGGTGATGGTGGTGGTGGTGGTAGGGGTAGTAGGGGTAGTTATAGTAGTCATAGTGGTGGTAGGGCTTTTCAATCAAAGAACCTTATATAGACACCTGTCTAGGACCTGACTATTTCATTCCTGCTATACACATACTACTATAAAAGCCAAGATCTTGAATCTTTAAGTTAGAAAGAACTTTGAATAGTCGCTTCATTCATTCCTGAACAGCTTTGGGGGAGGGAAGGGGAAGGAAGGTAGAGAGTGTAGTAGCATCACATTTTAAATCCTCTTTGCAAATAGATAACAGAACTAAAAAAAAAAAAAAACATCCCTCACACATTGTTGAAGGAAGAACTCATGTCTGTACATGGTTTTTTAAGAAAGGAAATATGTTAGTGTCCCTTGATGTGCATCCACCCAATCCGAGGTGACCTCCATGAGTAATGTTCCTTTAGAGTCTCCTGTTCCTGTATCTGTTGGGAACAGGACTCAGCTAAGCCTTGGCACACTTGTTCCCTGAAGCACCCCATGCTGCTGCCAGAAATTGAGGACATTTTGATCCTTCTCATCCTGGAGTTCCTTCTGCAGCATTTTGCTGAATATCTTCCAGGCTTATCTTCATCTTTAGCAACTCAGGTATCTCTGAGAGTGTGCTAGAACCAAGCAGCAACATTGCCAGGGCACATTGGAGAGGACCTATCATCTTACTTCTCAGTGACCTGATGCTCTTGCAAAGGCGTTCGACTTCCAAACGTCACTTGTCTTTCATTTCCCTGCTTCCCACATTGTACCACATGCTCATGTCAAGGTGACTCCTCTCAGTGGCTCTCCCAGCATTCATCTAGTCTGGGAGGCCATGTTGGACCACTGATTAGGGGTCCTCCATGTATTTTATGAGGCACATCCTTTGTGTTATTACTCTCTTCACTAGACACCCATTCCTCTTCCCTCCCGAGCCCCCCTCGAATGTGGGAAGATTGAAAGTCCCTTTTGTTAAATGTGACTCTGCTCTTCCTTTCCTAATCTTAATCTTCACTTGCAACGAATTTGTAATGTCTTTTCAGTCAAAAGCTTCCAAATTGCTTACAAATGTTCTGAATGCTTCTCGTTGTATTGTGAATACTTTCCCCCAGTGCACATAATTATGTTTGGTGATATATAGAGACAGAATTATGCTTAATCCTTCCATTCAGGGCTCTGACAGTCTAAAACAAGGAATAGGCAATATCCAGGCTAGGCACTGACAATGGAACTACTAGGAGGTAATGTCTCACAGGTGGATAACCTGAAACTGATGCCAGCTCTGGGTTTGTGGTGCCTAACATCAACTCTTCTATGTTCAACCACCATTACTTAGCCAACACATTTTTAAGTGCCTGTTATAGGTCAGGCACTGGCCTAGGCACTAGGGATACAAACATCAAAGTACCTGCCCTTAAGGGGCCTATTCTCTACTGTGAAGAAACAATATATACTTATATAAGTATATAAAAGGGTCAGCTAGGTGACTGGAGTCAGGAAGACTTATCTTTGTGGTTCTGATCTGACCTCAGACACTTCTTAGCTGTGTCACCCTGGAGAAGTCACTTAACCCATTTGCCTCAGTTTCCTCATCTGTAAAATGAACTGGAGAAGGAAATGGAAAACCACTCCAGCATCTTTGCACAGAAAAACCTAAATTGGGTCATCAAGAGTTGAACAGAACTGAAGAAGATAGAATAACAAAGTACATACAATTTATATAAAATTAAATACAGGGTAATTTTGGCAGGGAAAAACACTAATAGATGGACTATCAGGAAAATCTTGTCAAAGGTAATGCTTGGGCAAGCTTTGAAGGAAATCCTGATATCTAGGAGACAGAGGGAGGTGAAGAGGGACACTACATTCCAGCATGGGGGACATGACATTTGCATGGCCCTTTAAGGTATATAAAGTGCTTTCCATGCATTATCTCCCAGCCACTCTGTCAGGTAAGCACTACAGGTATTGCTATCTTCATTTTGTGGAAAAAGGAATCTGAATCTTACAGATGAAATGACTTGTCTAAGGTCACTAAATAGGTGCCACTTCTGGGTATAGATTTTCTTCTCTAGAACAATACAGTTCTTTTTTCCAGTGTGTATCATGGATCCCTTTGGCTGTTTGATGGAGCCAATGAACGTTCTCAAAATAATATGTATATATAATGGCATAAAGTAAAATATTTAGGATTGTGAAAGAAACCAATGATATTGAGACATAGTCACCAAAACATTTAAAAAATAAATTTGTGACCTTCAGATGGCTCAGTAGATAGAACGCCAAGCCTGGAGCCAGGAAGATCTGAGTTCAAATCCAGAGTTCTACATTTATTAACTATGTGACCTCAGGCAAGTCACTTAATCTTTATTTCTTTCAGTTTCCTACTATGCAGAATGGGTATAATAATATCATCTACCTCCTAGGATGGTTGTGAGGCTCAAATAAAATAATATTTATGAAACATTTAGCACAGTGCTTGACACGTAGTACGTGCTTTACAAATGTTAGCTATGATTTTATTGTGCCATCAGTACGGAAACTGTGGGCAGAGTTTCAGAAGACAGGGAGTATCTCAAATTCAGATAGGAAAAGGTTGACTGGGATTTTTTGGCTGTTTATGAGTAGAGCCCTCTACAATCTGGCACCAGCTCACCTTCCCAGCCTTCTATCATATTACTCTGAATACTCTGTGTTCTAATGGAACCGGGCACCTGCTTGCTAAGCTTCCTCTGCTGTTGTCCTGTGCTCATATCTTTGCTTACACTGTTCCTAATTTGGAATCTTGGCTCTAACGGCATGACCTTTGACAAATCCTCTAACCTCCCCAACTCTCAGTTTGCTCATCTGTGAAAATGGGGCTAACACTTCACACATGTGAAATGAAGAGGAGGTAGCACATATAATCAGTGACCAGATGAGAAAAAACACTTTATAACCTATAAATTACTATAGAAATGGTAGCCGTTATCATGATGGTGATGTTGATAATTATGTAATAAGCTACTTGAATGTCAGCTGCTATTAAAATTTAGAGCTTTTTTTGAAATACAGGGATGGAAATATCAAGAGCATATCTGTTCATCTACTGCTCCCAAATGTCTGAAAATTATGTTACTGGAAGTGAGGATCTGTCCCTTATCTCTAAGACAGAGGTTCTTAATGCTTTTGTGACTTGGGCCCCTCATCAATCTGCAGAAACCCTTTGGACTCCTCAGAATATTGTTTTTATGCATAAAATAAAATACATAGGATTGCAAATGAGGTTATCATAATACCTAAAACACAGTTCACGGACCCCAACTTACATACCCCTGTTCTAAGGAGTCTCTACTTAGAAATAAGAATGAATGATCTTGGGGGGCTATTTGAATAGTTAGAAAGAGGTGAAGGGTGCCTGAACAATGTGGGATAGATATGGGACTGGAAAGGAAGAAATGCATATAAGAGGCATCACAGAAGTGTAATGGTCAGGCTGAAGCAACCAATTGGGTTTGGGGTGTAGGAATCAAGAAACGGTAACATTGACAAAAATAGGAAACTGAGGAGGATTAGGTTTTGCAGAGGGGATGATGAGCTCAGTTTTGGAAAAGTTGAGTCTGGGATATGAGTAAGACTCTTAGGTCAAGTTGTTCGGTAGACAATTGGAAATTCAGAAGTGGAATCCAATAGATCCAGAAGTCAAACCTGGGCTAGTCTCCTGATAATTAAAGCCAGGGCAGTGGCCAACATTCCTGATGGAGAGGGTATAGAAAGAGAAAAAGGCAAAAGTCAGAGCCTTGGGGGACAGGGCACCCAAACTTTCTCTCTTCTTGCCTTTGTCTTCTGCCTTTTCTCTCCTTTTTCTTTCCCTTTTTTCTTTCTCTTATTTTTTCTTTACTCTCCTCTCCTTTCCCTTTGCCTTCCTTTCTCTCTTCTCTCCCCTGGTCTCCTCTCTCTTTCTTTCTCCTCCCTTTTCCTCTCCACTCTCCTCCCCTCATTTCTTCCTCTCCCTCTCCTCTCTTCCTCCCTCCCTCCTTCCCTCCCTCCCTCTCCCTCTCTCTCTCTCTCTCTTTCTTTCTCTTTCTCTCTCTTTCTCTCTCTCTGTCTCCCTTTCTTCCTTTCCCTCCTTTCTCTCATTTCCCCAGATTTAAGAGGGGTCCCTTCTTTCCTTTTTCTCCGTAAATCTCACAAAGGTCAAAAGGGTTATCATCTCCTAGTATGGTAATCTAGCAGGCTCATTCTTTAAATTCACTTTCTTCCTCTGTCATCTTTCTTGAAAAATATTCTAGAGTCATTTGATGAGGAATCAACATGAAGCACTGGGTCTCCTCCTTCCCTCCTCCCATTTTGACACATTCTGCCTTAATATTTTGCTAACAGTCTGGTGCCAGTGTATCATGGTTGAAATTGATGCCACCAGTACACATGAAACTAACACCTTTTCTCAAGCTGCCCCTCTCTGCTCTATACTTAATGCCTTTTAAATGTCAGGGCTATTGAACAAACAGTGGAGTAATGTGTTGGGAAGACAGCTGATGTTATATTTTGGTAAGTTCTTATCAAAATGCCACTGGCAAGGCTATTTGCCCTGGATAAAAGAAATCCCAGAATTGCTGGCAAAATTCAGTAGTAGTCACCTTTCCAGAACAAACTATTCCCACCTGTTAATAACAAACAAAAAAACCTTTCCTGACTTCAGATTTAGAAGTGAGAAGTTTCAGAAAAGCCCCCTTTAGATGCTGAATAGTTCAATAATCTACCTCTTTCCTGTTGGTATCCATATCATCAGAGCTAACACCCTTATGTTTCCTCCTGGGGTGGGTTGCATACACTCTACCTTGCTGCCTTGTAGCATTGTGGAAATGCTGTGCTTTTTGCCTCCACTTTGCTATCTATGAAACAAGTATTCAAACACTTACTGGATTTCCCAAAATACTAAAAACACTTTGAACATGGAGAGCAGATCCAAGAGTGAGTTCAATGGAAGGACAGACCTCCAGATCATTAGACCTATCCTTAAGTGAGTGGAATGAACAGTGTCAGGTGGAAGTAGATTTTTCACCGGAGATCTTCCAGAAAAGGCTGAATAAATACTAGCTGTTCATGACATAGATGCCATCCTCACAGGAGTATGGTCTTTGTAAGGAGACCTTTTGTTTAGTCCTGTCCAGATCCAGGCCATATCCATGCATTGTGTGCCATCCTCCCCATCCACTCATTTCCTACCTTCCTAGAGCCTTTAAATCCTCCCTTGGGATACAAGGTACAGTTGGTGAGTTACCAGGCCTCCAGAACATCTCCCTGTGTTCTGGCAGCACCGTGTTGCCTTCCACCCACCCCTTTTCCAGCTTCCTTTTATATATTGTGTCTTCTCTATTATAATTCAAATTCCTCAAGGATAAGTCTCCAGTACTTAAGTGAATGCTTGGCACATAATATATTTGAGAAAGTCACTTTATTTATTTCCTTCTTTCCTCCTTTCCTCTTTCCTTTCCTTTCTTTTCTTCCTCCTTTCCTCTTTCCTTCCCATTACTTCCTTCTTCCCTCCTTTTTATCTCTTCCTTCCTTCCCTTCCTTCTTTCTTTTCATTTTCTTCTTCCTTCCTTCCTTCTTTCTTTCTTATTTCTTTTTTTCTCTCCTTCCTTCCTTTCTTCCTTCTTTCTTTCTTCCAATTCCTTCCTTCTTCCCTCATTTTTTCTTTCCCCTTTCCCTCCCTCCCTTCTTTCCTCCCGCCTTTCCTTCCTCCGTTCCTTCCTTCCTTTGCTTCCTCACTCCTTCCTTTGTTCCTTTTTCTCTTTCTTTCATTTGTCTGTCTCCATCCATCCATTCATCTATTTCTCAATCTTAAGGATATTCTTGGTCAGGCACAGACTAGCTTAGAGGTTGAGGCCCTTTCCAACTCTGAGATCCTCTGATTTCCTTCCTGCAAAAGCTATAGATGATGACTTTCTTGGGCAGATTCTAAGCAGGTTCTTTCTGATCATCCCAACCCTGTCATTCAACTTCCTTGGCTGCTGCAGAGACAATGCAGTTTCTGGGCTACCATTGTGTCCAGAAGAATGAATGCCATTACAATTGACGTTTACTGTGTTTCTGTTTGAGTTAAACAGGAAATATTTCTAAGAAATGTTTTAAGTTTGGGAACTTTCAAGGGCTGAAGTTAAATGACACTTTGAAATCTGGGCAATTTCTTAGTCTTTCTGTTCTCCTCTTTTGTTGTTACTTTTGTGGTTTTTCCTTTGCTGCCTTCTGTTACAGATGGCAAATAGGGGAATGTTATTTGTTTGTCTTCTCCAGTCCCCCTGTATGAATGTTTAATTGATTGTATTCATTTCATTTAATTCTAGTATCAATTAAATGAAACAGCCTCCATTTAATGTGAGCCTGTTAACTCTTTGTGTCTCAGAGTAGAGGTCGATAGGTGAAAATAACTTACCCTGATGTAGAGCACATTATAACATTGCTGCCACTTAGGAATTTGGATTTACTGAATACTGGAAGATAGAAGTTAAGGATGAGGGAATTGGTGCCCAAGCATCTCCTCTGGGATTGAGGTGGTTTCTCAGAAATCCTGGCTCTAGAAGCCAGTCTTGTGATTCCTGTGACCTCAGTGATGTCAGTAGTACATTCTTAAAAAAAAAAAGAGGAGAAAGAAAAACTAGTAGGCACTTTACCAATTAAAAACCTGGAATGTTATTTCCTGTGATTTCACATGGACATTTTCTTTCTTCCTTCTGGGCAGTGGAGTGCATGAAGTCAGTCAGATATGATACAAAGAGCGATGGATTGAGTATCAGGAGAGATGAGTTCAAATCCCTGCATCTGACATTCAGTAGTTGGGTGACCATGAACAAATCACTTAACTTCTCTGATTATGTTTCCTCTTTCATAAAAGTGGGATCTACTTAGGAAGACTGTGAAGATCAAATGGAATAATGTAAGTAAAATGCTTCTTAAATCTCCTGGTGGCTATAGAAATGTCAACTATTGTTGCTCTGATGTGACACTTATATACAAATATATGGTAATATTAACACAACACACAGTGAGCATACTCACAGTATGTAGGGTTATTGGGATATGTCACATGTACCTTGCCATATGTGGATACATGTAAGTTTGTGTCACATGTATAAATGTGTGTCAAATATGTATGCACACATTGATGAAGGAGAAGTACCCTGGGGTCTTAGTGAAGACACAGCTTAACTTGAAGCCAGAAACTTGGCTTTTCAAGTCATTGTCACCTCTCAGCTCCTTAGCTCCTCTCTAAGATGTTATGTTTCAGAGAAGGTAATGACCTGCATTGGTAGAAGGAGTTCTTTATCTGGTTCCAAAAGATGTCTATGTACATAAGTACATGTATATAAAATATATATGTATAGAATTAGATAGATAGACAAACAGACAGATAAGTAGATGAGAGGTTCACTGACATAAGGATTTTCCTTGTAATTTCATCATTCTAGGGGATTTGTGTGTATACATGTAAATAGGCATAAATATGCATATTGTGCAATTGTGTGGTAGATAGGTAGACAGACAGACAGATAGATAGATAGATAGATAGATAGATAGATAGATAGACAGATAGAGAGATGATAGATGATGTATAGATAGGTAGATAGATAGATGATAGATGGATAGATAGATAGATGGATAGATAGGTAGATAGATGATAGATAAATAGGTAGATGATAGATGGATAGAAAGATAGATGGATAGATACATAGGTAGATAGATGATAAATAAATAGATAGGTAGATAGAGAGATGGATAGATGGATAGATAGATGATAGATAGATAGATATATAGATAGATAGGTAGATAGATAGATAGATAGATAGATAGATAGATAGATAGATAGATAGATAGATAGATAGATGTGTCTCTCTGGTACTTACTAGTTACATGACTATAAACAAGGCACTCCAAGGAGGTGGAAAAACAAAACGCAGAACAGTACTGACTTTGCAGTGAGATGTTCTTGATTCAAATTCATTGTATGGTGCTTACTACCTAAGTGAACTTGGACAAATTATTTAACTTTTCTGTGCCTCAGTTTCCCTATCTGAAAAATGAGGATATTGGACTAGGTGATCTCTGAAGCTCTTTCCAGCACTTGATCTTTGGTTTTAAGACCATCTCTGAACTCAAGGAGACTCCCCAAAATGTTATAGAGATATGATACAGCCCCATTGTGTGGAAAATATCCATACCCATGAAGCCCAAAGCCCTTCACACACACACACACACACACACACACACACACACAACTAGATAAACCAATAACCCAACTGGATATTTATCAGAAACCTATTTTTTTTCTCCTTTCAAATCACTGACCATCTGCAGAAAGAACTTCTCTTAGAGCCAGACTTATTTATGATGCTGCAAAGATTTGCTTGTAAACTTAAAACTTTTACCAGGCTCAAGAGGGGCACAAAGTGGTACATGCTGTTATTCACAAAATCTCTTTGTTTATTCACACAAAAAGTTGAAATTGAACATTCCTCATGAAGTTATTTATATACTTAAGTGTGCCCCCATGTGGGTGAGGAAGGTCAATGGGGGGCATTTCTGGATCCAGTGTCCTTCCCAAGCCATCTGTGACTTATGCAAGTTTTTTTTTAAAGTGGTGCTTTTTGCTTCTTGATGTTGCTAGGCAACCATGATAAACATTTGTTGAATTTCATTTACTAAAAGAAAATAGAGCAGAAAATCAATAAAGTGCATTGGTGTATATGTATATATGTGCATGTGCGTGTGCATGTGTGTGTGTGTGTGTGTGTGTGTGTGTGTGAGGTTAGAAGAGTTGGCAGGAAGAAAGGATTAATTCTCCAATAAATTGTCAGCTCCCTCCTGACCATAGAACTTGGCTTATAGAAGGTAACAAGAAAAACAGACATTTTCACAGGGAGTGATTATAGTTGCATGGGGAGGTAAATGAATGTTTCTACCCTCCCAGAACGGGTCCTTTTTTATTTAATTTTTTTTTTTTGTCTGCTGAAGTTCTTTACAATAGAACTCACTGGCATTCCACACGTCTCCTGAGCAGGAACCACAGATGGAAAAAGCGAACCACTTGGTGTAGATGGGGACAATATAGAGAATGAGGCTGAAGTTCTGTCATCACTGTTCAGTTAAGGGAAGTTAGAGGTGGCTGAGAGCTGGATATAGGGGTTTGGGGCTCCTGAGGTCAGAGGACAGAACTTCAAGTCAGAAGAAATTAAAACAGCCTCTGTGTGTGTGTGTGTGTGTGTGTGTGTGTGTGTGTGTGTGTGTGTGTGCTTTGAAAGTTTAGGGGAAGGAATCATTGGTGAAGATAGCCGAACCTGAATTTAAATTTGACTTCAAGACACTAACTGTAATTCTGGGCAAATGACTTCACTGCCTCAGTTTCCACATCTGTAAAATGAGCCGGAGAAGGAAATGGCAGACCACTCCAGTATCTCTGCCAAGAAAAACCCAAATGACGTCAAGGGTCAGACACAATGGAAAACTAATAAACAGCAGCAAACAGCAAGTCACAGTTTATGGTGAAGAACTTATTCCAAGAAAATTCCAAGTCACTGAAAACAGAAGGCTTGTCCTCCATGCCTCGGCTAGCACAGTGGTGACGAACCACTGAGCCCAGAGAAGGCTTAGCATATGCACTTAGGCAGCGTGGGCGAGGATATCAAGCATCCCTTTATAAATTCAAGCCAGCCGTTTTGTATCATTAGAATTCTATTGTTCCTAATAGCTAAAATTTATGTAATACTTTAGAGTTTGAATAGCACTTTATAATTATTACCTCATCTAATCCTCACAACAACCTTGGGACTTAGATGCTGTTCTTATCCCCATGTTACAGATGAGGAAACTGAGGCACATAGGGGGTAAGTGACCTGCTCAGGATCACACAGCCAGTAAAGGTCTAAGGAGAGATTTGAACTTAAGTCTTTCTGACTCCAGGTTCAGGGCTCTGTCCACTGCTCCATCTAGCTGCCTCAGAGGATCATCTATTGCTACTGAATGTTTTACAGGTCAGTATGCACTTATGATTCAGCTATTGTGTACTCAGTTCTCAGCTTCTTACTACCTTAGGCAAAAGACTGAATGGTACAAAGAAGAAAGCAAAGTGCCACTGTGGTTGGAGGACCAGGGTTCAAATCTTGCTTCTGTGTGACGTGTTACTTCAGTGCCTCAGCTCCTTCACCTGTAAAATGGGTTGTGTGTATGTGTACTAGGTGACCATACATCTCTATATTTGTGATTTCATGTTTCCTAGGACCAATATACCAGAGCCTGCTCAAATTAGTAAGGTATGCCATTATTCCTCTAAGAAGGATTTCAGTGGGGCTATATGGCCTTCCCAGTTCCTCTAGAGGAGAATAAGGAAGCTGAGAAGGGAAGAAAATGATTTTTGATTGACCTTCTGTATCTTCCTGAACTCCCAAAGTGAGGAAGGGTGGATAGAAAAGAGACCCTACTACTGCCTCCTTTGACCAAAGAAGAGTCTGGGGGAGATCACCAGTTCAGACCACTGTGACCTGGAAGGTTAAAAAAGGGCAAGAGCGTGAATCCAAGGGTCCCACCACTCTTAGTCAAATTACTGTACCTGTTTCTAGTCCCGTGCTGTGCTCTAGCCTCACCTGCTTCACCAGAAGGTTATGTGATGCTGTCTACATCAGAAAACTGCCAGTGGAAGGAGCCAGAGGGGAACAAGAGCTGTCTGCTTCCTACTTGATACCCCCAAGTAAATGGGGAAAAAAAAGTCTGCTACTGTTTGCCTAATTCTAGTCCACATGGTTCCCCAGGGACCGTGTCTCTAGATCGAGACAGTTCTTTCCTATATTCATGATAAGAAATTGTCTCTGTTGATGCCGTTTGTTGACCATATGTATACTGGTGGGAGCTAAGTGAGGAGTGAGTGGGGTAATCTGTTTTATTTATTCATTTGTTTTGTTATTAGATGCCTCTGGGAGAGCGAGGAGGGGTGTGTGTGTGTGTGTGTGTGTTATATTGGGAAATGAAGGCAATGGAAACATTTTTGAAATAGCAGTGCATATTTTAAAAAATAAGATAAAAATAAATTGTATTGTTTTTAATAGCAATACTTCCCTTACTATAGATGGTACTGTACTATAGAAATACATAGAAGGTACTTAATACATATGTCAAATTGAATCTCATAATTGCTTGTCCCTTGGCTACAATTTTTATTCTCCCAGTGATCTTAGAGTCCATTTAGTCCAATCTCCTTGTTTTACAGATGAAGAAACTGAGTTTCAGTGAGGCTAGGTGATTTGTCTAGAATCACATGGGTAATAAACAGGAGAGTCAGGATTTGAACCCTGATCCTCTGCCCCAAGAGCCAACACTCTTTGTCCTGTGCTCTACTGCCTCTTCTAATAGGACCTGTTGGAACATCTCAAAGCCATCTTGCCTGGCATGACCTTCTTAATCTCCAGCAGCCCTTTAGCCCCTCTTTGAACCCAAGTGATTAGTTCAGGGTCTCTCCCTCTGGACTCAGCTTCTCTGTGGGTGTTTCATCCTTATAGCTGTGGGCACAACTTCCATTTCCCACATCCCTTCCATCCTTTCCCACCCAGTACTCCCCTAATTCTGACAAAGAAGAAGATATTAAATGTAAACAACTTTTAATATGGTGAAATACCCCAGAGATCATAAAACTCCCAATAAATATAATCCTAGAAACATCTATCATAAAAGTAGGATTGCTATTAAGAAACAATGCGATTTATTTTTATTTTATTTTTTAAAATATGTATTGCTATTTTTAAAATGTTGACATCGTCTTCATTTTCTAATAGATTCTCCCTCCTTCTCCTTTCCCCAGAGGCATCTCATAATAAAGAATAAAATAGAAAATGTGGAGGGGGTTCAATTCAGCAAAAACAAATAACACATCAGCAGAGAATGACAACAAATGCTATGTTCTACACTCACATTCTGCAAAGACGGTAGGGAGATGCTTTCTTGTATCTTTCCTTTGGGGCCAAGTTTGGTCATTATAATTTCTTAGCCTTCAGTTTCAACACTGGTATTCCTTCCATTTAGACTGGTACTGTCCCTGTATACTTTAATAGCTTCAAGGTATCCTAGGACTTCTGGGATACTCTTGTTTCTCTGGTTCTACTGAGTTTACTTTTCATTGGTTCATACATCTTTTACTTCTCTCTCTTCTCATATTCATCATTTTGCACAGCTCTGTAGTTATCTCTTATAGTCAGGTACCAAAGCTCAGAAGGAGAGCTTTGGAAAATTTGGACAGCAGACTAAAAAGCAGAGATATCATCTTGGTGACTAAGGTCCACATACTCAAAGCTATTGGTGGGGTTTTTTTTTGGTAGTGATGCATGGCTGTGAGAGTTGGACTATAAGGAAAGCTGAGCACCCAAAATTGATGCTTTTGAATGGTGGTGCTGGAGAAGACTTTTGAGAGCCCCTTAAACAGGAAGGAGATCAAATCAGTCAATACTTAGAGAAATTAATTCAGGCTATTCAATGGAAGGTCAAATATTGAAGCTGAAGCTTAAAAACTTTGGCCACATAATAAAGAGATATGACTCATTGGAAAAAGACCCCAATGTTGGGAAAGATTGAAGGCAAAAGGGAAAGGGAATGGTAGAAGATGAAATGGCTAGATAGAGTCATGGAAACAATGAACTTGAGCTTGGATAGACTTTGGGAGATAGTGGAGGACAGAAGGGTCTGACATAGTGTGGTCTATGGAGTCACAAAGAGTTGGACACTGAACAGCTGAACAACCCCAGCATCACAATAGAAACAATGTTCTTGAAGATAAAAAAAAAAAAAGCCCTTCCTTTCCTTGGGCTTGCCTTCTGCAATGGATAGTCCAATGGATAAATATCCATTTATCATATACATATCATATGTATATGATAAACACACATATCATTGCCTTTAGCAATGGCTTTGCAATACTGAGGAACCAAGGAAGAAGATGGCTGGTGACAGGTTCCTGAATGGCTTTGTGGCACATTTCATTTCTACAGTGTCAATGACATGAGAACCAGGCTCTTCCTCTTCCCTTTTTAATGAACCAAGGTATTGAGCATTTTTTTTACTAAGTTGCTACCATGTGCCTAATTATCAGCCAGGACCATAGTTTTCAGCAGGTGGCTGGGGTATGGCAGGAGCGCTATAACTATCACTTACTCTGCCTATTTACAATTGTGTCTTGGAGCAAAAATAAAACCCTTTGTATCTTGAAATTTTAATTGGGAATAGATAGCCAGCCCTGATAACTTGTAAATGGAGACAATTTTAGCAGATGTTTTCTTTCCAAGCATGCTTTCATCAGATTTTTTGATGGTCTGGTCAAAAGCTGCCACTGAGTGGGTCAACTTATACCAGCCTTGGTTTTCTCATATATTAAAGTGTAGTGTTTCCTAGAAACTACTCTCTAATTGCTACTGATGTTTCTAGTGTTACTGTCTGAATCCTGCTGCTGTCCATTCAAGGCTTTGCAATTGACTTTCCCCTTTTTCTGTCCTTTCTCTCTCATTTTCTTAAGTGCTGTTTAAATCCCTACTGACCATTTACTTCTCCCTTCTAAATCAAGATGCCACAGCCTTTTACAGAGAGTCCTTAATGGTCAGGATTTATTCCCATGGGTAGAATGCCCCTTTCACTTCTTTATCATCTACATTGGTATAGCTGGGGGGGTGGGAGGGACACTTGAGATAGAGGTCCCAAAGTTATAATAGCCTAAATAAGGAGATTGGGTTCTTTGGGGATCTGATTGCTGTGGAATACCTTTAGGTTGGCCTACAATACTTGGATTTGAAGAATGAGAGAGAATTGGGAGAGGCAGCAAGAGAAACTAGCCTTGAATCTCAGGAGACTTAAAATCTGGTTTTAACTACCTCTATGACCACTTTTCTCTTTGGAACCCAATTTCCTTACCTGCAAAATGTTTCAAAATAAACAAATAATCTCTTAGATCTGGTACAATTCCAAAATTCTGTGGATTTGGGAGGCTAGATCTGGTCTCTAAAATAATCTCCTTAAACCTCTTCCGTAGTTCTGTTAGCTCTGGAACTGATCTTGGGTGCTGACCATGGATATGGAGTCACCAACCCTTCCTAGCCCCCCATGGAAGCACTGTAGGAGTTGTGTTGTCTTGCACCTTGTCAACTAGAACTCTCCTTTTCACATTGTGTTCATAAGGATCACCCCAAGGCTCTGCAAGATCAAATGATTTTCTGTGTACTTTTAGTGTAAAGTATATTTGCTATATTCTAGTATTTTTTCTCTCTGCTACAGTCAAATTCCTAGAAAAAGCACTTGCAGCCCTTGCCCTCCACTTCTTTGACTCATACTCATTAAAAAAAAAGAGATTCTTAATTTTAAAAATTAATTAATCAATTATTTCTGTAATTAAGTGATAAACATTCAATAACTAAAGTTTAATTAAATTTGTTGATTTCATAATTAATTTCTATTTAATTTATTTGTAATAAATATTAAGTATAATATAATTGTTTATTATATATAGTATATAAAATATAATTCAATTATGCATAATATTATTTATACTTAATTTATAAATTAGT
>JAQQSW010000058.1:116216-148914 GCA_028646575.1 Pseudocheirus occidentalis | reverse complement strand
TAACTCCTTGGGAGTAGTTCACACCTTAACAGGAAGGGGCTGAACAGGGAGGAGCTATACTATACATAAGGAGAGAACCAGGAGGACCTTCAGATCTTTTCTCAGTCACCACCTGGAGACTGCACCTTTTCCTGAGATCCTCCTTCTGCAGCTTCTACTGAGAACTTCCAAAGACCAGGCTGAGGAACTGTCGTGAGTCTGAGAGGGATCCCTGCTTGAGGGATCCTGTTCTATTTGTGAAGGCTTAGGAACATGGGTGTCCACTGCGTTAACTATGTGTATCAACTTTGTGACCACTATAATGACTTTGGCTTTCTGGTTTGGGGACTTGTTCTTCTGGTTTTGGGACTCAGTGTTCTGGTATCTGAATAAAGACCTTGGTTCTGCCTTCCATGTGGAGAGTTTGCTACATTTTGTGATCCAAAACTATACCAGCATATTGATAACCATCATGGGTATCGTGAATATCTCATTATTGATACAAACATATTAAACATTTTATAATCGATTGTTGATTTTTATTAAATTGTTGTAACCTGTAAGTCAATTTCTGAGGACAGGAGAGGGGATGTGGTTAGAAGTTCACATTTTTACTGATGCTTTGTTCAAGTTTTGATAATTATTTACCCCATTTGATCAAGTTTGTGGAGGAAATACAATTTCTTTTACCTAAAACTAGTTGACAGTAGAGTGCCTGCCCCAGAGTTAGAAAGACTTGAGTTCAAATTCAACCTTAGACACTTACAAATTGCTTGACCCTGGCCAGATCACTGGACCGTGTCTCATTTTCCTCATCTATAAAATGAACATAGTAGTAGTACCTACCTTTCAGGGCTGTCGTGACTATCAAATCAGATAATAGTTGTAAAGTGTTTAGCACAGTACCTGGCACACTGGAAATTCTATATAAATGTTAATTTTTATTAGTATCTCTTAGGATTCTTTAGTATCTGAATTTTCTAGGCTTGGTAAGTAATAAAAACCCCTTTCTCTTTTAAGTACAGAGACCATTAAAGTTAATCAACGTTTATTTTTGGAAATTGATTTTAAAAAAAGCAAAACAAAAGTTAGTTACAAAATCAACAAGTTTGGAATCAACAAGACTTAAAAATACATTACCCTTTAATCTTGTAATTTTGTCTTCACTAGGTATAATAGAGGGGGAAAACCTGTCTCATATATACACACATACACAAACACAAGCACATATACATATATACATATACACACATACATATGTGCGTATATATATATGCACATATATACGGAAAACTACATTTTTACCTTATGCTTCTAGACTTGTTAAAAGAACTTTTCAAAAAAGCTTTTTTTTTTAAATTTGGGAGAGAGGGCCATGCCAAACCATGAAACAAAGAATACAGAATTCCTCTTACAATATTCCCCCCTTTCATTCTACTTCTCTAGTAAAAATGGCCAGATAGTAGATGCAGAATCTATTTAAATCCTGCATCAGTAATTGGTGTGAAATACTGATTTATACCTAGTTTCTAAAAAACTGCTTTCCAGTTTTCCCAACATATAGTCCAATAGTAAGTTCTGCTCCAACATTTTAGTTTATTACACACTAGACTTCTCTTTTGGTTTTATATATTGTGTGCCTAATTTGTTCCAAAGATCTTTCTGACACTTTCTGACCACTCCCACTGAGTCACCTACGTGCCTTGTCTTTTTCTTACACAGTACCAAATTTTTTGGATGTTTATAATTTTGTACTATACTTTGAGCTCTTGTATGGCTTCCTTCTTTCCTTCTCACTTTTTTTTTCTTTTTCCTTTTTTATAAATTCTCTTGAAAGTCTTTAGCTTTTTTCCTCTGGATGAATTTTGTCATTATTTTTTTTTTCTAGCTTCACAAAATAATCCTTTGGTAATTTGACTGGCCTAGTATTGAATCATTAAATTAAGTAGAATTTGGCAGTTGTGAAGAACATAGAATGGCAATAAATAAATTATTTTATTTTCTAATTATTTTCTATTTTCTAAGGAAGTTCTTTCCCATTTTTGGTATAATGGAAATAACATGGCTTTGGAGTCAGGATATGGGTTCATAGCTCTCATGTGATTGATCTTTGGCAAGTCATTCCTATTTGGTCCACAGTTTCCTCTTCCATAAGTTGAAGCACCTGATCTCTGAGGTGTCTTCCAGTCCAATCACAAGTCACTTTTCTTTGATTAGGCTGTCAGTCAACTAGCATTTATTCCCCACCTGCAGTGTGTCAGGTTAAGTGCTGGAGATACAAAATCTTTTTGAAAAAACATATCCTGCCCTCAAGGAGCTTATATTCTAACGAAGGAGATAGCTTGCAAACATTTGCCTTTATATCAGATGTATACAGTGTAGAATGGAGGATAATCCCCTAGTGAAGGCACCAACAAGGGATTGTGAAAAACCTCCGGGAGAAATGTAAAGTTTTAGTTCTTTTGTAGAATGAGGGAGTTGAAGCTATACATATACAGGCTATATGTAAGGTTCTTTCCAGACTAACCTTTTTTATACCTTTTCTCCAACTTCTGAGTACTGCACTTTTCCCTTCTCCTAACCTCTTCCCCCCCACTCCCATGCCCCACCTCTACCATCTCTCTCTATCAAGAATCTCTGTATTCTTGGGAGAATAACCTTGTAAAATAACTTTTCTTTCTCTATAAGTTTTCACACAGCACTGAGACTTTATCAGTCCCTTAGAGGTATAATAGGTGGGACTCAGGGTCTTGACTCCACAGTTTGGCAGACAGAACACAGAGAGGTTAAGCTACTTTCCCAATACCCTGAGAATTAAACCTGATTTTGGTAGAGACTAATAAAAATGTCTATAGCAGTGGCTAAGGGCTTTGCCCTGGGGCCTGGCTACTTGACCTAGTGTGTTTAGCAGTTGCTTAGAGCAAAGCAGGAGGCTCTGGTATTAGCCTGGCCTTGGCACAGAGACCTAAGCTATTGGCTCAAGGTGACAACTGTGACTCACTTTCCTTGTTTTATCTACCAAGGAAAGAATGTAGCATTTACTAAAGACTGCCTTTGGGTTAAATGCTGTAGATAATGACCCTTAGCTGTTTTGATCTTGATTTAGAGTGTCTAGAGTTTCCAGAGGAAGCCTGGGGGTGAGTGTCTATTGCTTTAGTCCTGGATTTGATAGAGATGAGTTCAAATTTCACCCGTAAGTTTCTAGGAGTATGACCTTGACCAACAGCTTTGGCTACAAAGAAAATGCTACACGTGGTGTCTAGTAGAAGTGGTCTCAGATATTTACTACTTATATTATTCTGGGAAGTCTTTTCAATGTCAGTTTTCTTATCAGTAAAATGGGAATGATAATATCTCCTACCTCCCAGGGATATTGTGATGACAAAATTGAGATGAACTCAAAATAAAACAAATTAAATAAGATAACCCCAAATGCTATATAAATTCTATTATTGTCGTTATTTTTTAATCTCTGAGTCTAAGGAGACTCATTAGGATTTATCTACTCTACTCTTTTGTGACATTTCCTAGATCATTTTATTAAGGTTAATGAGAACCCTTTGAGACCAGAGACTGTCTCCTTTTGTCTTTATATAATAGGTGCTTAGTAAATGATATTAATTAATTAGAAGTAATTAGGTGGCACAATGGATCCAGCACTATACCAGAGTCAAGAAGACCAGTATTCAAATCTAGCCTCCTACACTTACTAACTGTGACACTGGGCAAGCCACTTAACTCTATTGGCCTCCAATGAACTGGAGAAGGGAATGGCAAACTACTCCAATATCTTTACCAAAGGAAACCCCAAATGGGGTCACAAAGAATGGGACACAACCAAACAACAGTTGGCTGGAATGAAATGCTCCACACTTGAAGGCTCTCCCTACATCACCTCTACCTCTTAGAAACCTAGTTTCCCTTTAAAACTCTGTTCAGGTGGCACCTTCTACAAGAATTCTTTCCTGAACCCTCAGATATAAGTGCCTGTGCTACCAAGCTACTCTGCATTCATTTGGTATGCATTGTATATATACAAGTTGTCCTATTCCCACTCCCCTGCATTGGAATGTAAATTCTTTGAAGGCAGGGACGGCTCACTTTTGTCCTTGTATCCCCAACACCTAGCACAGTGACTGGCACAAGTAAAAAGTTAATAAATGTTTGTTTTGGATAAAGCACTGAATTTGGAGTCAGAGGACCTGCCTTCAAATTCCAGCCTTTTTAAAATCTTGAGACAGTAATTTCATTTTTCTAGGCTTCTCTTTTCCTATCTATAAAATGAAGATATTGGACCAGGTGTCAAGAAAGAAAAATAAATAAATAAAGGAAAGAGAAAGAAAAAAAATTACCCCCCAATACAAAGAAAAAAGGCAAAAACACAATTACAAATAGATCTACAGATGAAACCCTGACCATTTGGCAAGCAACCTCTCAGGAACCACTAAAGAGATTCTTTGGGGGATAGTGGGTCACAATTTTATGACAAGCATCCTTAACATACCATTAATGTCACTGATGGAATGTTCTACTAGTTAAAAGCCATAAAGAGAAAAGCTATCATTAGAGTTGAAAGGAACTTTACAAACCACCTAGCCAGGTTTTCCTTCACTTACTAGATAAGGAAAATTAGTCCCTGAGAGTTTTGCCCAGTCATCCAATGAATTAGTGAAAAGGGCTGGCTTAGAACGGTCTTCCCGACTCCTTGTTCAGAAGAACCATAAATCATTTTAGCACCTGAGGCAAGTAGCATGAAACATACAAAGCCATTGGTTCTGAGAACTGTAATAAGTACTGGAGTTGGTGGTTTAGAGGTTGTAGACTATTAAGATTGATATTGGAGCATTCTTCAGATTAGGTATGACATCTTGGATCTGTTTTAGGTACTGGTAACATTATACAAGGTCCGGAAGTTTGGGCCTGCTATTTTAATCACTAACATTCTAGAGAGCTGTTTAAACAGAAATAATCACCTAAATTTATTTTGGCAATGTATAAAGCAGCTTGATTTTTCTATTTCTGAGAGGTTATGGGATGCCATGACCTGAGAAAATCTCCATACAACTGCAGAAAATGATAAGATATGACTCTTAACAAATCCAGATTTGTTCATTTGATAAACTGGTAAAATAACACAAAAAGTGTTTGAGACAAATTCACTTAAGCAGGAGACGGAATTAATCACTTTATTGTTTTAAATACGTTTTGGTAATATCTTACTGTTTTACTTAAATTTTTGTTGATATCTTTGCTGTCAGTGGAAAGAGTGCCAAACCCAGGGTTCAGGAAAACTCGAGTTCAAATCCAGTCTCAGACCCATGTTATATGACCCTGGGCAATATGACCTCAGTTTCCCCGTCTATAAAACAAGGGTAATAATATTACTTACTTTCCAAGGTTGTTCTAAGGATCAAGTGAGCTAATAATTGTAAAGTACTTAGCCCAATGACTAACACACAGTATACACTATACAAATGTTATTTATTTTAATATCACCTTATATATATATAATATCACCATATATATACTATATCTCTTCCCCAACCCCTTCCAAAAAGCCATCTCTCACAATAAAGAATCTTAAGAGGAAGAAAAAAAATAAAGGCTTAGCAAAACTAACATAACGAAAAAGCATGATGTTATGCTACATTCCATACCCATGGTCTTCCATCTCTGCAAAGAACAAAGGGGACTTGTCTTCTCATATCTCTTTTGGGGGCTCAGCTTGATCATTACAATTTTGCAGCAATTGGTTTTGATGGTTTTGTTATTATTCTTTTCCTCTACATCATGGTAGACAGTGTGTATATTGTTCACTAGTTCTCTTTACTTTACTTTGCATCAGTTCATAAAAGTCTTTCCATGCTTCCCTGCATTCCTCATGTTGATGATTCTTAGAGAACATTGATATTCCATTATCTATGCCACAACACAATTTGTTTGGATATTGTCTAATTGACAGGCATTTACGCTGTAAAGTGTATAACAAGCAAAGTTAAGTGATACTGGTATTTTTTATATTAGCTTAGCCTACCCATTACCAATTAATATTTCTTCAATTATTTAGATCTATCTGTATTTGTTTAAATAATGTCTTATTATTGTGTTCATATAGAACCTGTGCACATCTTGCTAGGCAGATTCTCATGTATGTAGTATTTCCATGCTTATTTTATATGACATTTCTTTTGTATCACTTCTTGCTGGATTTTTTTTGGTAATAGGCAGAAATAATAATGATTTATGTGGGTTTGTTTTATATTTTGCAACTTTGCTGCATTCATTTTGCTGGTGTTGATTCTCTAGGGTTTTTTAAGTAAACCATCATATTATTTGCAAAAAATATTAATTGTGTTTCTTCTTTGACTATTCTGATTCCTTCAATTACTTTTGTCCTTTTGGTGGTGCTAACATTTTTAGCACAGATTGAATAGTAATGATGAGAATGAAAACACTGATCTTACTGGAAAGAATCCTAGCTTTTCCTTATTACAAATGATGCTAACACTGTTTTATGTAGACATATTAATATTAAGGAAAGTATCAGTTATTTCTATACTTTCTAGAGTTTTTAACAGGAATGTGTTTTGAATTTTGTCAAAAAGCTTTTCTTCTGCTTTCATTAATATAGTAATATAATTTTTGTTTTCATATTTACTTTGTGATATATTTCTTAAGTTTCTTTGCTTATATTTTATTTAAAACGTTTCTTTTAATGTCCTCTAATTCTGTTTTCTATAGTTTTCTTTCTTTTTTTTATTATGAAACAGTTTTTATTTCAAAGTATGTTCAAAGCAGAACAAATATTCGAATTAAATTCTTTTTCATTTGCCATTTCAGTGAGCAAAAAGCTTGATTACAAAGCAAGACAGTATCATCACCTACTTCCATTATGCCCCTAGTTACCTCATAAAAGATATAACTGAGGTCCTACACCCTTTGGATACACAGGATAGGCCTTTTCTGATGCAGTTTGGTCTTCACTTTTCATCTTAAAAGTAGACTAATAAATTTTATGCCTAGGAAACATCTGGCAAGAGAGCAACATATCCCTACATTAATTATTTTTAAAAAATTGTTTGAGTGATACTAATTAAGAATCAAGATGCCATTGTTCATTAATGAAATCAATAAACAACCATTTGTTAAGTGCCTACTATGTGCCAGGTGTCCTATAATTATTTTTTTCTTGAGATTAGTTTTTCCAGTTTACTTGCAGGGACATGTTTTTTGCTTGGTGGAATTACAGTAATCTTGATAAAAATTCTAGTAAATGCTTTTTATTTTGAATATTCAGAAGAGCTTCCGCGTGAAAATTACATTTTAGCAGTGGTGATATATACTTTCTCTCAACCTTTAAGGTTCAGAAATTTCTCACTCAAGAAATAATATTTCCTCATGGCAGAAGAGGAAAAGAGCACAAGACTTGGAATCAGAAGACCAGCATTCAAGTTTTGGCAAACTACTTTGCTAGTCTGAACCTCAGCTTCCACATATAGAAAATGGGGTTACTAATACTACCCACACTACCTAGCTGTCTCACATAGTTGTGGAGAAAATGCTTTAGAATAAATTCCTCATAGAAATGGGAATTCTCATTATTACTGATTTTGCTATCTACCACATACAGCTGCTGCCAAGAAAGCATTTTGTAAGCTGTAAAGCACTATTTACATGTGGGCTATAAATAAAATAACAATTATTACTGTGTTCTAGGGTTCTTTTCATACATGTTCAAATTTCTTAGTCAATATGAATATTTTGTTCAAATTTTTTTTTCTCAATTACATGTAAAAATAATTTAGCATTCATTTCCTTAAAAATTGGTGTTCTAAATTATCTTCTTTCCCTCCCTGCTTTCTTCAGAAAACAAGTATTTTGATATAGATTATTAATGAACAGTTATGCAAAATATTTCCATATTAGTCATGTTGCAAAAGAGAATACAGGAAAACAAAGAAAGTAAAAAAAATAGTATGCTCTGATGTTCATACAGATTCCATCAGTTCTTTCTTTGGAGCTAGATAGAATTTTTCATCATAGATCCTTTGGAATTGTCTTATATCATCATATTGCTGAGAATACTTAAGTCATTTACAGTTGATCATTGTCCAATATTGCTATTATTGTGTACAGTGTCCTCTTGGTTCTGCTCCTTCATTTTGCATCAGTTCACATAAGTCTATCCAGATTTTTCTGAAAACTTCCTATTCATAATTTCTTGTAGCACAATAGTATTCCATCATAGTCATATACTACAACCTGTTCAGCCATTCCCCAATTGATAGGCGTCCCCTCAATTTCCAATTCTTTGCCACTACAAAAAAAGTGATGCTATAAATTGAATGTTTTATCCTTACAAGAATCTTAATATATAAAATGCATTATGAACTTTGACCCGTTAAAATTTTGAGACAAATAGAAAAACAATCTTTTCCTACCAAGAGGATATCTCTCTAAATGCTTTCAAAATTGCATTTGACCTCTCTTTCTGGAGAAAGTTAAGTCATTAAAAGTATATCCATTCAATTTTGTTAATAATGTGAATAGTTTTTAAACGTGCAAAGTCTAACTGCTTTTCAAGGAAATAATGAACAAAAATATGACATTATTTCAAAAAAGATGCCGATAAAATGGCAGTGGAACAAAGATCCTAGCCAATCTCCAGTATCACCAGTTATTTATGATACCATGTGATGGTTTTCTGACAAACAAGGAGCTTATAGTATTAAGAACAAGAATAAAATACTGCATTATATTAATGGCTATGCTAATTATTTATATATGCATATAATAATTTGAAAGTCTCCCATTCACAACTACTTACTACTAATTGAATTTGAGATTTTTTTTAGTAATTTTAATTAAATTTCTGTACAACAAACTTAAGCCCTAACCATTATAAACAGACATATTTACACCAATGTACATACTAGAATTATGAAGAAAGCAAAAATACATTAGAATATTCTATTCTTCATCTGGAAATCCATCATCTTCTGTGGGATCAGGTTGCAAAGGAGGAGATTTTCTTTTAGGTTTTCCTAGGCCCCTACTTCCTGCCTCTGCTTCATCAGGAATTTGATACTCTTTTTCTGAGTGTTTAGATGACATCCCAAAGAATTCTCCAGTTCCTTTTTGCCATGTGGGTGTTGGCCATACACACACTGGGTTCCCACCTGCATACTTGCTTTCAACTTTCTGGGAACGAGGCAAGGGAGAGATGTTGGAGAGGCGCTAGCAAAGCTGGAATGACACAGAGCCTTCTGGGGCGTTAGAGCAGCTACCACTTTGCAGTAGGACCCTGGCATGCAGTTGGCCTTAGTCTGCACCATGACCAAAGTAGGAGAGAATGGCAAAACAATAGGGACTGGGACAAAGCCAGCAGACAGAGCTCTGACCCTACAGAGACCAGTGCAGCTGCAAAGCTAGACTCCTGCACGCTCCGCCCTCCATTTAAACCTGCTGTTTTCCTGGGCCCGCGCCGATTTGACCTATGGTTTTCTTTCTGTGTTTTGACTGTTCCAGACTTGGGCCGGCAAAAACATATATGCTTCATTGGAGCAGTTGGTTAGGACCCATTCTTTTCAACTTTTTTCAAACAGTTTATCTTGAATTAAAATTATTTTTTTGGAAATTATTTATGTAATTTAATAAATCTGCCTCCCCAACCCACCTTCCATAATTCATTTATGGCTTGTTCATTATTTTTTAAGACAGTATAACTTCTATATATTATTTTCTGTTCTGTTAACATGGACAATATATCTTTTCATAAAAATTTATCCATTTCATTTAGATTTCAGTTTTATTGTGATATGATTGGGCAGTATAATTGCTAATAATTTCTTTTTATTTCTTCGTTATTTGTGATTTCACATTTTTCATTTTTGATACTGGTAATTCATTTTTCTTGTTTCTGTTTTTAATTGCATGCTAAGGGCCTTTTTGTTTTATTTTATTTTTCAAACATCCAGCTCCCAGTTGTATTTATTCATTTTCTTAAAAATATTTTATTACTCTCTTTTTATTTTCTAGGTTTCTATTTTGATATTTAATTGTAGACTTTTAATTTATTGGTTTCCTAGTTTATTTCTGTTAGTTGCATGCCCTAACTGTTGATCTACTCTTTCTTTTTTTTGTTTTCATTTTTTAAGGGGGGAAGGCAAGGCAAGTGGTGTTAAAGTGACATGCCTAAGGTCACACAGCTAGTGTGTCGAATGTCTGAGACCAGATTTGAACTCAGGTCTTCCTGACTCCAGGACCAGCACTCTATTCACTGTACCACCTAGCTGCCCCAGCTCTTTCTATCTTTTATTAATGAAAGTATTTAGAGATATAAACTTTCCCCTAAGTATTTTGTTGGCTATATTCCTTAAATTTTGGTATGTTGTATCATTTCTGTAATTATCTCTAATTAAATTATTGATTATTGCTCTTATTTGTTCTTTTACATACCTATTCATTGGGATTAAGTTATTCATTTCTAATTAATTTTTAATCTTTGCTTCAGAGGCCCTTTATTGAATATTATTTCGTTATGTTGTGGTTGGTTAAAAGAGACATTTATTACTTAATTCCTGCATCTGTTTGTGAGGACTTTTATGCTCTAATACATGGTCAACATTTCTAAAGGTGCCATTAATAGCCCACACACACACACACACACACACACACACGTATGTATGTATACATACATATATATTATACTATATATTATATTAAATTATTATATACCATATATAACATGCATTCATGTGTGTTTGGGGGGATGCATGTGTTTCTATTGCCACTCATTCTTCAGAGATTGTTAGCATAGATCTTTATTTTCTGAAATATAGTCCTTACTCTGCTGCTTTATATTAGCCCTATTAAACATTAGGTGATCCTGACTGTAGCTCCTCAGTTCTTTCTTTCTGGCTGCTTGCAGTTTGTTGGTCTTCTTGATTCCCATCTCCCACCTCCCCCTCCTTCCCTTAAAAGAGGATCTCTGAATTTTGGCTATAATATTCTTAGGAATTTTCATTTGAGAGGCTTTTTTGAGGAGACAACGGACTCTATCAATTTCTACTTTACCCATTGCTCCTAGGAAATTGCGGTGGTTTTCTTTTTTGATTTCTTGAAATATGTCTACACTCCTTATTGTCTATGACTTTGAGATACTCTAATATTTCTTACATTACTGTCTTCTCAATTTTTTTGTCAAGTCAGTTGTTTTTGTTATGATATACTTCACTTTTTTATTATAGTTTTCAGGAAATTCTTTTCTTGTGTAAGAGTTTATATCTCTTGTTTATTTCTGAAAAGGCCTTGTTATCAGATAGACTTTAATGCTTGAAATATTTTCTTTTGTTTGTTCATTCTTCTAGCCTACTTCTTAACTTTGGACTTTATATTAGGACTGGCTTAGCTTCTGTCCTCTTAGGTACTTCTGGTTCTTTGTTTTGTTATTTTAGGATCTTAGAGACAATTCGTTTGAGGGATAGGTTCCACCCTTCCTCTATTCCCCCATGCTAGTTCAAGGATCTTTATGGTTCTCTTCTTTTCCCTTTGCTTCCTGCCTCCATGCCCAGACTCAGCCTACTTTCAGTCCCTTAGAGGTTGGAAACCTTTCTCAGTCTTATGCTCTTGACCAGTCTCTAAACCCAGTGTATTTGTTTCCCTAAACCAACCAGACTGGAAAAAACGATCCGCTGTGATTTTATTTAGGATTTTCCAGTTAGGATTTTGTTGTTGTTGTTTGGGTTGTGCAGATGTTTCAGTCATGTCCAACTCTTTACAAGCCCATTTGGAGTATTCTTGGCAAAGACAATGGGCTGGTTTGCCATTTCCTTCTCCAGCTCATTTTATAAACAGGGAAACTAAGGCAAACATAGTTAAGTGACTTGCCCAGAGTTACATACCTAATAAATATCTGAGACCAGATTCCAATTCAGGTCTTCCTGATTCAAGGCCCAGTGCTCTATTCACTGAGCCACCTATAAATTGGAATTTAGTCTTGTGTAGTTTCTAGATAGTTAGGGAGGAAGTATGACAAGGAAGGTGGTTTTTACTTCTTCCTACTGTTCCATCGTCTTAAAACTATACCACATAATACAGACTTTCAAACATAATATTAAAATGTAATCCACATTTTAACATTTAACAATGAACTTGAATATGCAGAAAAATGTAACATACTATTTTTCTTGTCTGCTTTTGTTCTTTTTAAAGAACATCTCCATATAGCTGATTTTCAACATGTTGTCACCCATCCATTTTTCAAAATCATCCAATGTATCTTGAAAGGTATTATAACAGAGTTAAACTTGTTCAATAACACTGATCATAAACCTCAGACAAGGCATAAAAGAGAGAATTCTAGTGTCAGCAAAGGTATTCACCATGAATAGGACAGAGGAAATCCAATATAAAGCCCAAGTTGAAGAGGGATTCCTTGTGTATGATACTTTAGAATAGGGGTGGAAAATTTGGTGCTAAGGACCATATACTTCCCAGATGTGAAGGAACGAAATTAAAACTGGGAATTGGGAAATGTTTAACAAAATAAATAAAAAATATGATAAAACTTAGATAATGTTCATGTGTGGCTTTCTAAGTCAGTATGTGGCTTTTAGGAATTTATTTCTATTTGATTTTGACAAAACTACCATAGAATCCCTTGTTTATGGATGATATAATGCTATTTGTAACAAACTCAGAATTCTACAAAGCCTTTTGAAAGAGATTTGTCATTTCTCATAGCAGGTTGATGACCATCTATTCAGGGAAAGCCCTAATGAATAAAGTATTTCTATTGCCTAAATTGTAACATGCATTTGATGCAAAACCAAGATAATCTATATTCTATGTACCTATTTATACATACATATATTCTATATCCACATGTATTCCTGTGTTATAGAATCATAGATCTAGAGCTAAAAGAGACCTGAGAGTCATTCTAGTGCAATGCCCTCATTTTACCAGCAAAGAAACTAAGGCACAAGGAAATTAAATGATGTATAAAAGGTCACATGTATAGAAAATATGAAAGAAAAAAATTGAAGCCAAAGTGAACTGATTCTAAAGCCAGTCTTCTTTCCTCTGTATTGCCTCCTCAACTGAGTATTCTAGGACAGTCAGTTCAGGCATGAATTTCCATCTCCATCATTGGAGAAAACTGCTAAATTGAAGAGACCATATAAGAAAGGTGTTTCTATCTCCCCATATCTTGTAGAGGCAAAAGTTTTTTTTTCACGTATGCTCTTAGTGACAACTATTCAGTAAACATTAATTGTCTGCACTTTGTGCCGAGCACTGTGCTAAGTACTGGAGAGGATATGACAATCAGCACCTTAACTTTTCTTTCTCACTGGACTATTGGAAGAAAGGAGGCATAGTGAGTCTCCCCCTCACTGAATTTTTCAAATGTTAATGACCATTTATTTGATAAATTGAAGTAGTGGTTCTTGTTAAAATATTTAGTAGGTTAGATTAAGTCCCTTTTTAAGTGCCTTTCAATTTTAAGAGTCAGTGATCCTAGGAAAGATAGAAACTTCTGCCATTTTCTTTAAATTCTATGTAATTTGAGGGATTTTAGGTAGAGGAAAAAAAGTTATTTCATTCCAAATGCATGCAGGTAAACAAACATTTTGTTTGTTTGTTTAATATCCTCATAAATGCTTGGAATCATTCATCTCAATATTTTCTAACCTTGCTGCCCAGTGGGATATCCCATTAGAAGAAAACAAAGCAATGTGATTTCATAAACCTTTTTATTCTTGTGGATCAGTTTAAGTTTCTTTCACAAATTAGTTTTTAATAGCACAAAATCCATTCAAAGTATAATTACAATATGTACTGTAACAAGTCAGATAATTTTCTTACCACTCCAACAATAGAGGATTTATAGGGATTCTTAAAAAACTAATAAAGACATTCACCTTGGTTACTTTTAATATAATGTTTTTCTTCTCAAGAACTTATCATAATTATTACGTGATTCACTTTCTCCTTTTTTTTTCTTCTTTTGGGAACATATATTCTCTATAGCTATAATTTTCTCTCCTTCCCTTTCCTGCCCTCTCTCTACTTACATAATCCACATCTTACCCATCCTTCAAAGTCCATTGCAAACCCTATATTCACCATGTAACTTTCCCCAAGCCACATTCATTTCAGTATTTCTAAAGCTATGTTTCAGTTAGAATCACCAAATTTTAGAGCTGGAAAAGAATTTAGATATCAGCTGTTTCAACCCCCTTATTTAAAAAAATAAAGATTTGTATCCGCAAATGGATCCTAAATTCCATGGCCAACTAAAATAGCTATTTAATAACAGTCAAGACAGAGACCAGGTCTCCCAAATTCTCATTTCCTCAGCCCTTTAAAGATCTATTCATTTTTTCTTATTTCTATTTATATTAGGAAGCTAAATGATGCCATGGATACAATGTTTGATTTGGAGTTAGGAAAGCCTGAGTTCAAGTATTTCTTCATGTATTTCTAGCTGTGTGACACTAGTCATGTTGATTAACCTCTCTGTCTTATTTGTAAAACAGTACCTACCTCATACAGTTGTGGTGTATGGTGAATATGAGATAAAGTATGTAAATGCATTTTTGAATGCTTTGGAGCACTGACAGTTTGATCTAGTTATCTAGCCTGGGAAAGATATGTTTTGCACAAATAAATTCTTGACTTTTTAAAGTTGCTGAGCCAAGATAGGAGAGATAAGGCAGGGAGCTCTCCCTTAAGTCCTTTGACATACTTTTAAATATTGACTCAAAACAAATTCTGTAGCAGCAGAACCCAAAAAATGACAAAGTGAAAGAATCCCCAAGTCCAAGGAAACTTAGAAGATCTATAGGAAAGGTCTGTTGCACCAGAGTGGGAATGGAATGCAGTCTAGCACAAGCCTTGCCAGAACACACCAGGTCCCAGCAAACCAGGACCAGGCCTTGGAGGTGACTGAATCAGTGGAGACAATGGAGGTTTCTGGATCTCTCAGCCCAGAGACAGTAAGGAAGTCAAATAACTGGTCAGAAGGAAATTACAGGTTGGCACCAGGGGCAGAAATCTGTTGCATTGCCCATACTTGCATCTGGGTCACAATGGCGGCTCTCGGTCTCAGGGCAAAGAGGAGCACTAGCACACCAGAGCTTATGGCTACAGGGTTACAGTTCCAGGGTGGAACTTGTGGTCACTCACAGAGCAGTGCATAGTAAAGGAGAATAGTAAACATACATCTCCGTAGATCATACCATTTTGGAAGAAATGAAAACTTCCAGGTACCCAAAATTACCTCTGAAAACAATTACACCAAAAATCTGAAGTTTGGAGTGGTGCCTTTTAAGATATTCACCAGGTCCTTAGTAACTAAGGGCTAAGAACTTCTGTGAAAGAGGCAGAGAGTCTGAACTCTGTCTCCTGTGTGAAAGAGATAGAGGGTGTGAATACTGTCTCTTTTGCTGACATGGTAGGAGGGGGTTGGTTGACACAGGAGGCCAGTGTGTATATAAGAATTCCAGAGACAGAGAATCAGAATCAGGAATGTTCTTCCTTGTGGCTCCTGGTGGAGGAAGAATCATGGAGACTGAAGCCAGATGAGAGAGAGAAAGAGAGAGAGAGAGAGAGAGAGAGAGAGAGAGAGAGAGAGAGAGAGAGAGAGAGAGAGAGAGAGAGAGGGAGAGAGGGAGGGAGAGAGAGAGAGAGATAGTTAGTTAGTTAGTTAGTTTAGTTAGTTAGTTGGTTAGTTTCTCTCCCAGCATATGGAAGCTGACTGAGAACAGACTTGGAGTTTTTTCTTGAGACCAGAATCTGGTGAAGGCTGAAGATGCTGTCTCCTGGAAGGCTGAGATTCCTTCTGGATCCTAGGGCTAGCCAAATTGCTGGAGGACTAAAGAAGCATGACCGGGATGATAAGACCTTGTTTGTGGCTTGGTTGACCCTTGAGTTCCCAGCAATAGAAGTGATGAAGGGTTTGAGATGTGCTGGACCCTGTGAGCCTCAGTGTAATAAGAACTGCCCAGAGGACTGGATGAGAACTTGGAAGTTTTCTGGCCCTGAATCCAGGTGAATGTTTGGTGGATTCAGGCAGAAGCTGGGACAATGGAAGGGGATACAGGGAATCTAAGAGACCACCCCAAGACATGATTAAGAAAAGGCCTCCCCTTGGACACATGATGAAATTGAAATGTACTAGACACCAAGGGGTGGAGGGTCTGTATAATTTTCTAATGATTGTATTTAGTGATTAATCATACTTAGTGACTGCTTGCTAGATAAATGACCGATTAAGTTAACCAATGATTGCCCCATGAGTGGAAGATTGATTATTGTGTTGTGAAATGACTGAATGATTAAGTAAGGAGGGTTCCCCCCTAAAGTAAACCAGATGATTATTCTTTTGTTCTTTGTTCATGGCCACTGTAGTGAAAACATTAATATCCCCATAAATGCTTGGAATCAATCCTCTTAATATTTTCTAGCCTTGCTAGCCAGTGGGATGTCCCATTAGAAGAAAACAAAGCAATGTGATTTCATAAACCTTTTTATTCTTAGTTAAGAATATGTTAAGCTGTTGTGAACACTATATTGTGATTTTCTGTAATAAGATGCAATGTTATGAATATTATATTGTGATCTGTTGTGAATTTTTGCCTTGATTTATAATGGAATAAGTGGAGTATTCACTATACTGTGTAATCAGAACCTTAAAAGCTGTTCACAGTAAAATTCTTTTGTGAATCTGCTAGTGCATGGCATTACGTGCCCCCTCCACTCCAGAAGCAGAGTCCCACTTTTGGCATAGAGTTAAAAGTCAAGAAAAAGTCTGCAAAAGGAGTAAGGAGTAGAAAATGATCTCAGTTATAGAAGGTTACTATGGTAATGGAGAAGATCAAAACACAAACTCAGAAGACAAAAACAAAGTCAAAACTTCAAGCCTCAAAGAAAAATATGAATTGGTCCTAGGCTACGGAAAAGCTCAAAAAGGATTTTTAAAAATCAAGTAAGAGGTACAGGAAAACTTGGTAGAGAAATGAGAGTGATGCTTGAAAATCATTAAAAAAGAGTCAACAACCTGGTAAAGGAGGTGTGTGCACACACACAGACACACACACAAAAACACACACAATACTGAAGAAAACAGCACTTTAAATGATAGAATAGGCCCCATTGACTCCTGTTGCTGTTTGAGGATTATTGTAGTTGGCCATCAACAGAGCCTCTGGACAGTGGGAATGGCATGTATCTGCTGGCACTCCTCAGATTTGCCTGCTTTTGTCACTGAAGATGAGTACCCAGTCTGCTTAGTGCAGACCCCATGGAGACTGCCTTCACTCTTTTATCTAGCAACTGATCTCCCTTTCAGTTATGTATATCTGAAAGGATTTTAGACAGTGTAAAGGCAGATTTCCCCTCCCCACTCCTTGGTGCTTGACTCCTAGAATAATTTATGAAAAGTGGAGAATTTTTCATTTTAATAATATGTATTTGATATAAACTTTGTAGATATTTGTACTTAAATTTTTAAAATTCCAAAATAAATTTTACAAATGAATTTGAATTCTGGGAATACTATCTATCTCTAGCATAGTTCAGCCTAAAAAGCATATTGGGGCTTTGGCTCTCTCTTTTTAATTTAAATAGAAATAAATAAGACAAATTTTAGTGAATTAATCTTCTAAAGAAAGAATAAACAGTGTGAAAAGGAATTAGATAAGTTCTTCTATATCAGACTATACTTTAAAATGCTGATCCCTGAAGCATGCTTTGAATATTCTATCTGCAGTAACAATGGGCTGTGAAGAGCAGATTAAACCCTTTGTCTCTACTTACTGTTACAATGCTGCAACAATCAAGAATGCCTTTAGAAGGAATGTTCTTGACCTCATTTTATTACCTGGAAAGAAAGGAGTGTTGGATTGGGTGGATCTGTTCATGAGAGTCAAGAAGTCAAGATGGACAGCTTTCCATAAAAGCACTTTTTATGGACATAGTGATTTTGTTTGATAACTCTTGAAGCATGGTGTTAGTTTGTATATCCAGGATAAAGAAGGTTTATAAGTTTTGGGTCTTGTAATTAAGAACATGTAGTATTTAAGAATACTGATCCGACAGATGTCTACGCTTGGGGAAATAACATAAATTTTACCGTGGGTCATGGAAGCCAAAATAGTAAGTATCATCATGAACTGGTGAATCTGTTTTCCAGAACTGGAATTTATATCAAGCAGGTGGTACTTTGTTTCATTCAGTTTTTCTGTCTCAGGGTAAGTTTACTCCTGTGGTCATGGGCAAGGGAGATGCTTAGGCCATGGAGATGAACAAACATGCTTGGTCCCTAGGCTGGTAGAAGGATTAATTGGTCATAACTGCTCTCATGTGACAGCTTCTAAGGATCATACTGTTCTTTTACCTGAAGAAGGAGGTGTTTATACTTTCAGTCTATATAATTTTCATACATTGGACATTATTCCTCTACCAGCTAGATACAGTATAGTGAGACAGGCAAAAAAAATCTGAAAGGGAGAACACTTATTGGAGTGGCTGCAGGCAGGGTCCATACAGTGCTGTGAACTAAAGAAGCTGTTTACTCTATGGGAATAAATAGTGGACAAGTAGGTCCTGGTGGAGAAAAGTAAATAACAGCTCCCAGGCAAGTCTCAGCTCTGCATCATAAAGATGGCACTGTGTCCTTGATTGCTGCAAGTGATAGTGCCACAGTGTGTTTTACAAAGAAAGGAGACATTTATTTGAAGCTTATGAGTGCAAGAAAGCAACTTCAAAGCAACTCAACTTGAAAAATATTCTTGTGTCTAGGGAAGATAGGGAATACAAAGTTGATTGTCAGCATCTGGAATAAAATGGGGGTCAAAAATTTGTATTCTTGCATCAGATGAATCTGGGAGAATGTTTTATTGGAAAAAATGAGAAGTTATATGAAACAGTGTTGATGGGCTTATGGTTGCCAGATCTTTGCATCTGATATGCTTTAAATAGAAATGAAACACTTTCCAGAGGACTGCTGCTGTGAACAGCTTTTCAAGGTTCTGATTACACAGGATAGCAAACTCTCTATTTATTCAGTAACAAATCAGAGCAAAACAAGAACAAAAAACAAAGTACAGCATTCAGAATGTTTTAATGTTACAATTTGTTACTAAAATGGCCACATAGTTTTTTCATCAAAGTGTCACATGTTTTTAAGCAAAAGATAACATTCATTTAGTAAGTCTTTCATTTAGTAAATCCTTAATTCAATCACCCTTAATTGACACAAAGTACAAAGGTCAAAGTCCTCCCCCCATGGGGTGCAATTCAGTTACAATATCATCAGTTACTCAATACTCTCTTAAGGTATAGTGGAAAGTACAAAGGCCATCCACCCCTAGGTTACAATTAAGTTACAATCTCATCTGTCAGCATTAAATACCCAATGAGAGGTCTTTTCATCTTGACTTGAGGCAGGCTCTCAGCCTTCATGTTTCCTTTTCCGTAGTCCCAGCTTCTACCTGAATCCATCAAACTGTCACCTGAGTTCAAAGGCTGACAGCTCCCAGTTCCTTGTTCAACTCTCCATGCAGTTCCCATTACATATTGAAGCTCACAGTGTCTAGTCCTCCTCAAATCCTTATTCAAATACCAGGAAACCGAATCCCAGAACCAGAAAGTCAAAGTCATTACAGTAACCACAAAGTTGGTACACAAGGTTAATGCAGTGAACACACACATTCCCAAGCCTTCACAAGAGAACAGGTTCCCTCAAGTAGGGATCCTCATCTGTCACTCACAGTAGCTCCTCAGCCTGGTTCTCAGAAGCTCTTAGCAGAAGTTCCCAGAAGAAAAACCTCAGCAGAAGCTCTGTTCTCAAAATCAAAATCACTTTCAGGCCTCTCCTCATCAGCCTCCACGCAGCTTGCTCCAAGAAGTTCTGAATCTTCAGTTTTTTTTTCCTTATATAAAGTATTAGCACTCTGCTGTTCTACTTTTAGTAAAAATTCTTCACACTTCACTCTGCGTCTCAATTCATGCAAGGGTTCCCAGATTTCTCTGAAACATCCATGTTTTTATTTTTTCAATGCAATAGTATTCCATTATATACCACACACCACTGTATATATCATAATTTATTCAGCCATTCCTCAATTGCTTGGCACTCCACCCTCCTAATTTCTAATTCTTTGTCACCACAAAAGCATATTATTTCTTTATTTCTTTCATCTTTTGGGGGTATAGACATACTAGTAGCTTAACAGTCATATACATCTTAGTAACTTTTTGGACATAGATCAAATTGCTTTCCAGAATGACTGAACCAATTCATGGATCTACTGATAGATTATCAAAGTGCCTGTTTTCCTGCAGCCTCACTTACATCTTTCACTTTCCTTTGTTGTCAGTGTTGCCAATTTGATGAATACGAGATGGAACTGGATATTTTAATTCACATTTTCCTAGAGATTTGTAGCCTTTTTCCACATTCTACAATTGATAGTCCATTTTTATCCTTTGTAGGTGTACCATATCAATGGTGTCTGGATCTCTGCGACCCCTCTTGGGGTTTTCTTGGCAAACCTACTGGAGTGAGTTGCCATTTCCTTCTCTAGTTCTTTTTACAAATGAGGAAACTGAGGCAAACAGGGTTACATGACTGGCTCAGAGTCACACAGCTAGTAAGCGTCTAAGGTCAGATTTGAACTTGGGAAGATGAACCTTCCTGATACCAGGTTTGGCACTCTATCTACTGTGCCACCTGGATAACCTGTTCATATAATTTGACTTTTTATTAATTCAAGAAGTTATTTCCACTGATAAGAACATCACCACTAAAGTAATAGCTGACTGCTATAAGGTTTGCAAAAGTCCTTTACATTTTTTTTCCTTATAGCACCTTATAGAAGTAGGTACTATTATATAGCAAGGTGGGCATTGGTGAAGAGAGTGCCAGACCTGAAGTTAAGAGGACCCGTGTTCAAGTCTGTAAAATGAGCTGGAGAAGGAAATGTTAAACCGCTCCATTATCTTTGCCGAGAAAACCTCAAAAGAGGTTATGAAGAGTTGGACAGGACCGAGAAATGACTGGATAACTGATTTATTATTTTATAGAGGATATTGAGACAGCCTAAAGTTAAGTGACTTACCCAGTTTCTCATACCTATTAAATGTCTGAGACTGGATTTGAACTCAGGTCTTCCTGATTCTGTTTTTAGCCCTTTATCTCATTACCTTTGAATCATCCAACCCAGGAAACAGCAAATAGCATTCAAAATACAATGAAAAGAAACATACTGAAAAGAACAAACCAAAAGAAAACACAGTAAAAAAAACAATTAACAAAAGTAGGAAACTGGAGAAGAAGAAGGGAGGAAAAACTTTGAACTAACTGCTTGGGAAAGTCAGGAAGGAGAGCAAGAAAGAAAAAGAAGGCAGGAAAGAAGAAAAAAGGGAAATGACTACATATGTGTGTATAAACACACATTCACACATAGAAATGAATGTATGTATGTATAACTATTTTTAAAGAAAAGGAAATTAATATTTTAAGTAAAATCTAGGACTTTTAGCCCAACTTCATTGGTGTTTATTCTTTATGCATTTGTTTATAGATATTTGAGACCATAGGGATTAATAATTGATCATTTCTTGGATTTTATCGTTTGTACATTTCTGGGTGCTTCAACCTCTCTTCATTCTTCATTATAGTTACTTTCTATGGTATTTTTGTTGGTAAATATATTTTTTCTTTCCCTCTTTAGTAGTTTTTCTTTTTAACTACAATTCTATATTTCCATATTTTCCAAAGTGGCGTAACAGGTTGAATAGTTCATAAAAATTCCTAGGTTGAATAGATACAAACTAGCCATTTTAACCCTGGGTAAGTTATTTGTCCTTTCTGAGATTCAGTTTCTTCATCATAAAATGGAAATAATTATTCATGTAGTGATTGTCTTACAGGGTAATTGATAAATTGATAGGATTGAATGAGATAATAGTATGTAAACTGCTTTGTATGTCTGAAATTTAACTCCATAAATCAATTATTACCCTTGCATTACATAGCAAGTTTCATCTGTGTGTGTTTCTCTCTGTTTCTGTCTCTGTCTCCTTCCCTCTCTCCGTCCCTCCCTCCCTCCGTGTGTGTGTGTGTGTGTGTGTGTGTGTGTGTGTGTATGTCTGGACTCTGGAGAACATTCTGAGCAGTTTAGGATTAGTCAGTGCTTTAATTCTGTTCTGAAATTTTTGTGCACAGGATAAGAGTGAGCCAAGACCTGTTCAAGATAAATTTAGGTGTGGATTTATTGAGTAATTGTGTGACTACCCAGAGGTAAACTCAAATTGGGTAGTAATCTTCTGGGGGTACAGATCTGATTATAAAGGCTAAAACCACAAGAACCATGATCAGGGAAGGGAGCTAGCAGAAGCCATGACATACAGAAGCAAAGAACAGCCATTATTTAGATCTATTGCTCAGAGCTAATTTGGGAATATGGGACGACAGTACAAGGGTACAACTTTCCTGTGACATGGGTGTCCCTCCTAGAACAGGGTAGAGGGCACTGGGTGCAGGGCTATAGTCAGCTTTCCAGAGCAAGGTGGAGGGTCATGGGGTAAAAGGGACTGGAATTCCCCAGAACAGGCTAGAGTTATGTTCTGGGTGAAGAGAGTGGCAGCCCTGCTTGGTCAGTGGAACAACAGGGTAGTCCCTAGATAAGATCCTTGCACCATAATGAACCTTATACACTATAATGATTTAAGGAGAATATAAAATGCTGATTAGGGAAGAAGGGGTCAGGGAACTATGCCTTGAGCAGTTTCAAACTAAAATATAAAAACAGGGACAAAGACAGAAATACAAGAGGTCCTTAATGGTGGACCACAAGTCAGGTGGTGTATAGTGTCAGGTGGTGTATAGTGACCTGGGATTTGGGTTTGGGTACAACAAAATGTAACTTTTACAAATTAACACATTAATTGAGAGCAAGGTACAGTCTTACATATATATATATATATATATATATATATATATGCATATATATATATGTATATATATATGCATGTGGGGAAAAGCAGCTTCCCAGGTATCCTTTTCCAAGAGAAGACTAGTGGCCAGAAGGTCTTTTAAATCCCTATGGATTAATTATTTAGCCCGGGGAATCCAATAACCTATTTCTGTGTTGCTCTCTAGAGAACAGACTATATCATCCAAGGAAGAATTAATTGTAGCTCTACCCTTCCTTGTGAATTTCCCAAAACACAACAGCTGCCTTCTCTCTCTAGGGTATGGAATGTAACATCCCTGCTTGTCATGCATCAGTGAGAGTACCTTGGTATTAACTAGAGGGGATTTTAAAGGTTATCACTCAGCCAGTTCAGTTAATATAAACCTATTCTAAAGGTCATAGTGCCTTCCAGGCTCTCATTTCATCCCCATCCTCCCACCCTCACTTTCTATGGATCTAGTAGTTCCTCAGTAGTGTGACTAATTCTCTAATTAGTACTTGCTAGTCTGTGGACTTTCCCAGTGCACTCACTCCATCTTTAGGAAAGGTACCCCCCTGGGAGGAGTTCTCCAATGTAGAACCAGAGATGTACCTTTTTAATTCAGTGCAATGTTTCAAAATATTCATTTAATACTTATGCACAAGAACTTCAGATAGTGATTAAGTTAATAAGTCTCTATTTCCTGACCTCATCTTTTCAGGGATAGATCTCTTTTAAGAGGACAGAAGAAAGAGAAGTTTTTTTTCCCCCCCAAAAGATCTGAGAAATCTTATTTATATACATAAATAAGAAAATTTATATTCTCTGGATTGAGCAAATTATTTGTCTCCTGTGATTATATTCCTGTTTTTCAAATATATGTAGATACTGTTGTAACCAATAGTATACAAATTCAGAGTAAATTTTTTGTCCTAATATGCTTCCTCAGTTGATTAGGTGTGAATAGTATAATTGTTATCACCATCATGGTGAAGGGAGAGACAGGACTGTTTTTTGATGGCCTCATCATATTTGAGTATCTTAGAAACCATTGTAAGAGACTTGTACCCATTCCCATGGCCAGAGTATAATGCTGTAGTGCTTGGTCTACACATTACATTCTCCAGGAAGAGAAATGAAACATTTGCCACAACTGTTTCTCTTGAAGTCAAAACTATTTAGATTTCTTTTAAAATGATACATTCCTTGTGGAGTCTACATTGAATGTATTGGTGCACATGGTGCACATATTGGATTAAGTTAATCTTTTCTGACAATAAAATGCCATATGTTAACTTGTTAATAATAGTCAGGTTTATATTGCATTTTAAAGTTTATAGAACACTAAACATATATTAGCTTTAAGGAGTCTCACAACAGTTTCATAGATAAGTCATTTGTCTGTGGTCACATGGTGAGACATGCAATTGTATCAGTACAGGAAGCTCTTGGTGAGGAACTTCCTCTACCAGTGCAAAGACATACCTGCCCAAACTGACCCAGGCACGTGTGGAGAGGCTGCTCTCTAAGGATGCAGAATATAACTTCCTTCCTCATAATGCATGGTGAGAGTACCTTGATATTACAGATTTCAGGTAAGATGAAGGCCTGCATTTGGCAGGAGATCCCTTAGCTATTAGTTCCTTTCACCATTTCAAATATAGATTCAGTCATTATTATAATGTTATTGTTATTATTATTATTATTATTATTATAGCATTTCTTTTCTTCTAGGAATCATGGGTTATAGGGTATGTCTTATCCTAATGCTCCTCCCCAGACAGCCCATCCTACTTTTGGAAAGTTTTGTTAGGAAGTTTTTCCTAATATTAACCTCAAAATTGTCTCTTTGAAATTCTTCCCATTGTTCCTAGTTTGGTTTTTTGGAACCAAAAAGAACAAGAATAATTAGTCCCACTCACTCATGACAGTTCTGTCAATACTTGAAGATGGTTGTCATGTTCCCCCAGGCTTCCTTTTTTCCAGTGTAAGTGTCTCCGGTCCTTCCAAGTTACTGTCATGGTACAAAGTCAAGGATCGTCACCACCTTGTTTTCCCTGCTTTCAATACTTTCTAGCTTATCCATTTCATCTATAAAATGTAGTGCGCAAAACAGAACCTGATACGTTAGATGTGGTTTGACTACAACAGAGTACATAGGGACTACCATACCTTTATTTCTAGAAATTATTTATGCTCTTAATGGAGCAAAAGATAACATTTTCTTAACTAACACGATGATGATGAAGATATACAATATTTATTTGACCCATTAGGGTTTATAAAGTGCTTTACAAACATTACTATATTCTCTGCTATTGTTGAGAGTAATCCTTCTACCCAAAAAAATGTTTCCAGTCCTTCTTTCACTTATTTACCTCTGAGAAAAGCAATAATTTCCCCTTTCTATCTCTTGTTTGAATGTAGTTATTTGCATGTGGTTAAGCCTTGCCCAAGAAAACACAAATAATAAAAGTCTGAGTAATCATTCAAACTCGGGTCTTCCTGGCAGTAAGTCCAGTTTTCTATACACTGTGCCACCTAGGTCCCACATTGACTTTTGATCCCTATTGAGCTTGAAATTCATGAATCTTTCTTTTTTCCTTTTTCTGAAGCACTAATACATAACCTTTTGTCCCACATTGCAAATTTATTAGGTTGATTTCTGGAAGTTTAGCAGAAAACATTTATCCTCATTCAATTTCATTTGATTGGACAGTACACCTTTATAGTCTTGCAAGAAATTTTTGGATTTTTATTCTATCATCCCGTACCTTAATTCCTAGCCTTGTGTCTTTTGCAAATTTGATGTCTTGTCTAAGCCTTTATCCTCGATTAAAAAAAAAATATCACTGGGCTGAGTTCATGAGCACAGGTATCTGGGGCACTCCCCTAGAGAATCCATCGAAGTTCAAGTGGGACTATTTACTAATATTCTTTGAGTAAATATTTTCTCTCTCTCTCTCTCTCTCTCTCTCCCCCTCTGCCTCCCCTTCCCCTCTCCCTCTTCTTGCCTCTCTCCTTCTTCCTCTCACTCTCTTTCTCCCCCCTCAACACACATCCACACACATTTGTCCTCAACCCTGTGAACAGTTGGCTAGACCTTCACTAGTACAACTTCAGTAAAGTTAAATTAATTTGCTTAAGATAATTCAGTTAATTTAGTAAACAATTTCCTGAATCTCAGGGCAAAACTCTTTTTCCCTCTGCCTCTAAAAGTAAGGGGCCATGTTTTCTCTTCTAGAGATCTGAGATATAATTATAAAATAACGACTATACTAAAAAAAATGCTTAAATAACTATGACTTTCTTATAACATGGTGCTTTCTGGGATTGCCTGAGGCTTACAAAGTATGGGTGTCTGGAGTCACAAAGATAAGAAGTTTCAAAGTGGGAATATTAACCTAGGTGTCCCTGACTCCAGGTCCAGCAATGCATCGAAGAATACAAGTTAATATTTTAAAACAAATGCACGAAAAATACTATCCTACAATTTACAATCGGATTCAGTATATTCATTTGAAACAGACAGTTTCTTTGCCCACAGTATTAGCTACATATACCATTGGTATCTTCAGTCATTTAGAACCCATTAAGTAGATTTCATCTCTATTGCATCTTCAAAATAAAATCACTGAATTAACAGTATTAACACTCTAGAATATGGTGCTGGCAAGGAAAAGCAATTGCATCATGTGGAGTAAGAGATATCAAGCACTTCCTTCAGATAATGGATCTGGGCCTCATCAGCTGGGTTTGATATCAGTTTGACCTTACATTACTCATGAAGCCATTCTAAGTTAAAATCTCATTCCTCCAGGCAAAAGGTGTATGTGAATTGCTTTTTAATGATGTTTTATTCATTCTTGATGTGTCATAAAATGAGAGGAAAAATTTTGTTGTTGTTGTTGTTGAAAGATACAAGGTCAGAGTTGAATATGTTAAAAATGCTTTCCTAATTTCTTGATGTGATAATGAAAAGCCTCAAGAAATGCTTTGTTAGGTTATCTTATTGATAATTCATTCTGAATTTTTCCCCTAATTTGAAATGGGAACTATATTAAAAGAACTGATACTGAAAACCCAGAATGAGAAAATGGATTTTCTTATATGTGAGAAAGGAGGATGTGAAGTATGACTGCTCTTCACTGCCTTTCCTGAGGATTGGGAATATTAACCATTTACAATTTAAGGTAGTCATTTATTTCAGTTGAACAAATGCAATTAGGCACCTACCACATGTAGAAAGCTATGCTTGGTGCTGGGAGAGGTGCAAAGACAACTAAACCATCTCTAAATTTAATAGGCTTACAGTCTCCTGGAGGGAATACAAATTATAAACAGTTAAGGGAATACAGGATGAGGGAGCATTGATTTTAGGCATCATTTAACACAAGCATATTAACAGGTGGGAATAAGGAGAAAAAGACATTCCACATTTGGAGAAGGATGGTGAGGAGGGCCAATTCAGAGGACTTCACATAAATGTGTGTCAGATGTTGGGAGCAGCTAAAATACAGTGGGTAATATAAATCATAGGTGTATAAGAATAAAATATTTAAAAGGGTAAGTGAGTCAAGGCCATTTCCATCTCTAAGACAGCTGTTGCTAATAGTCAAGTGTTACTTGTTTGTTAGTTTTTTAAGAAAAATAGGAAGAGAAGGGATTCTGGAAAGATGGTGCAGTGCATCAGAAAAGTCCAAGATCTCCAGATTTCCACCACAAACTAAACAAAATAGAGCCTCAGGGAGAACATAGAACAATAAAAATAAACAAGACTTGGGGCAGAATGGAGATCCTCCTGGGCCAACTAGAGAAGATCCAAAGAAAAATCCTTTGGTCCCTTTAAAGTATAAATACCTCCAAGCTAGTTCCACTGAAACTGCAAGAAGCAAGCCCTAGGGCTAGCTAGGTAGGGAGGTAACCTCAGCCCTGCCCCCAGGAATTTTCACTTCCTGGACAAAGTAGAGTATTCAGCATTTAACTAGGGCAGATTGAGGGAACCTCTGCTGATAAGGAATGCCAGGCTCAGCTGTACTACAGAGATGTGGCCCTAGACAAAAAGGAACCAGCATATGTCTGGTGAGTGCAGAGCAGTGGGACAAGGTGCTGCTGGCTGTGGGCACTTACAAGAGGGCAGAGTTCTTGGTTTTGGTTTTAGGTCACAAGGGATAACTGAAAGATTATCTGTGGCCAGTGGTACTGTGCCATATATGCCAGTACTAGAAGTGATTCCAATAATGAGGTGCTACAAAAGAAAATAAACAGGTAAAGGAGAAAGAATCCAACTACAGAAAGTTATTATGGGAATAGAGAAGACTGGGGTTCATCTTCAGAAGAGGACATTGAAGCAAAAAGAAAAAAAAAGCTTCTCCTACCCAAAGAGTAATGTTAAATGGTCAGCTGTCCAAAATGTATTTATAAAGGAACTTTAAAAAGACTTAAAAAATCAAATGAGAAGGACTGAAGAAAAATTTTTAAAGAAAGAATAATCCAGGAAAAGCACAAAGATTATGAAAAGAAAGTCAACCAACTGGTAAAGGAGATCTAGAATCTTAAGGAAGGAAATGACTCCTTGAAAATCAGAATTGGGCAAGGGGAAGCTAGTGAAGTTGTAAGAGACCAAGAAATAAAACAAAATCTAAAGAAAAAGAAAATAGAAGTGAATGTGAAACATCTCATAAGAAAAACAACTGAACTGGAGAACATATCAAGAAGAGAACATAAGAATAATTGAACTATCCAAAAACTACAATCAAGCAAAGAATCTTGATATAATAATACAATAAATAATTAAAGAAAATTGTCCTGAAACGTTAGAAGAGGGGAAAGTAGAAACAGAAAAAAAAATCCATCGGTCATCCTTAAAAGAGATCCTACAAGGAAATCCTACAGGAATATTATAGTCAAATTCTGAAACCCCAGCTCAAGGAGAAAATATTATAAGCAATAACAACAACAAAAAAGTCAAATGTGGTAGAGTCACAACTATAATCACACAAGACCTAGCAATGGCGACACCAAAAGATCACAGATATTGGATCACTATCAAAAAGCAAAAGAACTGAGTTGGAGTTGAAAATATCATGCCCAAGAAAGTTAAACATAATTCTGGTAAAAAGACATTCAATGAATTGTCAGACTTTCAGGATTTTGTTGCAAAGACAAACAAACAAACTCTGGACTTAATAGAAAATTTGATGTACAAGATCCAAGAGAAATATACAGTATACATCTAAGTACAAGTGACTCAATGAGTTTTTATATGAGTAAATGTAAACCATATGTCTAAGAATTATTATTAGTAATTGAATAGTTCACAAGAAATGCTGGGGTAGACCTGAGTATGATATGATTCTAAAAATTATAACTATTTAGGAAAAGGTAAAAGGAGTAATTATCTTATACAATTGAGGTATGAGAGGAAGAGCTGACACAAAGGAGATGGGAGAGGAGGGCTGGTAGTTCTGGAACCCTACCTCCTTGCAAATGGGTTAAAGAGTGAACAATACAGATACATATGTATATATACATATATAGACACAACACAATATACATATGTGTATATACATATACATACATAAAATGTACAGAGATAGATTTAGATCTAGATATATCTAGAAGGGCATAAAAGTCTCCTATATTCAGAAAGAAAGAAAAGGCTAAGGGGATAAGGAACGGGGAAAGGATAAAGAAGGGATTTTTAAAGAGAACACTGCTCACATCAGATCTGAATTAATGATAGAACTATATATATATATATATATATATATATATTTAGAAAGGGAAAAAGTTTTAAATTGATAAAGAAATATGTGACTGAGGGAATAACATAAAGGAGGGGTATAGAACAGTGTCCAGATTACTGGGAATGGGATAAAGAGGGAATAATATTTAAAAGTCTTCTGAATTCAAATAGAAAAAAGAAGATATTGGGAAAGGGTGAGGGGAAAAGGATAAAGGAGGGATCTTTGGAGGAGGGATAGCTTAAGTAATAGGAGACTAAGGCAGCAGGTAGAAGTAAAGTAGAGGAGTCAAGTGGGCTAAGAAATAAGAGAGCCACACAAACATAAATTAAGGACCAGGAATAGAATTTATTAGGAAAAGATGCAGGGGTAGTAATCCTGATCTCTGACAAAATTGAAACTAACATAGATTTAATCAAAAGAGAAAAATATTTGGGAAACTAAATTATATGTCAACCATCAACTTTACTTTAGACTATTTAAAATAGCTAGATGGTATAAGGTTGGAATATTGCTATGGCATAAGAAATGATGAGTTGGAGGACTTAGGAAAACTATGGAAGGACTTGGATTTAAAAGGGAAGAGGTTATTCACCCTATCCAGAGCACAAACATAGTACAATCTTACATATATGCAAATGAATGTATATGCCTATATAAATCAGAATGATTATAGATATCTAAGTACATGTATGTATATATGTATGTATATATGTATGTGTTTATATATACTTATGTGTGTGGTTGTGTGAATGATGTGTGTGGGTATCTGCATTTAAAGAACAAAGTAAAAAGTACACAACAGAGAACAAAAGAAAATTCACAAGAAAGCAAAGATGGACAGCTCTGAACACAGTGGGTAGTGTTTATTATATATGCTTTCTTGAAATGGAAATTTATGGCTGTTTATTTTGAATCTTCTCTTAAATTCTGCTGTGCACATGATAATGCTTCCCCCTACCCCCTTTTCTATTTGTTTTAGTATTTAACTTTATAATATTTCTTTTTCTTTCCTTATTGTGTATTTACATTTTAGTATTTAAGGTTAAAATAAATTTAAAAAAAGAAAAATATGAGGACAATAAGTCATCAAAACCAATAAATACAGAAGTATTTCTGTATTTATTCTATTATTATATTAATATCTGTACTCCTGGTCCTCCTGCTGCATTCCAGACCTGGAAACACCCCAGTGTTGCAAACCTCTCCTGGGGACCTCTTAAATTGACTTAGATTGGAAAAATGTCTCCCTCTGACCTTTTGCTGGCTCTACCATGCCAAAATTTGATGTGTGATGTAATTTTAAAGTTGTTTGGAGGGAAATGTTGGAAAATTTCAGCTGGATTATGCCTTACACCCTAGAATCTTTGAGTTTTTGACCCAGAATGCAAATTAAAGCATATTTTTTTCTTTTCTTTTCTTCTTTTTGCAACGTGGCTAACATGGAAATGAATTTTGTATAAAATCTCACAAGTAAAATTGATATATTTCTTACACTCACAATCAGTGAAGGAAAGTGATATGGAGGGAGAGAATTTAGAATTCAAATTTTTAAATGAACGCTAAAAATAAATAAATAAATACATTGTTTTTAAATGTAATGTATTCCAAAATTAATTCTCATTTGTAATGAAGGTGTTATGTCTTTTGTGATCTTCTGTGTATTTCCTAAGTAATTGAACTTCTTTTTGGATGATTACAATATTATTTATTTGAAGTGGTATTACTTTTTTGATTTTGGTTATGATGTGATTTGTGCTTTTTATTTTTTAATTATTCCTTTCAGGAGCTGATGACTTTTTCACCCTTTATTAAATGCCCTTTGATTCTCATAAAGCTAGGTAATTTTATCTATGATTTTGAAAATATAGGCTCCAGTTTTTTTTAAATCATAGTTATCAAGAAGTTCAAAGAGTTTTACTTTTCTCTTGACCTATTTTCTTGTTCTATTTATTTTTATATTATCTATCTTATGTATTCATTTATTTTTCCTAGCTTTTGATCTTGTTATAATGTCTTGCTGTCTCATCGAGTCACTGGTTTCTGTTTGACTTTTTCTAGTTTTCAGGGACTCTCCTTCTTGGATAAGGTTCATAATTTTTCTGGTAGATTACTTATTCTCCTAATTATTCCCTACAGAAATTATTTTATTTCATTTTTAATCCCTTTATTCATTTCCCCTCAGTATTAATTTAGTCCATACGGAAAGCCCATTTTCTTTTCTGTGTCTTTTGATTCTACAGGTAATATGGAGCTGCTCTTTTTGAGCTGTCTAGATTTGATACACACACACACACACACACACATATTTTTTTTTTGCTCTGTTAGTGCTTTCTTTACTTACTCAACTCTCAGATTTCATTCCTGAATTAGGGTTTTGTGTTAACATCAGATTCCATTCCCTGCTGCAATTTTGTGTTGAGTGGTTGCCCCTGCTTGGTATTAGCCTGAGGCCCCTGGGTTCCTAAGCTATTCTCTAGTTCTTGGAGTTATATGTTCATTGATCTTTTGGGTTGAAACTGCTAGTTCTTAAGTTCCCACATTCTCATCCTTAGCATATGAGAATGAGCAGAACTAAGAGGAATAGCACACTGGTTGGCTCAGGGGCCTTTATCAAGATCTTTATCAAAGATTTTTTCAGGAAACCATACTTTACTCTTGCTGCCTCCTGATAAGAGACTTACATGCTATTTGTGTTCTTAAACCCATTTCTGTAAATAAGCATTGCTTCCCTTGCACTGATGCAGCTTTGCTAGAGGCCCTCTTTCCTAGTCTCTGTCTGTTCCTGACTGTTTTTGGTGCATTTCTGGAGTGAAACAAATCACTTGTTACAGTTTCTCATTGGATATCTCAATACTTATTCTTTTTTTTAATTTTAATTTATTTTCTTGGTTACATCATTCATTTCCACAAGGTTTTGAGTTACAAATTTTCTCCCCTTTTTGTCCCTACCCCCCAGTCCAGAACATTGATCACACTGTAAGACCCCTCCCACAATCTGTTCC
>JAQQSW010000058.1:84037-115716 GCA_028646575.1 Pseudocheirus occidentalis | reverse complement strand
TCTCATGTTGGCCAGTCTATTAATTGCTTGGTTTTTTTAGCTCTGTGGAACTCTGCTTCCTGGAGGGGGAAAGCTCTGTCCCAAATCACTGGGGCCCTCTCAGCTGCCGGAGCTCTTAGTGGGGTGCTGCAGCTCCCCCCCCAGCTTTGGCTCACTGAAAGCGCACCCCAGGAACACCACTCAAGACCCTGATCCAGATCCAGGCCGCTCAACGCAAGAGCCCTTGGCCTTGATGGGTCGCGTCAGCCCCCCTGCTATCTGCAGGCCGAGGGCTCGGAAGCAGCCCAGTGGAAGCCGCAGCCGTTCCTGCTGCAACAGCCGCCTCCCGCCTCCCGCTGCTGCCTTGCCCTGGGAGCAGTTTGGCCGGACCTGCTCTTCTCCTCCCCAGTTAGCAAAATCCACTGACCCTTCTGTTAGCCTTTTTGTCTTCTGGCCTGATAAATGTGGTAACTGTGCCTCCAGTGCAGCCGATCTGCTCTCCTATAGCTGCGGCTCCCCGCCCGATGCCCCAGGGCCTGAGCCGGCTGGGTTTTGGCCCGGGGTCCCAGACTCCTGTGAAGAGCCCTGCCTGCTGCACTGCCTGTAGTGCTTTCTGTCTTGTGGAGAGTTTTGGAGCTTGAAAATCTGTTTAGCGTCCCATTTTATGAGTTTTTTAGCGTGTTTGTGTGGGAGCTGTGGTGCTTTGCTGCTTCTACGCCGCCATCTTGGCTCCGCCCCCCCTCAATACTTATTCAATCTGATAAGAAGATAGAGGTTTGCTAGAGTAAATATGTAGAAGTTAGAAGGTATGCCTCTTGTTTAGGCAACCATCATGGTCAGAAGTCCCACCCTACAAGTATTTACTAAATGAATATTCTCTAAGGTTCATCAATCTCTAAAATATTAGTGAATAAATGAATGAATTTTTGAAATGTTTCACATAAACATAGATTTTGAGAACTGGTAGGTACCTCTGCTGACATCTACTACAATACAAGTGAAAAGAATCCCCTTTACAAGACAGTTACACAGCCTCTGCTGGATGACCTCCAAAGTATATGATTCACTATATATCAGATTAGCCCATTTAACTTTAAAATAGCTCCACTTGCTGGATATTTGTACTTTGCTTTTTTATCGGTATCACACCTACAGTTTTGTCTTCACAGCTTCCATCTCCTGGCTTTTCTTTCTACACTCAGGTCAGGTCTATTCCCTCTTTCAAACAAAAACCCTTCAAATAGTTGAATGCTGCAATCAAAGTGGACCTGAATCTTCTTATTTCCCAAGCCAAACGTTGTTAATTCATCTGAGTGATTTTCATATCATATGGACACCATCCTGGTTACCCTCCTCTGGACCCTTTCTAACTTATCAATGTCTTTCCTAAAGTAGATGCCCAGAAGTAAACATAATATTTCACATGAGGTCTGACAAGGGCATAGAAAAGAGAAACTATCACTGTCCTATTATTGGAATCTCTGCCCTTCTTAATGTAATCTAAGGTAGCATCACCTTTTGTGACTCCCTTATCACATTACTAACACTGAACTGATTCTGTAGCCCCCTCAAAAGTTTGTTTCCCTCTTCTTAGATACATATTTATTGATAGCTTTTGTTTATGAATTTCCTACATTTCTCCCTGTATCACTCCCTTCCCATCATCTCTTATAAAATTTTTTAAAGAAAAATAGGAAGAAAATAAATAATCAAAACCAATAAGCACATTAATAACCTAATATTATATGTAAAATACCCCACCCATTCATCTCCCCATGTCTACAAAGTAGGGCATTATGTTTTTTCATATCGCCTGCTTCTAGCTAAGCTTCTTTATTTGTAATTTTATATTTTGAATGATTTTTAATAGTTCTTTCTGTTTACATTTTTAGTTGTGTATGTTGTTTTTCTGATTGTGATTAATTGGCATCAATACATGTAAGTCTTTCCATGTTTCTCTGTATGGTTATATATTAGTTATTTAAGATGGTAAAATTCCATTGCCTTCATGTGCCAAAATTTTTTTAGCTGATTCCCAAAACATGGATGGACACTTGTATGGTTTCCATCTCTTTACTACTACTCCTCTCCCCTCCCATGCAATGGTAAATATCTTTGTTATGTGAGACTTTATGTGAGTGACTTCCTTGGGAGTAGTAGCAGTACTAGCAGTAACAGCAGTGTGAGCACTTTATTTCCTAAATTTCAAATTGTTTTACACAGTAGTTGTCCTAATTCACATCTCCACCAATAATATGTTAATATGTATGCCTTATTATAATATTGTCAATTCCCATCATGAGATACAAAGATCAGGGTTGTTTTGATTTATATTTCTCTTGGAATTAATAATTGTTAGCATTCTTTCATGTGATTGTTATTAATTTGTAATTTTTGATTTCAGAATTTTTGTTTACAAACTGTGAAAACTTCTCTATTTAATTTTCTTTATTTCTTTTAAGTTGTCTATGTATATGGGATATCAAATCTTTATCTAAGAAACTTCATATGAAATCTCTACACCTGCTCCTTCCCCCATTTAACCTATTCTTATCTTAGATGAGTTAGGCTTTGTAAATTTAAATGCTTTTTGGTTTCGTGTAATCAAAATTATCTTTTTCACTTGGTTAATTGCCTCAATCACTGGTTTAAATTAATATTAATCTCTTGTCCAGAGTTGCAAAAGCTATATGTTCTGCTTTTCTTCTCACTGCTTAATGGTATGATCTTTAAGATCTAGGGGTAAATGGGTTACAGATCCATCTTGAATTTATTGTGGATTATGATGAAAGATGTTGACATAAGCCAAATTTCTATCAGATTCATCACTATTTTTACAACATTTTTTTTCTATCAAATATCAACACAATTAAGAAAAATTACAAAAAAAATATGAATTGAAATTTACCACTCCTTTCTTGATGGAAAGTCAGTGTACTTAAAAGCACAAAAAAAGTCATCTTTTCAGACAAGGCTAACATGAGGATTTTTTTCTGCTGGACAATGCAACTCTGTATAGGTTTTTTTTTGTTTGTTTGTTTACTTTTAAAAATGCTGAGAGGAATGGGTTTGAGGGAGGCATAGCTAGAATGAAAAAAAATGCTTGATAATTGAAATGAAAATAAAAAATAAACAGTTCTTCCAAAAATGATTTCTGTTTTGTGGTTTATTAAGCAATGGGGTGGTCAATGCCATTATTTTTTATTTTCCCTTAGCTACTTTATATACTGATCTACTTTTCTTTTTTAAACAGTTCAAAATACTTTTGATGATTGCTGCTTTATAATGTAGTTTGAAGTCTGGAAGTACTATTCCCACTTCATTTGTTTCTTTTTAAGCCAAGAATAAACACGAAAATTGACTTCAAACTGAAAAATGTGGCACATCTATGGTTCAGAAGAAATGGATGAGAAAGAGAGAGTAGGGAATTTAAGCTTCAGATTAGTTGAAGTATTCAGAATCAGATGAATTACATAAGTGACTATTTTAAGAATTTTCTCAGATGATTAAAATAACCAGTAATCTTTGAGAAATCATGTGTAACAGGGGAGGATATGAGTATTTCAAGTAAATACCATAATGATTTATAAGAGGGAAAGAGCAAAGTAAAAACAACAAACAGATAAAACAGAAGGGAAAAGAAAGGAAGTCACAGAAGGAAGCCATTCTGGGGTAGGACAATAGGAAGAAAATAAAAAAATGGAAACAACAGACGATAAGTAAATTAGAAAACAAAGAAAAAACTCCAATCCCATGAAGAAATAGTATGACTTATAGAATCAGAATATAAACATTCATAAGAAATTATGTAAATAATGGAAACTACTATCCTAGGAAGAAGAAAGGAAGAGTGAAGAGAAAGTTTAAAAGAAATTAAGGAAGAGATGAATAGTGAAATTAGATATCTTAGTAAAATCAGTGACTTAGTATAAAAACAAGAAAACACAAAATAATGATAAAAAACTTAAAAATTCAATGATGTGGCAAAAAATAATAAACTGCTCACAACTAGCAGAATTTAGGAGATATCTCCAAATGACCTGAAAATGAAGTCTTAGAGAAGGAATCTGAAATTCAGTAAATTTCCAAAAGAAACAGAAATATTTAATACTATAGTTCAGAAAATAAAAAAGAAAATTACTTCAAGGCATTGGAACCAGTTGGTTAGGGACAAATCAACAGTCTTCTGAGAGTAATACCAGAGAGAAATGCTAGGTTTAACTTATCTAAAAATGGGTTTCTCAAGTTCAGAACTTTTAGGTCTAAGAAGAAATTCTTTAAGTGTCTAATATGAAAAACTTTAGTCAGAATTATGAGGGAATTCATATTGTCAGTGAAAAAGTAGATAGAATATCCCACAAAGTAAAGGAAAATGCAGGACAATGGTAAACTAGTTTGGAAAACAAAATACATTGACACATAGTAGGTGCTTAATAAAAGTGTGTTGACTTTAAAGGAGAAGAAAAAAGGCAATTATCAGAAATGACTATAATTGGAAGTTAAAATAGAAACATATTATATGGAACAATATTTATCAGAATTGAAAATATTCATCCAGTTTAGCAAAATAGGAACTAAATAATAAAAAAATTAACTGCAGAAAGTTATATCAAACCTTTCAATAACAAATAACTTGTTTGTTGCATAAGATGGTCATCAAAATAGAGAACAGGACCTTAGAAAAAATTTTCTATGACAAGCATGATATTGACACAAAACCATGGAGAAATAAATGACAGAAATAAAATTAAAGAAGTTTGAAAAAAAATCAGAGTATGAGTATTTGAAATTATTCTTCTTTAAAGGACAATGACTTTGTTCTACACTGAAACATAAGCCAAATAATAAGGCAATCAGTCCATAGAGGAGAGTTGTTACTAGTCCAAGCTAGTAATAGGTCTCAATAATACAATTCCTAAGGCTTATTGGAGGAAGAAGAGTGACATTTCATAAGTTTTCAGTTTGTTTCCAGTCTTTTGGCATTTCACCATCCATTACAAATATTATAGAGAGCACAGAATCAAACATTTAAAGGGGAAAACACGACAATATTGGTATTAATACTTAAGGACAATGCTCACATAGATGCTTAATAAATACTAATTGATTGAGTGGTCTACTAGAGAGTCAAGCTTGTAGTCAGCAAGATCTAGATCAAAATTCTACCATGGTCATGTATTGGCTATATGACCTAGGCAAGTAATTTAACCTTTTAGTGCCCTAAGAAACTTTTTAAAACTATAAACTGCAAAATTAACTCCTTCCTGAATTAATTGAGAAAGTTTCTACACTAAGAAATCCCCAAGCCAATGAACCAAGAAGTCTTGACCTCAAATCGATATTTTAATATGTAAAGGACAAATAAGAGACATTTAAATTTATTTTTACAGTTGTCAAAATTATACATATATGTAATGTAATGATATGATGTGTATTTGTACACATACACATATAATATGTAATGAAACATGATATACAAACTCTATATATACTATAGATATACATACATACCTGTGTGTGTGTATGTGTATAAAATAATAGCCTGGCTATTGAGCAGAACACAAGACTGAAATCATTCAGCTACTATTTGCCACTCTTTTTCCCCCAATATTTTAAAGCAAATAATTCTATAGTACTCTCTGGTTAGTGATATCTTATTTCCTAGTTTGTTGTTCACTTTTAGAAATGAATAGGTTGATAAAGGCTTAAAAGGAAAAGATGAAAAAATAGAAGGGGCACCAATTCAGAACATCACAACGGGATTTCAAGGGGCAGGATTGTTCCTGAACCATAAGAATGAGTGTAATGGAAAGCTTCATAGTCTCCAGTCTTCATTATGCAGTCATGATGAATGTGAAACCTACTTTTATATTCACTATCATAATGGATTTTTGAAGATGGAATTTAGTTATAACGAAGGATACCTGCATCAAATTTTCTGCCTAGTACATTGCACCAACTTATATCCAATGGCTTTCATTACGTAGCAAGGGTTAGTAAACTTTCACACTTGAAATATTTAAAAGAAAACACGGTCGCGATGTAAACGAACTCAACTTGAAATAAATGATTTGCAACTGGTGACACAGTGTCTAATGAGTCATTTCGAATGAAATCATTTATGAGATCTGCATCGAGAGAGGACTGTTTTAAAATCCAGACATGGTTAAAGAAGATCTAAAAGGCGCAGACATCCCATACAGTCAAATATATTTCAGATGTGTAATATTTATACAGTAGACGGTGAATAATGCTTTAGTCCCCAATTGAAAACTATGAAGATCAGCTGTTATCTGTTATTGGCTTGAAACTGGTCTCAGTTTGGTAGCAAAATCACCAGTCTTCCACTTCCATATTTTGCTTCTTACCAAAATTCCCATTTAATTTTTAAAGTTACCTATTTATGAAATAAAACCATTTTCCTTTAGGAAATGATTTTATAGTCTGCAGATGTTAGATTAATACTTAGGAAGGATTTATAACTAGATTTAGATTAGTACAAATAATCCCAGAATATAGTCCCATTATTTGAATTTGCACTGTATATTATATCTATTTGACTAAAGCTAATGTCCATATTTTACAAGACTATAGCTTCAAATAGAGCAAATTTGAGCATATGAGACCTCTTCAAAGGATTTATTATTTGTAGTATTTTTTTCTCAGCCTCTTTTTTAGAAGATAATGGCAAACTGTGAAGGCTATGAATTCCTTAGCATGGAGCAATTTATGGTGCAAGAACTCTCTTCACCAGTGCAGATTAAAACTCTTGGTTTTGGAAATAAGCAGTAGGATGTTACCTTAGTCATAGAATTGTCACCAAATGTCATGTAGGTAATACGAGTTGGAGGCAGGATTTGAACCCAAGTCTTTCTGATTATATCCAACTCTAACCAATGCACCGCACTGCTATCTTACAATTATTTTCCCCCTGAAATAAATTATTTAGTACAATTTGTAATTAATTATATATGCTAACCATAATAAAAATTTGTCAAGTAAGTAATATGAATTAGCAAAGTACCATAATAACATTTTTGATACAGCTTCAGAACATTAAAATTGTGATTTATTTTCTTTTCACTTGTCTTTTTGCTAGAGGAAAATTGACTCTTCTTCAATAATCATATTCGTTTTCCATGTTATTCATACATGACACTGATCTTGTAAATGAGCCACTGACATTTTTGCTGATAATGATGGTGTTCATACAGCTGGGGATAGAGCTGTCGCTGTCCTAGGCTGCTTTTCAAATTTGTTATATGTTTATTCAGTCAAAGCAAGAGGTAAGCTGTACAAATATGATAAAAAAGACTTATGAAGCTGTAAGAGATGTCAATTGCACTTTTTCAAACAGCCATCTCATATAGGCAAAAATAAAGGTTAAACAACTAGTCTAAGATTTGAAGTCAGTGAGATGAAGATAATGTCTTTCTTGCCTATCTTGTATATGCCAATATATTGCTTCAGAGTTTTCTGTTACTCTGCTCAAGCATATAATAAATAGTGTTTCAGCTGGCTGCAACTTAGTTTTTCAGGTGATGATTTTGACAAGTTTTTTCTTTTGCTGAAGTTTTTCCAAGGATTTGTTCTGCTTTCAAAAACTTTATAAAGTGCCTTAATTATTCTATTGGTAACCTATTTATCTTATTATTTTAGGTCTTTGAAGAAGCATTCATGGTCTTGGGCATTAGGAAAAACATAACACACAAAACATGTTAATGACTTTCTTTACCAAACTTCCTACTTAAAGTCTAATTTCTCGGTGTCCATCTGCATTACAATTTTATGAAATATTTACCTTGGAATGCAAATAATTGACTATTTGGAACTCATTAATTCAACAAATATTTATCAAGGGGGTAACTATGTTTATGGCACTATAATAATTAATGGAGAGGCTATACTGAATTAATGAAATTTCTGAATCAAATAATCATTTAAGTTAATATTGCCAGCATCAAATTTTGGTGACAAAAAGGATGGACCAGACTAAAGGGACATAAGGGACAGATAATCCAGCATCATAAATTAAAAATGAGAATTCATGCTACATAGAATTTTAGGGAGATATGGTGACAATTAAGAGGGAAAATAAGGCACAGAAGAGATATTGACTGAGACACTCGCTTCAAGAACACCATGGCTTCTGTTTGAAGGCTTCTGAGATAGCTCATACAAAGAGTTTGATTGTTGTTTTTTGGGGGTTATTTTCCTAGTAGTTGTTGTTGGTTTTTTGGCTTTTTGTTTTTCTTTTTTCTATACTGAGGGCAAGAAAAAGTTTTATAAAGAGGGAAGACTACTAACTGATGGGATCATGATATGGGAAAATTAGAGAGAATGCAAAAAACTATCTGATCTTTGCTTTGCTTCTATTTTTTCTGCCAAGGAGTGTGTTTTTCAAGACAAAGAATAAAATAAAAATTATTAAAAGACATTTGAAATCCAAGATAAATTAATAAACAGGAAAGCCTCAATAAATTCAAATCAGATCAAAAACCTACATTCATTCTAGGGTAATAAAAGCATTATCAGAACCATATCTGATTATAAAAACATTGTTAGATCCAGATCTCTCACAGACAATTTTAGGAAAAACTCTAAAGAATAAGAGAGTTCTAGAGTGCTACAGATGAGCAGATGCAATTTTCAAAAAATGAAAAGGGTAGGGTTATCACAGTCAAGACCAATGAGTCTAAGTTTTAATTCTGGGAAATACTAGAATTCTGAGTAAAAGGAATGGGTTATGATCATTTACAAAGGAGTACGGTGATCTTAAAAAACCAGTAGTATGGCAATGAAGAATGATCTATTCCAGACTAACTGGATTTCCTCTTTTGACAGAGTAATTAGATTGATATGTTATGAGACTCCTACCGATACTATACATATGAAATTTAACAAAGCCTCTGACAGTCTCTCCTGCCATCCTAATGGTCAGGATCCAATGAAATAGAATCTGACAAGCATTTGTTAAGTCCCTACTATATGTAAGACAGATGTGAGCTAAATATATTTAAGTGAACTCAGTTCAAAAGTTGGATCAGAAGAGTGGGAGAGGTGAAAGAACTATTCAGCACATCTTATGTGCCACAGTTTAAAAATGACTGACAACAGCAATGTTCCAGGCACTCTGCTAAGCACTTTATAAATAAGATTTCATTTGATGCTTACAGCAACATAATGAGGTAGATGCTATTATGATCCCCACTGAAGCAGAAGAGGTTTAATGACTTGCCCAGCTTCATAAGACTGGCAAATGTCTGAGGTCATATGTGAATTCCAGTCTTCTCCATAACAGGTTAATAGTCTATGGACTGTATCACCTAGCTATGGTGGTTGCTATATTAGTGCTGATGAAAAGTTATTCAAATACCAGATCCAAATTAAAGATTGGGCATGTGTCATATCCAATACATACTAATGATCTTTCTTGGTCTTATGAAATTCCACATCCATCTTTGGATAAAGGCATGTTTGGTAAATTCCTAAAAGCTCAGAAACATAGCTGAAACATCAGGGAAGTCACCAACAGTCAAAAGGACCACAACCAATTAGCAAAATGATCTTGATTTAATAAGGATAAATATAATCTTTCATTCTTGCAACAAGTAAAATCAGCTGCATAATACAGAATGGAAAGGCATCATTCCAAGGAAACCTCTGGGAGCATTAGCAGACTGTAGTACACATAATTTTCACCTAAGTTGGTAGTGCAAGGAGGCAACCAAAGATAAGAGTTTCTAAAAGAGTTAGTTATTATAACATCAATAATGAAGGAAGTGAGAATCTTGTTTTAATCTTTCCTGGTCAGATCATATCTAGAGCACTTTCTTTAGGTCTGAGTTATTATGTATGCATTTTATTAAACTGTAGGATGGTGAGGGAACTGGCAGTCATACTGTATGATCATCAGAGGAAGGAAGTGAAGTTTAGCCTGGGGAAGAAGAGTTAGGGGGAAATGATACTTAGCTTCAGGTCTGGAAGTTCTTTCAGGTGAATAAATATTTTACTCTCCATAGTCTGATGATAGAATTAGGAGTAATTCATGAATATTTCAGGGATTCAGTTTATCAGGTCAGGTCAAATCAGAAAGTATTATGTGTCTGCTATCTGGCAGGCACTTTACTAAGTGCTGGGCATACAAAGAAAGGCAAAAAACACAATTCATGTCCTAGAGGAGCTTTCTACTGAGGTGGAGACAGTATGAAGAAAACAAACAGAAAAAAGAGGTGCAGTGGATAAAGCACCAGGGCTAGAATATGGAAGATTGAGTTCAAATCCAGTCTCTGACATTTACCAGCAGTGTAACCCTGGGCAGATTACTTAAACTGTTTTGCCTCAGTTTCCTCATCTGTAAATTGAGGATAATAATAGCACCTGCCGCCTCCCTCACCCCACCTCTGGGGTTATTGTGAGGATCAAAGGAGGTAATACTTATACAGTACCTGGCACAGGTGCCATGGTAGGTGCTATCTATATAAGCTGCAAGAGTGGAAATAGTATATAGAGGATAAATTAGAGATACTCAGGGGGAAGGTCAATAAAATTGAGAACTGAGAACAGCTTCTTCTGTAAGGTGGAATTTTAGCTGAGACTTCAAAGAAGGCAAGAGGCAGAAACTATGAAGCAAAGGGCTGCTTAAGTAACTCAGCCCATCTGTCTCTCCAGAGCCATCTCCTGAGAATTGACCCTGTCACCTGCTAAGACTCCACAAACCAAGACCAAGACCTTGCTAACTTTGTTTTTTTGTTTTTTTTTTTGCTTTTTGGAGGGCAATTGGGGTTAAGTGACTTGCCCAAAGTCACATGTCTAGTAAGTGTGTCAAGTGTCTGAGGCTGGATTTGAACTCAGGTCCTCCTGGCTCCAGGGCTAGCGCTCTATTCACTGAACCACCCTAGCTGCCCTCCTAACTTTGTTCTTGTCGTTATCTCAGTCACATCTGACTCTTCTTGACACCATTTGGGTTTTTTTTTGCAAAGATACTAGAGTGGTTTGCCATTTCCTTCTTCAGCCCATTTTACAATAAGGAAATGGAACCAAACAGCATTAAGTGACTGTACCAGGGTCACACAGCTAGCAAGTATCTGGAGCCAGATTTAAACTGAGGTCTTATGGACTCTAGGCCCAGTGCTTTATTCACTGCACTATGGGGGTGTCCCTGCTAACTTTAGAGGGTTGTTTCTCAGTCTTCTTAATGCTGCGACCCTTTAATACTCATATGTGGGTGTATCTGCATGTGGGCAGACGTGCTTGGAGATGGATAGAGGAAATATGTGTTTTCCAATGGTCTTAGGTGACCCCTCTGATCCCTGGGAAAAGGTCATTAGACCCCCCAAGGGGTCACGACCCACAGGTTGAGAACTGCTTTAGACTGTCTTTACTAGAGATTATATTGGCTTCAAGCCCCTTTGACCTACTCTCCTCCCACACTCCAAAATTCGATTAGGTTTTCTCTTTTCTTTCTGCACAGCCCTGGGCTAGTTGGATAAATTTACTGGTGTTTTCTCTTTGTTTTGCTTTATATAGTTTCTTTTTCCATTTTTCTCAGGGAACAAAGCCTTGGCTGGATCGTTTTACATTGTTATCCCTCCTGTGGAAACTTTCTCTAACAATACTGAAATGTCATTTGGACTGCATGAGTGGAAAATTCTTGTATCCCCCCAAAAATAAAGACTAAGGCTTTAAGCCTGAATAGAAAGGCCAAACTGAACCAATTTGCAAAGTCAGTACTAAGAAATAACTTGGTCGTCTCTAGAAAAGATTCAAATATAATGCAAAAGAAAAGGTGAAGCCTTTTATGTTCCCTAATCAATGAGATTTTGAAGTTAAAACTTATTGGGTAAAGCACATTTGGAGTAATCAGCTGTTAACATATGTGTGTATTTCTTAGGATGTACACATATATATACATATGTATATATATGTATAATATGAGAAATATCATAAAAATGATGAGGTTACAATAAAAATATTGAGGTAAAGGTGGGGGGGGTGTAAGACCCCAAACTATCAACATGCCAGGTCCTGCCAAATGAATTCGACTCGTCTTTCTCTCAGCCAAAGTAAAGTTTATTAAAGGTTCACCATACTGGGTAGACTCTTAAGGAGCCTAGGTATCTGTGATGCTTGCATTGGACAAGAGGGCTTGTATTGGACACAGAGCAAGTCTATGCTAGAAAACTTTATCGTGCTCTCACTTTGCAGAGTTCATTTAAGTCTTCCCAGGTTTTTTTTTTTCAGAAACCATCTTGCTTATTTTTTTAAAATTCTTTTAATTTCATTAAATATTTCAATAATGTGTAAAAAATGAACACTTTCTAAACATTTTTTCCAAATTTTTAAATTCTCTTCTGCCCTTCTTGCCCCACTGCCCTGAGAAGACAAAAAATTTGATAATTATATATGTGAAATCATATAAAACTTAAGTCTATATAAGCCATCTTGTAAAAGAAACCACAAAGAAAACATCTTTTTTAAAAAGTAAAAATATGCTTCATTCTGTATTCAGTGGTCATCAGTTTTCTCTCTGGAGGTGGATACCATATTTAATCATGGGTCCTTTGATACTGTCTTAGATCATTGCCTTGATCAGAGCATCTAAGTCTTTCACAATTGCTCAGCCTTACAATACTGCTGTTACTGTGTACAATGTTCTATTAGTTGTGCTCAACTTGGCAGAGTTCATACAAGTCTTCCTATTTGTTTCTGAAACCATCTTACTCATCATCTTTTAAACAACAAATTGAATTCCATCACAATCACACACCCCAATTTGTTCAGCCATTCCCCAACTGATGGCCATCTCTGTGATTTCTAATTCTTTGCCACCGCCAAAAGAGCTGCTACAAATATTTTTTGTACAAACAGGTCCTTTTCCCCATTTCTTTGATCTCTTTGAGATACAGACATAGTAGCAACATTACTGGGTCAAAGAGTATGCAGAGCTTTATAGTCTTTTGACCCTAGTTTCAAATTATTCTCCATAATATTCTGACTACTTTACAATTTCTGAAATAGTGAATGTGTCCCAATTATTCCAGATCCCCTCCAAAATTTGTCATATTGCTTTTCTGTCATGTTAGTCAGTCTTCTAGTCCAGTCCTGCATAATACAAGGCCTATGGATCTCTTGCTGCCCACCAAAGGATTCTGGGTGGCTGTCACATGACCCACGGTAACCAACCATCATCAATCTGTCTCTAGTCTAATCTGTCATATGACTTGTGGCAACCAATCATTATCTCTAGCCTAACCTGTCACATGACCTGTGATAACCAACCACCTCAGTCATCTCTCCTAACCTGTCATGTGACCTGTGACAACCAACCATTATCTGTCTCTAGTCTCAACTGTGGCCTGAAGAAGTGTACAGGTTGTGCAGGTCTGTGATGGGAGGTATTTTAGAGTTGTTGTAAATTGCATCTCTCTAATTAGTAGCAATTTGGAACATTTTTTTGTCACTATTAATAACTTTGATTTCTTTTTCTGAAAATTGTCTGTTCATGTCCTATGACCATTTATTTATCGCCTGGGGAATTGTTCTCATATTATAAATTTGACTCATTTCCCTGTATCTTTGAGAAATGAAACCTTTACCAGAGAAACTTGCTATAAATTTCATCCACAGTTTCTTGTTTTCCTTCTTATTTTGGCAACATTAGTTTAGGTTGTACAAAAACTTTTTAATTTATTTTAATCAAAATTATCTATTTTATTTTCCATTGTCTTTCTCAGTCTCCTGTTTGGTCTTAAACTCCTCCGTTATCCATAGATCTGACAGGTATGTTATTCCATGCTCCCCTAATTTACTTATTCTATCACATTTTATGTCAAAGTCATGTACCCATTTTAAACTTATTTGAGTATACAGTGTGAAATGTTGGTCTACACCTAGTTTTCAGTCACACATCTTTCTGTTTCTCCCAGAAAGTTTTGTCAGATGTTTAGTTCTTTCTCTTACAGCTTGGATTTTTTGAGTTTATCAAAAAGTAGATGACTATGGTTATTTCCTACTGTGTATTATGTAAATCTTTTCCACTGATAGACCACTCTGGTTTTTAGCCATTACCAAATTATGTTGATGATTAATTAGATTTGTAACATAATTACATAGATGCTTTGTAACATAGTTTAAAACGCTAAGCTGCCTTCCTTCATATATTTTGTAATCGATTCCCTTGATATATTTGGCCTCTTATTGTTTTAGATGAATTTTATAAGTATTTTTCTAACGTTATAAGATAATTGTTTGGTAAATATGGTAATGAATAAATAAATAAACGTAGGTAGAATTGTCATTTTTATTATATTGGTTTGACCTACCCATGAGCAATTAATATTTCTGCAATCATTTAGATGTCTTTATTTCTTTGAAAATCAGCGTTTTGTAATTGTGTTCCTTTAATCTCCAGATTTATCTTGTCAGGTAGATTCCCAAGTGTTTTATATTGTCTGCAGTTATTTTAAGTGAGATTTAACTTTCTACAACATGCTACTGGGTTTTGTTGGTACTATATAAAAATGCTAATGGTTTATGTGGATTTATTTCATACACTGAAATTTTACTAAACTTTTTAATTGTTTCTACTAAGTTTTTTTAGCTGATTTTCTTAAATACTCTAAATATATCATCATATTACCTACAAAAAAAGATAGTTTTGTTTCATCATTACCTATTTTTATTCCTTCAATTACTTTTTCTTGTATTATTGCTATAAGTGGCCTATCTAGTACAATATTGAATAATGATGGTAATAGTGGATATCATTGCTTCACTCCTGATCTTATTGGAAAGGCTACAGTTTTATCCCTGTTAATGCCGTCTCTTGGTTTTAGATAGATACTACTCATCATTTTAACAAGGGCTCCATTTGTTCCCATGCTCTCTAATTTTTTTTTTTTGCTTTTTGGAGGACAGTTGGGGTTCAGTGACTTGCCCAAGGTCACACAGCTAGTTTTTGTGTTAAGTGTCTGAGGCTGGATTTGAACTCAGGTACTCCTGACTCCAGGGCCGGTGCTCTATTCACTGCGCCACCTAGCCGCCCCCCTGATGTTTTTAATAGGAATGGAGGTTGTATTTTGCCAGAGGTTTTCTGCATCTATTGAGATAATCAGATAATTTTTGTGGTTTTTTTTTATTGATATCGTCAATTATGCTGATAGTTTTCCTACTACTTAACCATCCCTGCATTCCTATTATAAGTCCTACCTGGTCATCGTGTATGATCTTTGTGATATATCGCTGCTATCTCCTTGTTAGGATTTCATTTTGAAATTTTGCATCGATAATCATTAAAGAAATTGGTCTATAGTTTTCTTTCTACATTTTTATCTCCTTAGTTTAGGTATCAAAACCATATTCATGTCATAAAATGAATTTGTAGGGTTCCTTTTTTTACCTATTCTTTTTCAAATAATTTATATGATACTGGCATTGATGGTTCTTAAAGTGTTTGGTAGAATTCACTTGTCAATCCATCTGGTCATGTGGATTTTTTTCTTAGGGAATTCAATGATGACTTGTTCAGTTTCTAGGATAGCATAATTTAGGTATTCTATTTCTATATATAGAATTCCAATTCACTTTTCTGTTTTCTTTCCTTTACTAATGTAAACATTTAGACATATAAAATTTCCTCTAAATTCTCTTTGTATCCCACAAATTTTGGAATATTATCTCATATTTTTCTTTGATGAAACTATGGATTGTTTCTATGATTTGTTCTTTGACCCACTAAATTTTTTTATTTTCCAATTAAGTTTTAATTTATTCTACAACAACCCTTATTTTAAGGTAAATTTCATTGCTTTATGGTCTGCAAAAAAAGGATTTAATGTTTTGCTTTTCTACCTTTGGATTTGTGAGGTTCATGCTGTAATACATGACAATTTTTGTGAAGGTGACATTTGCCATTGAGAAAAACAAACAAATAACATAGCATTCTTTTTATTCTCATTGAGTTTTTTTTTTCCGGAGTTCAGTCATATCTATTTTTTATACTATTCTATTCATCTCCTTAACATCTTTCTTATTTGTTTTATAGTTAGCTTTATCTAGCTTGGAGAAAGGAAAGTGTAACTTAAATAGTTTTGCTATTTTCTCCTGTGTTTCATTTAATTTCTCCCAGAATATTCATCTTTCTCATTGATATTTTTTTCAACACCATCTCAAAATAACTGACTCATTTGCACACCTTCTGTGTGTGTGTGTAGCATCTTTCTAACTATCCTTTTTTATGGAGGGGGAAAGTAGGGCAATTGGGGTTAAGTGACTTGCCAGAGGTCATACAGCTAGTTATATGTTGTGTCTGTGGCCAGATTTGAACTCAGGTCTTCCTGACTCCAGGGCTGGTGCTCTTCAGCACCACCTAGCCACCCCTCTAACTATCCTAATAATGATAAAGTTTTTAGATGATACATGCATCATCTTCCTATATAGAAAGGTAAACAGTTTAACCTTGAGTCCCTTATGATCTCTCTTTAAGGTATTCCTTATTTTGTTTCTCTTGAGTTTTGTATTTGAAGTCAAATTTGATATTCATCTTTAATCTTTTCATCAGAAATGCTTGCTTGAAAGTGCTCTGTTTCATTAAATATCCATTTATTTCCCATGACAGTTTATATTCAGTTTTGCTGGGTAGGTTATATTCCAAAGATTGTATTTGTTTGGTTGTATTCCCAGACCTCTTACCTTCTGGAATATCATATTCTAAGCCCTATGCTTCTTTTAGCTTGTTGTTGCAAATCTTGTGTTATCCTGACTGTAGATCCATTGTCTTTTAATGGTTTGTTCCTTGTGGTTTGAAGTATTTTCTCCTTGTCCTGGCAGCTCTGGAATTTGATTATGATATTCCAAGAGTTTTCATTTTGAGATCACTCTCAGGTCTGATCAATGGATTCTTGACATTTCTATTTTATTCTCTCATTCTAGGATATTAGGGAAGTTTTCCTTGATAATTTGTTGAAAAATTTAAACCAGAATATTTCTTTAATCATGACTTTCAGGTAATCCAATAATTCTTAAATTATCTCTCCTCGATCTATTGTTTTTCCAGTGAGACATTTTACATTTCCTTTTATTTTTTCATTCTTTTGATTTGTGCTTTATTGTTTCAAGATGTGTCATAAAGTTACTAGTTTCCACTTGCCCAATTCTATTTTAAGGAATTATTTTCTTCAGCAGGCTTTTGTACCTTTTTTTTTTCAATTTCACCAATTTTGGTTTTTAAGGAGTCTTTTTAATCGATCTGTTTTTTGTACCTCTTTTTTCCATTTGGACAATTCCAGTTTTTAAGGTGTTATTTTATTCAGTATTTTTTACCCTTATTATTTCTAAAAGTCCTATAAACTCCAAAGTTGGACATTTAAAACTCTTCACAACTTGACCCCAATCTCCCTTATTATTGTATTTTCCTTCTTTGATGTAACCTATAGTTGTCAAAAATTAGCCTTCGTACTCTTTCTTGTGTTCAACCCATCATCTCATAGGCCCATTGGGCCTGTTCCTAGAATATCTTTATTTTTCACCTATGACTCTAAGAAGTCTGAATTTTCTTTAAAATTTAGGTTATCATCTACATTATGCCTTTCTTGATTCATCCAGCTGGTATTAGTGCCTGCATTCAATAACACATATTTATGTTATACACTGCACGCGCACACACACATACACAGATAAACATAGATATTAATCTTTATGTGAATAAGTAAATGTATATGTTTGTAAACATATATATATGTATGCATGCATTCATACATGCAACATTATCTTTCATGACAAATTTTAAGCTTATTTAGAGAAGGGACTTGTTCAATTTTTTTATTTCTGTCTTTAGCATCTTACACAATACTCATCACATAGTATTAATAAATGTTGATTAATTTCTCACCAGCCAAAAGTACTTTTGAATATTCCTTATTTTCTACTGTATTTAGAATGTGGGATATAGAATATAACTTAGTACATTGAGGAAAACATAGGATTTGGAGTCGAGACCTTCATTCCCATAGAAAATCACTTTCCTCTCTCTGTATCTGTTTTGTAAAATTAGGGGATTAATCTAAATGAGATGCAGATTCACTCACAAGGACACTAGAATTTATTCTTTACAAAATTATAAAGCTATTGTGAATATAAGGATTTTAAATTTTCAAATGAAATGAACATATGATACAATATTTCAGTGATCCCAACATTTTTAGGAAAATCCTGACTTTGACTTGATTACCAAAACTATTTGAAATGTGAAACTGTTAATACCATCAGTTATGACCCATTGGTCAGGAGTTAATTGGCATTCCCAATCTGCCCTGCTTGCTTATCTACCCAAGTAAAATTATTCATCATTGTGCTCCTCCTCTTGAGTAAAGAACATGATGTTATAATGTTCCTTCTGATTAATTATGATCCATCACTTTAATCTTTCTTCATACCACAGCTGAAAGTAAATTGCTCTTTAGGTGCAAGTGTAGGAGAGGAGGAATTTGTCAGAGTAAATCTACCTATTAGGCCAAACCAGCCTTCCTAATCCACTTGAAAATCTTCCTTGAATTTCATCATTTTTATCCCTCTCATAGCATTAGGTGAGATTCATTGTCTTTCTTTCCTAAGATATGTCCAATGAATCAGGACTCTTTAGGATGTTTGTATTGTTCTTACATAAAGGGGGCACATTTCATCACCCTAAGAGTTTCAGAGTTTTACTTTTTTAGTGGAATACTGTGTTTTGTACATAGGTGCACTTAAAATCTTTCCTAAATAATAATAATAGTTAGCATTTCTATAGTACCTCTGTGCAAGGTGGTGGACTAAGTGCTTTAAAAAACATTTTCTCATTTTTTTGATCCTCAACAACCCTGGTAGGTGATTATCGCAATTTTATAGATGAGGACATTGAGGCAGGCAGAGGTGAAGTGATTTGTCCAGGGTCACCCATCTAGTAATTGCCTCAGGCTGAATTTGAACTCCAGTCTGAATCCAGGCCCTGCCTGTGCCCTGTGGTGCCCCCTAATGTCCGTAGTGGATTACATTGAGCAAATACTTGTTTTTGACTAGGTAAAAGAGACCATTCTTTGTTGCATTTCTTACCTAGTCTTAATCACTGAATAGGTGTTGCCTCAGACAGACTGAGACCTGGGAAATACCTTAGTTTAGAAAGACTAAGGCCTCCTACTGCATCCAGGCCATCTCTAGTTGTCCTAATCTATATCTAGCCACTGGACTCAGATGGCTTTGGAGTAGAAAGGGAGGCTGTTGACTTTGCACAGCCCTGCCTCAGTTAAATACGGTTTACTTGCAACTCATGACATCTCCTTATTGATGTCATTGTTTTCTTCCAAAATGAAGCATATTCAATGAGATATATGATCTCCAACTAGGAAAATTCAAATTTACTTGATAGAAAAAATGCATAAACAAATAAATACAGTTTAAAAGGGTAAGCATAAGCTGTAACATAAACCTACAAAATGAGGTAAGAAATATGGAATGACTTAGGTCATAATTTTACTTTAGTACATGAAGCACTACTTATTTTTTCCTTTAAAAGGATGTAAATGTAGAGAAAATATTTCCCTTTTAAGATCTGATTCCTTTTTTCCCTAATTCAGACGTCCTTTTCTACTTTTACATTTTGGCCTTTCTCTGTAGAGATTTCCTACTTTAAAATTTATTTTATATCTTTGTTTTTTTTTCTGATCTCTCTCACACTTTGTTTTTTGTTCATGATTTTTAGCTACTGTAGAAATATTGGACAGAGTGAAATAAAGAGAAACATGTTCCTAATAGAACACAGTATGTGTATGTACACACAGCACACATGTATGTCCACTCACATGCACCACACACATATATATGCACATATGCATGTATTTCGAGACGCACGGTTTGTGTACATATGTGTATATGTGTGTATGTATGACTGTGTATATGTATGCATTTTTCTCTGAATGTGTACATACATGTATATGTAAGCACATATATACACATCATGAGAGATTATTTGTGGGTATTTACAAGGGTGGAACTGGAAAAAGGTTGCTAAATTTACATGTATGAGAAGAATGAAGTAATGTCTTTTTCTACAGAGGACAGTTTCAGAATTATTGAATCATAAGTGAAGAATTCAATTACTAATTCAAACATGTGTTATATAGACCTCAACCAGTTAGGGATATACAAATGTCTGAGGAATTGTGATATAAGTGGGTTTTTTCTTGGTACCATGGTGGGAGTAAACAGGGGACAAGAAGGCCTGAAAGTGTAATTTATTGCCAGAGTGAACTGATGGTATTTTCATTTATTTTGCACATTTTTTACTAGGTTACTGTCAGGTTAAGTAATCTGTGCAGACTAAGGCAGCTACTATAGATCAGAGGTAAAACTTGACCTGGGTCATCCTGGGTCCTGAACTACTCCTCTGTTCACTATGACATATGTCCTCTCAATGTGCAATGGAAGAACTGCTGGATTTAGAGTTGGAAGGCCCGAGTTGAAATCTTGGCTCTGTCACTGATTATTCAGGTGACTTTGTGTGAATCACTTAATTTTAATTAGTCCTTCCATTTCTTCACTTGTAAAATGGGTTGTTTGGTCTAGATGACCTTTAATATCCCTTAAGAGAGGCAACTAGGTGGTACAGTGGATTGAATGATTGTCAGAAAGACAAGCACTTGTCAGAAAGACCTGAGTTCAAATGTGTCCTCAGAAACTTGCTAGCTTTATAAACCACGCTTGAATTTAATCTCTTATTATCTCAATTTCCACAAATGTAAAATGGAAATAATACTAGCACCTATTTCTTAGGGTTGTTATGGGGATCAAATGAGATAATATTTGTAATACACTTAGCATAGGGCCTGGCACATAATAGGGCTTCTTCTCTTTCAACTCTAAATCTATACTCCTTTATTTTTCTATATACTCTGTTTTGTACTGGATATATTCCTGTCTTTTAACAGTTGCTTCACTAAGCAACTTCAGTAAAGTTCTGGGCCTGGAGTCAGGAAGACTCATCTTCCTCAGTTCAAATCTAGTCTAAGATACTTCCTAGGTGTGTGACCCTAGACAAGTCATTTAACCCTGTTTGCATCAGTTTCTGAATCTATAAAGTAAGAGAAATGGAGAGGGAAATTGCAAACCACTCAAGTCTTGCCAAGATTTGCCAAGAAAACCCAAAATAGGGTTGCAAAAATTTGTACATTATTGAACTACAGTAATCAATAAACTTTTATCTTTCATTCTGAAGTCAAAAGACCTTAAGTCAGATGTTCCTTCAAAAGAATAAATATGAATAAAGGAGGTTGTCAAGTTTAACTGGGATATCCCCTGGGTAAACAGAAATCATTTCAAAGTCAATGATGAATTTCTAAAATGTGATACAGTTCTGCAGTAAAGGAGAAGAAAATACCTGGGAAATAATGTCTATTTTGAAAATAAAGCGTTTGCTAATTATGGCAAATTGCTGAAGTTAGAAAGAAGATAGTGACACAGCATCCATTCTCTGTGGGTTATTATCAGTATATAAAAAGGCGGTGATTTCACATTTAAAATAACAATATTTACCTTTTTCCCCCTAAGAGCAAAGATAGTCTCATCACAGTTTGCAGAGCCTTATGTATAGTATTCTCTTAAATAATTTAGGATCTTCTTCTCATTCCTGTATATGATCTTTTAGTGATTTCTTTAGCCCTCATGGGTTTAATAAAAATCTCTTTTCAGATGACTCACACAGTTATATATCCATCACCAGAATTTCTCATGAACTCTCATCCCAAATCATCAACTGCTAATTAGTGATTCTAAATTGAGTATGCTGGGGTTTTAGCGATTCATCGTGTCTCAAACAGTATTTCTTATCTTTCCCTCTCAACTTTAGCCTTCCACCAAAATAACCTATTTCTCTTGAAGAAATTTTCCTTCGAGTCTCTCAGTGTCAGAACTTTAGTGTTCTCCCAAACCCCTCACTCTCACTAACCCTACTTATGCAAACAATTTCCAGATATAGCTATTTCTGCCTATACAACGTCTCTCATATATGGCTTCTCTTTACTAATACAATTATCTTCAGACCCTTATCACCTCTTACTTAGAATAAGCTATGATTTCCTCATTGTTCTCTCTTCTTCAAGTCTCTTCATACACCACTCTGTCTTTCACACAGCCAGCAAAGTGAACAAATAAAACCATGCCATTCCCTACTCAATCAACTATAGTGTTCCCCTATTGAACCTAGAATCAAATACTAACTCCTGTGTTGATCTTTTAAAGTCATTCACGATTTGACCTCCAATTACCTTTCTAGCTTCATCATACATTACCATCCTCTCTTTGCTCTACAACTCAACCAGCCTTTTCTTAATTACTGACACATGACATTACATTAATCATTAATCATGGGTAACTTCATTAACTCCACCTTATTTATAGAATCCCTCATTCTTTCAATATAAGACTTCGGGACCACCTTCTACACAAAATCTTTCTTACTACCCCTCCCATAAATAACTATGTAATTCTACTAGTGCCCTTCCTCTTTAAGATGGGTATATGTGTGTGTGTGTGTGTGTGTGTGTGTACATGAAGACAGGAAAAGAGAGAGATAGAAAGAGAGAGAGAGAGAAAGGAAGAGAGAGAAAGAGAGAAAGGGTGAGAGAGAGAGAGAGAGAGAGAGAGAGACAGCGAGACAGCGCAAGTGCATTCCCTCTCAAAGGGATCTTAAAAGGTCATCTATTTCAACCCAATCATTTCACCAGTGAGGAAAATGAGACCCACAAAGTTAAGTGATTTGAACAGTCCCATAAGTCATAAGGGACAGAGCCAGAATTTCTCCCCAGGTCCTCAGACCCCAAAGCTCTCTATCTTTCCATTGCACTATATTGTGTTTTGGGTATTCACAACATAATTAGTGCCTGAACAATTTTCAGAACCTGCATATTCATACATACACCCATACTCACACTATATGTCTACATACGTACATAGGTACATGTGCATGTACATATACACATACGTGAATATGCACGCACGTATAGGTGTATATCTACATGTACACATACACACATATGTGGGAGGGCACTAGCGGATATAGAAACATGTCTGTCTCTGTACATATGTATACATATGGATTACATGATTAATGGATTATATGTGTGTATATATACACATATATGCAGTATACATACACATATTATGTGTGGGTGTATATGTGTATATATGTATGTATACAAATGTGTATATACATATACAAATATACATTCTTATGGACATGTCTTCCCCACAGACATATTTTTATACATATACATATACACATACTACTTTTAAATGTTTTAATGTCCTTTCACCTTGAAGAAATTCTTTGGAAATTAACTAGCTAGGAACTGTTCTTCTTTTGGAAATAAAGCCCCCCCAAAGCCCTTGATTCTTTCCAACTTACTGTAACACATAAGAAAGTTTTTTTACTTTGAAAACACAATATTCAAAGGTGAAGGCCAGTGCAAACTCCCTGGTTTGCTTTTCAGTTTCCCTCTGTCAAGTCTGTCAGTGTATATACAGATGGAGGTTAGCACACTCACCAAAGAGAAACACTCAAAGAGATAAGATTAAACAAGGAATAACCCCTCTTCTTGTACAGTTTCACATGAGCACTGCTACAAACGGGTTAGGGCACTGATCAGCCAGTGTTATAAAATAGATAAGCTTTTAAGCAAAAAAGCTATTAACCTGAAATGTAGTCCCAATGAAAGTAAAAGTAGTCTAGAAAGAAGAGATAAGGAAAAGTTTATGAAAGAGATTGTGACTGAGAACTCATTCCGTACTCTCAGGAGTAAAAGTGAAAAGAAATCCAGTCAGATTAGATGGTTTAAACTTGAAAATCCAGGCTTTTAATTGGAGGTTACAGAATATTTTTCACCATTATGTTACCTTTACTGTAAGGAAGTTCTATCCTCTGTAACCAATTTCATGATTCCACTTAGGCACATTCAATTATGTTCAAATCTACTGAGATCATCAAGATAATGGATTTCATGTGCCCATTATAGTTGTTAAGAATTCAAAGAATATTCTGTCTGAAAGAAACTTTAATAATGGTCATCTTTCCAACAGAGGCATTTTAAAAATAAAACAAGTGGAGCCCAAATAAGTGAATAATAACCTGAAGTTTATGAAATAAATCAGGGGCAAAGGAGAATATAGAATTATAAGCAGGCATAGCTAACATCACAGATATACCTAATACACTATGATGTTCCAGAAGCCTTCTGGATGCTGTGGGGTTACCCAGTGTCTAAAGCCCCTGAGGGCAGGAATGATCTACCCCAAATCTGAGGATATATGGTTGCTATAATCTCAATTTATTTTACTCTTCTCTTTCCACTAAATTCTTCTCCTTAGATTCTGACACAGGAGTGGGGAACCTCTGGTCTGGAGGCCACATGTGGCCTTTTAGGTCCTTGGGTATAGTCTTGTCTGAGTTCAAGTTTTACAGAACAAGAGCTTTTATTAAGGGGATTTGTTCTGTGAAGTTTGGATTCAGTCAAAGGAGTGTGCACTTGAGGACCTAGAGGATCACATGTGACCTCAAAACCTCAGATTCAGTACTCTCAGGAGTAAAAGTGAGTGAAGAAAATGGAAACATATTTAGTAATTGGGTTTTACTACTCTCTGGGGACCCTCTAATACCCTATTCTAGAATCTCTCTGGGTCTACCTTGTCTATTCCAATTAAAGGCCTGCTTCACAGAACCAGACTCCTACTGGGGGCAGGTGCCCTCCTAATTCTTACACTCTTAGACCTTTACTTTGTGTGTGGGATGGGAAATCTGGCTCATTGTAACCAGGTTAGGAAAAAAAAATTCTATAGACATTTCCCACTTTTAACTCTGTTGGCCACTTTCTTTTTCCTGTGGCTAAGACTATGTAGTATTACTGCAGCTCTAGTTGTCATGGGCATGGAAGAATGAAAAGTTAAAATTGGCCTCCAGTCATTAGTCCTTAATCTTACCACTGGCCTTTCATGATAGTATATGGGGATAGAGAAATAGGGTTTAATTAGAAGTATAATTTTTAACCAAAATGGTTAGGTTGTAAAGGTCTCACCACATTGTAAGATAAGTAGGATTTGTTTAAAAAACAAACAAACCTGTACAAAGTTTATATATTTATACTTAAGTTTACTTATTTGTGTTATAGCTAATTTTTAAAATAAGCTTAATTAAACCTTTGATTCTTTGATTAAACAAATGCCAAACTTTTTGTTTGATTCCTCAATAAATGTTTGTCATATTAAAAATAAAACTAGAACTCAGCTTTTATTTGTTCATCTTGCAATTCTTACTTTGGGTTTTCATAAAATATAAGACCTTTAAGTTACTGAATTTCAATTTGCATATGAAGAAATTGAGACAAGTTGAAGGTTAGCTTCACAGTATACAAAACCAATCATCTGGGAAACAGGTGACTTCCTCAGTGTTTTTTTTTTTTTACCATGTTACCTCTTAGCCTTCTGCTCTCTGACTCCATTAATTTTTCCTTATGTGAACTTCTTTCTTTTAATACCTTTGGTTGTTGAATGCAAAAGCTTTAATGATTTTCAATGAATTGAATGAATTCAGTGAAATGAATTGGCATTTTGTTTGTTATTCTGTATATCTGCTCAACTCCCCCCCCCATGACCAATTTGTTAAAGAAAAATTGTCCAGTCCAGAGCTAGTAAACAAAGAAGAAGCTATGGATGTAAAAGTATTTCCTTCATATAGAATAATCTGATATTGATATAATAGCTAACCTTGTAATTTTACAGGACTATAAAGTTTGCAGATCACTTTATGGACATTTTCTCTTTTGTTCCTTCCCCCAAACTGAAAAGTTTCTAGAATTTGGTCTTTGCAAATCAATGTCAATTATTAACCTTTGCCTCTCACTTTCTTGGCAAACTATTTAGTTTTCTTTTTTCAGAGCATTAAAAGTTTAAGAGCATTTAAAGTCCTTTTCATCCTATAGAGTATCTCCAACAACATATATATCTGGGATGGACAACACAATAAACTGTGGCCATAGTTGAAAAGGAGTAGAAGAACAGATTGGATGGCTTTAGGGAAACCACAAAAATTCCTTTACTGACTTCAAGTTTTCCATAACAATAAAGGTTGTTTTTTTTTTCTAAGTGAAAAATTTCATTGATGTTGCTATATAACAAAGAAACCTGGAACAACTATCTTTCAGGTAAAAGATAACTTAGGGGAGGTGGCTAGGTGGTACAATGAATAAAGCATCATCCCTGGAGTCAGTAAACCTGAGTTCTAATCTAGTCTCAGTCACTTAACACTTGCTAGCCACCGTGATGTTGGGCAAGCCACCAATTGTCTCTCCAAACAAAGAAAGAAACAAACAAAAAACAACAGCAAAAAAAGATAACTTAGCAAATTGATACCAAAGGTGTGTCTCCCCCGGGTGGTGGTTGGGTTTTGGGGGTAGCTGTATCAGCAGTGACAGAAGCAGCTTGAAAAACTCTCAGCCTACAGAGGGTAAGACCACTGATCAGAAGGAGATTATAGAACATCCTTTGTTGGCACTGAGTGTCGGACTCTGTTGCATAGTCCCAGGTGAAGGAGAAACACTACCTGAACACTAGAGCTTATGTCACCAAGGGGAGCATAAACCCCTGGTCACAGTTTAGGGTAGAGAAGAGTGATTGTGGTCACTCATGAGAGAGCAGGAGCCCTAGTCTCAGGTCAGAGGCAGAAAAGAACGTTGACATTTGAGACCTCACAAGTGCATGAGCTTAAGTCAGAATTCCAGGCTCATAAGGAGCAAAACCATTTGTATCTGCAAAGGAATAGGGGCCCTAGTCATAGATTCAGGTCACAGATGAGTGCTTGTGGTCAGTCGTGTCAGAGCACAGACTAGGAGAATTAGTGACCACAACTCTCCTTAGATCATACCATCTGGAAAGGACTGAAAACTTATAGAATCCCAGAACTAGCTCTGAAAACAGCAGCAAAAAGAAACAAACAAAAAAATTAAGCTTGGAACAGTACCCACTCAATGCTAGGATCAGAGTGCAACTTTAACATAAAGATGAAACTAAAAAATTAGGCTCGGCAGGGCAGCTAAGTGACACAGTGAATAGAACACTGGCCTTGGAGTCAGGAAGGACCTGAATTAAAATTTGACTTCAGACACTTAAAACTTACTAGTCGTGTGACCTTGCACAAGTAACTTAACCCCAATTGTCCCCTCCAAAAAAGAAAAAAAAATAGGCAGGGAAAATGAGCAAAAAATAATAATAATCTGAATATAGAAAGTTACTTTAGTGACAGGGAAGATCAAGAACCAAATTCAGAAAAAGACAACAAAGTTAAGAGAGATAAATGTAAAACCTCAGAGAAAAATATGAATTGGACACTAGCCTGAAATGAATGCTTAGACAAACTCAAAAATAATTTTAAAAATCAATTTTTAAATGAGGAAAAATTAGGGAAAGAAATGAGAATGATGCAAGAAAATTATAAAAAGAGAGTCAACAGTTTGTTAAAGGAGAAAAAAATACTTAAGAAAATTACACCTTTAAAAAAATAGAATTGGCCAAATGGTCAAAGAGGTATAAAAATATGCTGAAGAAAATATTCCTTCAAAACCAGAATTAGACAAGTGGAAGCTAATGACTCCGAGAAACATCAAGAAACAATAAGACAAAATCAAAAGAATGAAAAAATAGAAGAAAAAGTGAAATATCTCATTGAAAAAGAAACAAAACGTAATAAAAGTGACCAAGTTAAGAACTGTTATCAACACAATGAGGCACTTTTATGCCAGTGGCGTTACAATTCTGGCAGGTCCTACTAAGCTAGCAAGACTTTGAATAAGTGATCTTATTAACATTTTTCTTGTCCAGAGTCCCAACTAGTAATTTAAAAGACATACATGTTAAACATATGTGATATTGAATTGAGGAAAGTGACATATTAAGCCTTTCTTAATTATCAGAAATTTATCCTATCCCTTCATGATCACAAAAATAGCAGTTGTGAGTTCTATAAATTCCACTTAAAATTCCATAAATCTCTGTAATCATGTCACCATTCTCGTATTGAAATGTACTATTTTTCACTTGCTTTGGTTTTTTTTATACTTTTTTTTTTCCTTTTGGTCTGTGTTTTCTTTCCCAACATAGCCAATATGGAAATTATGTTTTGTATGATTGTATGCATTTAACCTATTTCAAATTGTTTTCCTATGCTTTCCATCTCAGGGAGAAGGCAGGGAAGGGAGAGAGAGAATTTGGAACTCAAAATTTCCAAAAAAGAATGTTAAACAGAGTTTTTACATGTAATTGGGAAAAATTAAACTTTATTCAAAAAATAAGAAAAAATAAAATTACATTTTAAAATATTCTAATTTGTGTGATTTTTACATAACCTAGTTTATTTGTATCAGAAAATTATTTCTTTGGAGAGTACTCATAGAAATTTAACTAGATTCTTTGTTAAATGAATCATGTCATTAATAGCTTTCTGATCCTTATTTAGATTTCTTGGTGTGCCAGATACTTTAATTTTGCCTTAAAAAGAAAAAAGCCTCAAAACAAATGAAAACTCTTCTATTGCTAAAAACTGTAAGACTATGAAAAAAAAAGGAAAAATAGCCGAAAATGATTTTTGTGCAGATTCTTTAACATTGTCATTGTTTACAGTCTCCATGTTTTTCCTCTCATCCCACTGTGGCATGAAAGAAAAAGAAAGAAAAAGGTTAAAGGAATTCATTTAAAAGATTCCCATCTAAATTAAATGGATTTTTTTCTGATATTTTATATTCTGATATTTTCTTGAAGTTTCTGTTGCTATTCTTCTAATTATCATTTTGAATACTTCTCTTTAACCTTTGGAATTGTCCATTTATTTAAATTGATGAGACTGCATTAAAATTCAAATGACATTTATAATGATGATTTAATTTCTTTTCTCCTGGCATATTTTATTCTTATGTACTTCAAATTTTCTGTGTAAAAGGTTCAATTGCTTTTGAAGAACATGCAGACAACTGATCTTTGAAATGGAGCCCTGCATGGTTTTAATTAATGCCTCTGAGTCAGTGGTCAAATTTAGAAAAATAATTATTCTCTTCTTCAGTGAATAGGGATTTATAGCAAACAGTGTCATAGAGAAGTAGTGACATAATAGATCATGATTTCTTTTTTGTCCAGTTAAATTTAATTACTGCATAATTGTAGTAGAGAACTGATTGTTTGCTTCTGTGTGTAGCTGTTGATTTTTCCATCAGTAAGATTTAAGAATATCTATTTGCATCTTTATACTGTAGTAATAATTCTTATCCAGTCACATTCCCCTCACTTTTATTATAGTGTTTACCATACTAAAATGATTTTATTTGTATTTAAAATCAAAGACTTTTTTCATTCTACTCTTATAATCAGTTTGCCTTGGTCCTATGAGATTTCCTTATGAAGTTTAGTTATCTCACACCACATTAATCTTTTTCACACTACTATGTAGAACCCTCTGTTATTATTTACTTCTTAGAGGCCTTTTTTTAAGGTAGAATATTCTGATGATGCTATTTTTCTGAGAATAATTTCCTGACATTTGGTTTTTTGTCATATAGTAGAAGAAATGGAGAAAAGGACATTTTAATCAAATAACATAAAGGAACCTTATAAGGTAATGTGCAACAATGAAAAAAAGAGTTTGATCTGGAGTCAGAAGACCTGGATTGGAATTCTAGCTCCTACCTGCATTACCATGGTAAAGTCATTTTATCTTCTGGGATCTTAGTTTTTTTTTATCTGTAAACTGAGAAATGTTGGACTAGCTTCCCTGTAAGTTCACATGTAGCTCTAAATTTATGATTAAAAGTGGGTGTCATTAGTCATTGAAACCTTGACCATATGATAAATATTTCTGAGGGGCTTCTTGAAAGTTAAAGAAATGGAAGAGAAAAAAAGGGAAGGTAACAAACATTTATTAAGTACCTACTATGTGCTGAACTGTAACAAACACTTTTACAAATACTTTTGTATTCAGTCTTCCAAACAGCTCTTAGAGGTGGGTACTGTTGTTATCCCCATTCTTTAAAATTGAGGAAACTGAGGCAAACAAGGTTAAATGACTTTCCCAGAATAAATAGCTTGTCTGAGGCCGATCTGAACTCAATCTTTTCCTTACTCCAAACCTAATGAGCCTATCCACTTTGCCACCTAACTGCCTTATGAATCATTAAATCACAGAATTTCACATTACAGTAGACTTTGGGAGCCCCCCCAATCCAACCCATGTCCTAAAGGAGTCCCCATTATAACATACTTCATAAGCGGCCACACCCTATGCTTGTCAATTTTCCATGAAGATAATTCTGTACATAGTATTTCCTCCAGAACCTACAGAATGTTCCAAACATAGTAAGTACTTAATAAATATGTTCTGTATCACTAAATTAAGCATGACACAGCATTTGCAAGTTTGTCAAACCCTGGGATCCCTAGGAAAGCCTGAGTTGATTAGGAAGGATCTCTATAATTTGACACTAAAATCAATCTATCATACCATCAGTGTAGTTATCCAACCAGTCTTTCAGATCTTAACCCCTCTATGCCAATGTGACTTTCTCCATGCTCTCCCTTTAGCTCACACAAGAGTGTCTGGAGAACTTACTGGGGACTTTCTTTGCTTTCTCTTAATGTCGCAGTGATAACCAGTGAATGACCCACATGCTCTACTGTTGTCTCTCATTCTTTTTACATGACTTTTTCATTCTCCATTTCAATAAAATTTATTTGATTCCATTCTTTTGACACCTTTTACTTCATAATTCCTTATTCATGATGTGTTATCAGAGACTCAGCAGTTCAACAAATAGTAATTAATGGGCAGTGACGATATCATGATATAATCATTAGTGCTCTCAGTGCCAAGCACCTTTATGATAAAACCATGTTAATGTTATGGACAGAATTTTGTTATGCTTGTTATCCAGACTAAGAGCTTCTCCATTGACTTTCAGGTATATTTAGGGTGACACAATGACACATCACAACATTAATCCAAATGGCTATTTCTGTGATCCATCATTGATATAAAGGTCCTCTTCTAGTAGTTTGCTTACATGTTGCTAATGAGCTATGAAAAGGTGGGATTTGTATTCATTAGAAAACTACAAATCCTTTTCCTAAATTGTTCTTTAGGCATTTTAGTCATGTCTAACTCTTTGTGACCCCATTTGGGGTTTTTCTTAGCAAAGATAGTGGAATGCCATTTTGTCATTTCATTCTCTAGATAATTTTACAGATGAGAAACTAAGGCAAATAGAATTAAATGACTTACCCAGAGTCACCTAGCTAGTAAGTATCTGAGCTCAGATTAGAACTCAGGAATTCGAGTCTTCCTGACTCCAGACCAGGCACCCTATCCACTGAACTTGTTTAACTATTCCCTAAGAGTCCAGAAATATAATATGATTTTTGTCATTTGGGATTTATTTCTTCTAATGAAGAATTTTCTGATCTTCCTATAAGCTATCCTTTCCCTCTCAAACTACCTTGTTGTAAAGCCTATCAGCAGTAGATTCCTGAGAGAATGCTACTGTGAACAGCTTTTAAGATTCGGATTACACAGTATTAGTGAACACTCTGTTTATTCCATTACAAATTTTTATTCAGTACAATGTTCACAGTTTCAACAATTCACA
>JAQQSW010000058.1:34119-83537 GCA_028646575.1 Pseudocheirus occidentalis | reverse complement strand
AGGGGAAGCCTTTTCTTCATTTTGACTCTGGGTGGTCTCTATGATTCCCTGGATCCCCTTCCCTGGTCCCAGCTCCCTCCTGAATCTGCCAGACAATCATCTAGATTCAGGAGCTGAAAGCTTACAGGTTCTCATCTAGTCCTCAGGGATGAACAGCTCCCAGGTCCTTGTCCAGTCCTCAAGGCAATCCCCAGCACACACTGAAGTTCACGAGATTCAGCACACCTCAAACCCTTCAGGACTTGGAACTCAAAGATCAGCCAGGCCACCAACAAACAAAGTCCCATCCTGTTCATGTCTTCAGTCAGCCACTGAGGAGCCAAATCCAAAATCTGTCCTGTCTCTAAAATTCTCCTGCTTATAAGCACTGGCCTTCTCCCAGGTAAACAGGGAGTGTCTCAGCCAATAGCATTCTTCCATGTCGACAGGGAAATTCACACCTTTTCACCAATGGACAGAGTTCTATACTTAGCCCTAAGTATCTGATCAAACAAATTGATTACCATTATACTTGTATTTATTCTTTTTTGTATTATACATACTTTTTGTTTTTCCCATTTGAGAGCATGCTTTTGCAAGTAGAGATTGTTTCAATTCTATCCTCAGAAACTAGCACAAGGTCTGGCCCTATACAAGGTAGGGTCTGGCATATATAATAGGCACTTAACAAGTGTTTTTTGATTGAACAATTGATTGATATAAAGTGAGTGTCAATAGGCTAGTAAACTTTCTATTGTGTCTTCTATGTCTACTAAATGGTTATACTATTCTTTCTCTCTCTCTCTTTATATATATATATATATATATATATATATATATACATATATATATATATATATGGTAATGGCCATTTAAATTTCAGACTTTTTAAGGGGGAGAAGGGATTTTACGAATATCAGATATAAACTCTAGATTTTAGCAGAAACAGTTTGAAAGAGTTCAGAGGTAGGATATACAGTATCCCATAGCCCAGAAATTTCCAAAGGAATGTAAGGCCAAAAGAGAAAGGAATTTCTCCAGAATCTAGTCTTGGAAAAGCTATCAAAATAAACTTGAATGAGAAAAACTGATTTGGCTGCACAAGTCGTACCTCATGACAATCTGAGTTGAGACACCAGCTAATTATGAGTACCACAGAGTGGCCAGGTCCCAAAAGGAGAGTTCAGGAATCCTGAAGGCCAGGACAAGTTGAAAGTTGCAATTGTAGCAGACAAGACTGGGTAAAGGTATAAAGATGGCATCAACATGGCCTCATGATCAGGATCCTCCCTACCTAAGACCTCCACTCATGTTCTTATTCCAAATGGTCTGCTAGATTCAGGATCTCAGCACAATTCAGAAATTCCTCTAAATGGTCTAGGCAGCCAGAATTTCTGCCTGTTTCTGAACTTAGGTAGCACTTCTAGGTCCTTATATTTTTTTTTCTTGCAGCACCTCTTCCCTTTGTCTTTCTTAAACATGTGTCTTCTGCCCAGTTTCTTGGGAAAGCATTCTTTCTTGCCTGTTGTTCTGGCTACAACATAATCATCACTAGAGGCAGAAAAATAAAAAGGCTTATAAGGGACAAGAGAAAGATCTAGATAGGATTAGCACAGTTGTTTGTAATACTGGAAGCTTACAATAGATAAGGAAAGGAAATCAGAGCTACTCAACTATTTTACTTTGTTCTTCTCTATTAAGAATAATTGCTTTTATTCAGGAAGGATAGCACAATAATGGTTAAAAAAAAATTGAAGCATAGCTACACAAAATGATCTTTGGCCCACCTGTTGTGGAGCACCCTGTGCATGATAAGGCCCAGCCGATTCTCTATCAGGATTCTCCTCCATCAACACTACTTTAGGGTAATCTACATGCCTTTTCAGTACCAGAGACTTCTGACCTCTTATCATTAACCAGTGGTGTTCCTACTGGCCAGATGATTCAATATCAGGCTCTAGCCATGACCAAACTCCTAACTAAGGGCTGGGGAAAGATAGGACCACATTGACCCCATTTGGGCCCTATATAATTTTCTGTGTGGACAAATCACTGGAGCCACTATCTATCCCTGGACAATATTTACAATTCATCTGGTATTCCTGTCCCTTCCTGAGCTTTTCTTGATCACACGTGCTTGCTTAGTAAACATGCTTGCATAATTACATCTTAGAGCCATTTCTGTGGAGGGACTTGTATAGATTTAATCATAGATTTTCTCTTATTGTTTTCCTTCTATTGAGCTACAATATGCCTTCCTCTTTCTTCACATTAGTATTAGTTCTGACCTATGGGTTCCAGTTTAACAAGTCTGTAAGTTTGCAAATTCTAACATATGACTTCTATTGAAAAATAAAATGGAATTCCTTTGAGAGTAAAAAGGAAAAGGTTCCTATCACTAGACAAATTTTTACACAGAATTTTATTCAGTCTCCTATCCTTAGGATTCTGGACTAAGATAAGTTAGGTTTCAATTTATATTTCCTGAAACTACTATCCCATACTATCTCCTAGCCAGCCGCCAATGTTTGTTCAACCTTTCTCCTAAATTCACTTTCAGTTTTTCAACTCCTTCTCCCTTGTAATTGCTTTCCCTGACTATAGTATAAGCACCTTGAGGTCAGAGACTACCTTTGTTGCTTGTATTTTCATTCTCAGCTTTTAGCAGAATGCCTATCATGTATTAAGGAGACATTTTAAATTATGTTTTCATTCATTCTGCATAAAACATAGTGTAATACTACTTTCTAATAATATCTAGCAGTTCACTTTTTTTACTCATATGGTTCATCACGTGTATGATTTTAAAATTTGTTTTGTTTTGTTTTATTTTTGTCTTTGTAATGAATTCTAAAATGTGTTGTGTATCCATTTCCCCCACTTTTACATGAGGAAACCCTACATATTAGGATCCTCAATGATTTACCTAAAATCACAGAATTAATGTTTCAGAAATAGGACTGAAGCTTTGATCTTCTGAATCTACATTAAATGTCTTATTTACTATGACAGATACAATGTGAAAGTACAGTAAATGTCCTCTGTAGACCTTTGTGACACTGGTCTTGCTAGAAAATATCTATAATACCTTTTGAATCATCAAATAATATTTAGGAATTCATAGGATAAATTTTATAGTTAATAGAGACTTTTAAATACCTTGTCCAATCCTCTCAATGAGTAGATAAGTACATAAACTTAAGAGGGGAGGGTGATTTATTTAATATCACATAATAGTATCACAACCCAGATTTGAACTAAAGCCTTTGCCTCCAAATTTGATGTCCTTTCTAGTCTTCCACAATTCAACATCAAGGTTTGATAGAATTTTAGTGTTATAAAAATATGAGAGAATACTGTGATATTATCATTATGGGGGATCACAGTATGAGAAATTTCTCCAGTATCACAGATATCAACCAGTCTTCATTTTAACAGATAAGTCTTAGGGAGTTGCCTGAAGTACAGAAAAGTTAAGATTTGTTAAAGTACACACAGCTAGTTTTAGAGGCAAATTTGAACCCTGATTTTTCTGACTTCAAGCACAGAATTTCTTTCACTTCAGCATGCTGCCTCTTAGCTGGATGTTGGATGTATTTTAATAGATTCTTATTTTGTGAAATTTTACAATCAATGCCATGTAAAACATTTAATCTATCACTATTCTCTGACCATGCTACAGTATAGCTTACTGTATTAAGAATGCTTCTAAAAATGGTGTTCACATCCTCAACTTTTCCAGAGTATTGTCATAAAACAAGTTAAACTGATCTAACTGAAAGGACAAAATTTGCTTATTCATGATCCTCCAAATAAGAATCTTTCTACAAATTTCAGACACTTGGCTGCCTGAGTTTAGATTCCAGACCAATTTTAAAATTAGAGCTTAGCTTTCTACTTATAGAACTTGGGGCTTAGTGTTAACAATATTATTTCTTTCTCATATTCTGTACTTCTCGAATTTTACTTCATGAGCTTTTTCTTATTGATCTTATTCTACAATTTTTCCATCCCTCTGCCTGAAGTTTGTAGCAAATCAATTTCCTATTGATATATTTTTAATGTTACAGCTCTACTTACAAAATCCAATTTCATAATATCTGAACATACGTTAATGTTGCTTTTCTCTAAAGTCATTCAGCAATTGGGAATATGATGCATAGTCACATGGAGTAAATTTGAGTGCTTTTATTCTTTTATTTTATTTCTATTAAATATTTCTTCAAATATCATCTCATTTTAATTTTTACTAATTTAAAATTTTACCAGTTGAATAAATTAACATTTCCCAAGACCCCATGAAAATCAGCTATTATGTTGTTACAGCTTTAGGAAAGTAGAAAATAGAAAATTAATCCCATAATCAAGTGTGAGTGAGTCATGAGAAATGAAAATAATGTAATGATCTATTTTTATATCATTTTTGCATTTTCAAAAAGTATTTACCTAATTTTTTCATTTCTTCACAATAACTCTTTAAAGATCAGGTTAATTTATATTATGACAATTTTGCAAATAGGGAAACCAAAGCAAAGAGGGGCCTCATGATTTGTATAAGTTCAAGGCAGTGTTACTGTTCCAGGATAGCAAGGAACCTAGATATCCTGAACTTCTAGACCAGCATACTTTTCACTATAACAGGTGCACATACCTCTAACTGAAGACCAAGGAGTTACAATGAGAAAATGAGTCAGAGGGGATTGATAGATGTTAGTGTTGTTACATAGACACAAGGTATTCTCCAACATGGTTTCTTCTTTCATTGTGGGGTATTAATTGATGATAACTGATGTGCTCTATTTTATGTAAGTTGCTTGGATCTTACTTTTTCTTGTCACTAGTATCTTAACTTACACCAGAGTGATCATCATGCGGGCAATATACATCTGAGCAAACAAAAGTATTGTCTTTCTAACTGGCAAATTGCCTAAAATCATAGGACTCAGAATGGGAAGGGAATCTCAAGGTCATCTAGTCCAACCCCACCATTTTACAGATAAGAGAAGTGAGACCAAAAGAAGGGATTTGTCCAATATTCAATTCATAAAAATTAATGAAATTATTTTAAATAAAGTCTTCTAAAACTAAATTCAGTATTCATTCCATTACATCACTCATACATCAATTCACTTCATCTTTCTCTTCCCATGTCTACCTTCATCTTAGCCAAAGAATGTTATAAACTAATTGAAGGAACAGATGATTTAGACTTTTTATCAATTAAGGGGTATTTGTTTTGTTTCTTTCACATTAAATTTATTTGTTTGCTTTTAGTTTACAACATTCAGTTCCAAAAAAATGGAGCTTTTCTTTTCCTTTTTTTTGGAGGGGGAAAGGCGAGGCAATTGGAGTTAAGTGACTTGCCCAAGGTCACACAGCTAGTAAATGTCAAGTGTCTGGGGCTGTCTGGGGCTGTATGTGTTGTACCATCTAGCTGCTCCTATTTGTTGTTTTTTAAACCAGTGTCCTAGTGTGTTCTTCAAAAGAGAAATTGTGGCAGAAAAGCTATACATTGTGTAAGGGGAACACCCTGAATACTCCAGAAACAAGAACAACAACAAAAATAGAAACAAAAACCAAACAAAACAAAAATACAGCCAGGAGCTGTGATTTTACCTCTTTGCCGCACCTGCTCTTAAGACTTAAGTCCACTTTCCCCTGGACTCTGTATATATCAGTGAACATTATATCATAAAGGTTTAGAGTGATATTTTGTATGCTTGTTTTTATTATACCAATTTAGAAAATGCTTCTCTTTATAAAGTTAATTAAGTTTGATTCATTGATATCAACTGATCATTATGGGGGAAATCATACCTTTGGGGTAAATGTTCCTTCCCCCAGTCCCTTAGGGTTACTTCTAAAACCCTGAGGGGATATGGGAGGTGAGTTCTGGAGTACTGGTATGCCAGTTAAATTAGGATATTTAGAGAGTGGCACCACCATATATGTTGAAAATATATTTCATTTAAAAAAGAAAAAAAAAACATACATACAAAAAAGTTTGTTTTTAATTTTCAATTTCTCATGCAGTCCTCTTCCCTCTTATTTTTTTACACTTTATCTTTTTTACATTCATGATTTCATTGATAGAGGGAAATCTCTAATGAAGAAGCCCCATCCATCAATGTATATTGCCACTTTCTCTGCTATTTGAAGTCATAAAAATTTACCTGGAATTCTTAGAGTTTAAGTGACTTCTTAGGGTCTCATAATCAGCCTGTGCCAGAGGCAAGACTTGAGTCCAGGTCTTCCTGATGCCATGAACTCTCTATCTGTTACTCCCCACTATTAAATACACAATTAAAAATTAAATTAAATTTTAAAAGAACAATTAGTTCAAATGGGAAGCTACTAAATGGCCTGATGGAGGGGGTATAACTGGTGAATAATGAAACATAGCCTTTCCATCAGTAGTTTCATTGTATGTTGGAATGACTCTTACCTATCTCCTTTACCCTCCCCCTGCAACTGAGTGTAATTTTTTTTTTACCACTTGCCCATAGGTATTAAAAATCATTGCTGAATCCTTACTATGTGAATCTCTTTATAATAAAAATAAACTGGATCACTTTGATAATCTGTAAATAATAAAGTATCATTTCTTATATTCTCTGTACATTTCATTTTTATGCATTTATAGTCTCTGTACCTTTCAGCACATATTTGACTATGAAGGTATCACTGGTTGTAAAAACAAATAGTTTATAGAAGACTATCTGATCTCATTTCATATATTCAATAAAGAGTCCTTTTATATAAATGTAGATGATTCACAGAAAGTGTTTGTAAAGATATTAGAGTAGATATGTGACTTAGTAGTAATTGATGTCTTTTCAGTTGCCTTTTTCTAGATAATATTTGTGACCTTCTACCCCAATTGCTGAGTATATGAACCTCCATTAGCTATAACTTGCTTACATTTTGAATTTATATTGAGAACATAATTATGCTACACAGTTCTTATGTATTTCAACTTGTAGGTTTTTGGACAGAAATCACACTCACGTTTAAAGTGACAACAGTTAAATTAGTGCCTATAGATAGCTAAAATTCTTAGCATCTTCACTGAAGAAATGGGAAACTTCTAAGGCAGAATAAAATGTAATTGTGAAGTGTTTAACAAAAATAAAAATACAATGCAATGTAGATGATGTTAATTTGTGGTTTTCTGAGTCAATGTATGGGGAATCTATGTGGTTTTTTAAAAACTTTGACACCACTGGTCTACTCTATTTCTGTCTTTGTCATATCCTTCACACTAGTAGTAAGGTCATAATGTGATATGTTTGTAGATATCTATATCACAGACATAGAGTTGAAAGGAGCCTTAAAGATAATCTAGTCCAAAGATCTGTTTTTATAGAAGGGGAAACTAAACCTTAGTAATCTATGTTCCTACAGGTTGCACATGGCAGAACCAGAATTTGAAACATTCACGTTTCAGAAGAAATTCCCCTGGTTTAAGTCTAGGTAAGGGATTGCCATGCAGGTTTCCAGGATAACAGGAGAGGAAAAGATATTGATGCAATCATAGAGGAACTGAACTGCAACTAAAGAAATCTGTATCTTAGTCCTTGCTCTTCTATTAAATTATTGATATTAAGTAAGTCATTTAATCATGTAGGACCTCAGTTTTCTCACTAGTAAAATGAGCATATTGGTCTAATTAGTGTCTAAAATGGCTTTCAATTTGACAATTTTCTACTTTTTTTTTGGAGGGTGGGGAAGGCAGGGCAATTGGGGTTAAGTGACTTGCCCAAGATAGCATGGCTAGTAAGTGTCAAGTGTCTGAGGCTAGATTTGAACTTGGAATTTTCTGATTGAATGATAATAAGTCACTTTTACATGGAGCTTCAAAGTTTTCCAAGTACCCTATGAATGATATCTCATTTGAACCTTATAATAGTCCTATAAGGTGGGTGCCTTGGGGATTGTTTTCCTCATTTTACCAATGAAATGACTAAGACTCAGGAAATGAAATGACTTTCACATGGTGCCAAAGCTGGTATGTGTTAGAGGTAGGATTTAAATCCTTGTCTTTGTAAAATCTGATTCCTCATAGTTGGAGTCCTGGGACCAGATCAAATGGGGGTGGGGAGAAAAAAGGGGATACTAGGAAGCAAGAGAACAATTAACTTCTCCACCAATAAATTAGAACAGTGGTTCTCAACCTTCCTAATGCCGCCACTATTTAATACTCATATGTGGGTGTATCTGCATATGGGCAGACTTGCCTGGAAGCAGATAAAGGAGTGGTGTCTCGGTTCCTAAGTAAGACCATTGGAAATATGTGTTTTCTGATGGTCTTAGGCAACCTCATTTGACCCTCAAAGGGGTCACCACAGGTTGAAAACTGATGAATTAGAATATAGATTTCAGTAAAAAAAAATGAGTGTGTGTGTATCATATGTATGTATGTGAAATTATAGATTAAAATAATAGTAAAAATGATTTTCATGCTTTTATTTTCATGACACAGATTTGAAGGTAATGAAAAGCTAAATAAAATACCAAAAGAGGTGATACTTCAGTGGTGAGACAGAATTTTTTTTTTTACTTTTTGTTTGTAAAATTCTATATCTTTAAACTGTGTAAGCAAAGAAGAACACAAAGTCAACAAAGATTCTTTTTAAGTTCTATAAAAGAAGAAAAGATTGATTGCTTAGAAATCCAGGGATTTTCAGCATGTCTCAGGAGGGAACAAATTATCAAGTCAAATTTAAGCTGCTGCCTCTAAAATACTTGACTAACACTTATATTGTAACTAAGACATAAATAGAAAGGAATAGCTTTTAATTTATTAGAAAATAAAAAGTCAACTGGGATTGATGATAAGAAACTTTGCTGCTATATATCCTATTTGTCTGACATTGGTACTTCCTTTGTGCTCATAATTAGTATTGTGGATGGCATTGTTTTAAACTGAACAACTCTATTTTATATTAACAGCAATAGAACCCTTCATATACTGAAATGAATCTTCATAATAATTTGAATAATTTTTCCTTTTTAATTTAGAATGTTGAACAAGATTTATCTACTTCTATGAAATATAAATAACATATTCATCAAAGTGCTAGCCGTATATATGTCCTAACTTCTATGACTTTGCTTATGTCCTGTTAAAATTCCCAAATAATCAGTACTGCTAAATTTCAAGGAATATATACGGAATTGGGGTAGTGAATATGTAATAGATGCATAATAATAGGGAGAGTGTAAAGAAGGGGAGAACCTTTAAAATCAAATACACATCACTTAAATTAGAGAAGACATTCCTGAAGAATATTACATATTAATTGCCTTTACAATGAATTCTATCTTAAACAAAAATGTTGGACTGATCTTTTCTCTGAGTGAGGACATTAAAAAACATAAGGGTTAAGTTAGAGGCTGTACACATAAGTATATGAAAGAGGTAAATAATGTTCATTTAGTACTCTTCAGATGATGGGAATAATAAATAGGCATGTCCAGTGTCAAAGCATTAGACTAAATATTAAATCTTTACTCATCCATGTTTTTCCTGTTAAAAAACTAAATTTCATTTCTTTGTTTACAGTGTAAAAATAGAATTGCAGATAAATTCTAAGTATCTTTGCCCACTTATGTCTCTATTACATCCCCAGAAGGTTCTGTACCTAGTTGCAGTGAACACCAATAACCTATCAGTATTAGAGTGGTGTGTTTTCATTACATTCTATGGTTCTCCTCCTCTTCCTCCTCCTCCTCCTCCTCCTCCTTCTCCTCCTCCTCCTCTTCTTCCTCCTCCTCCTATCTAACTATATTACTTTAAAGTTTCCTAATATCTTCTCAGGCACTAATTTAGAATGCAAAAATAAAATTCTTTTTGATTAGTTAGTGTTTTGCTTTTGCCTTAAAATTGAGTAGTTAAATTTGATGATCCTAATCTTCTGGTAAAATAATTTTAAAAGGCATTTATTCCATCTAAAATAGCTCTTTATTACTAAATTGTAGGGTGTGTATGTGGCTCATGGAGCTTATATCCACAACATAGTGTCTCAATGCAGCTCCTGGTGAGAATTTTATAGACATCTCTGGCAACCTGTCCACCCTTCTTCAAGGGAAACATTTATTTCTACCTGGAGGGTATTCAGAAAAGGGAGTCACCAAAATAAGTGCTCTCCTCAGAGAGGAGAAATATATTTATCTCACCACTTAAAGAGATTCTATGTTAAAGAGTTTTTTTATTAAGTTTAAACCATTTTCAAGGTTACTATTTCATATACCCCTAAGCTTATATTTGAATACTTGAACTTTCCTACCAAATGTTAGTTGTTACAGTAACAGTAAATAGTCAGTAAACCCATTTATATAAGCAGATAGCAAACATAAATTACAGGAGTTATACTGATTAGAGTATGCCATTTAATACGTGGATTTTAATGCATTCTCTTACTGGGAATGAGATAACAGCTCAACCAAAAGTTTTTGATCTCACATGGAGAACTTTTCCCAGGGAGGCAGTTGGGAATTTGGGACATGCTGAGTATCTATTTTTCTTTTCTATGTATACCTTCTAATATCTTTTCTCTTTCTTTCTGGGTTTATCTTGAAAAAGGACCCTGAGTTACTGCATGTGTCCTCTTTAGAAATAGGAAGGAAGAAAAACTACTCTTCTCTTCAATTCTACCTTTCACATGGGCAAACATTATTTATATGCTCTAGACCTGAAGTCAGGGTTACAAAATTAAAAGAAAAGCAATGTTCTGTATAAAATGGAGATTTAGAAATCATTGAATTCTGCTAAATGTCAATGCATTAGGAAGCTCTGTCAAGGTATTGCCTCAATAATTCAATCTTTATTTTAGTTCTGCCTTCCAATGAGTAATGTAAGTATGTACCTTTTAACAGCTATTAGGTAAACTCAAATGCTAAGACCACTACATTATATACTAATTCATTAATCACACAACTTTTAAAAATAAATATTATTCTGCTACAATACACTTTAAAAGGAAAATTCTACTTTTTGTCCTACCTTACAAATCTAAGCACCTTAGGAATAATCATTCCTGTTGAGTAGAACATAAAAATGATAAAAAATAAAAAATTAAGTTACATTTTTAAAAAGTTTTATTATCCAATTTTTTTTTGAGGGGAGAAGGCAGCACAGTTGGGCTTAAGTGATTTGCCCAAGGTCACATGGCTAGTAAGTGTTAAGTGTCTGAGGTCACATTTGAGCTCAGGTCCTCCTGACTCCAGGGCCCATGTTCTATTCACTGTACCACCTAGCCACCATGTTAGTATCCAACTTTGAAGGCATATTTCAATAAGTAATTCATATAACAAGTTTTCCCCATATAAAGTAGAAATGGCTAATTTTTTTTTCTAATAAATTTCACATTATGTTGCCAATTTTAAGATGTAAATCCTTAAAAGAGTAAGCAAATATGCATATATAAATGTGGTGGGATTAATTCTCTCTCTCTCTCTCTCTCTCACACACACACACACACACACACACACACACACCACACACACACACACACACACACCACACACACACACACACACACACACCACACACACACACACACACACACACACACACACACACACACACACACACGGCAATTCTTCTAGCTCTATAAAATACAACATATCCTATGGAAATTCCCTGCCCCTACTGGATTCTTAACTTAAACCGCTGCCTATGGACTTAAGCATCCTTGCTTATTAGAAGTATTCAGGCTTCTTAAACTTAAAGAAATAAACGTATAGGTAAAACTGTGAAATAATTGAGATTTTTGTTTTTGTTGTTACTATTGTTGTTTTATTTTGCTTTATTTTCCCCTGCCTCCTAGGCCCTGAGAGAAAAGATTATTTCTCTTTTATGTTAATTACCAATTAATATGGGGGGTTCCAGATTGTTTTTTCTTCCTTTCTACTTCCTCATTCAACATTCAGCTTCTCAAGGGTACTTCTGGACTCATCCAAAGAATTCACTACACCCAGACCATCTTATCTAGGTAGAATTCTTACCCCAGCACTGTTTACTGTTAATTGACTGGGTGGATCACAAATCTTTTTGCATAGTTTGCCCAAGATGGAAGGGATCTGGTTTGAGATGAGTCTCTCTTTGTCCATGAGTGACATGATCAGAGTCAAGTACCCAGCCCCTTATTAGAATAGGTCCACCTCTCATTATAATATTAATTCTCTCATTAATTGTTAGCCAGTCAGGGTTGATTTCTGCCTTTTGGGAGTACCCATTCTTCCAAGGGCATATAAGCACTGACTTGCCTCCATGATTCATCTTTGGTTTGGAAAAGAAAGCCAAATGATCAGCATTTTATTAATTATTCTGCTAGCCATAATTAATACAATTGATTATTTATTATGCAGAAATTGTATCTCTTTGTGACAGCCCTAAGCAAAATGCCTTCTAGCTGACACCTACCTCCTAATCTAATCTGGACAGAGCTCTGCTATATAGTGATCCTCCTTAGTCTTATCTTTCCCAGGTCATTATCTATGCCCCTTTTCTCTATGTACCAGAGTATAGAACATATTCTTTCCCTTTTCCTATGTTAAAATGTAGGTACCTATGCCTCTTTACCTCAGGATCTTGTTAAATAATCTCTGCTGTTTAGTACATACTTTGCTACATGGGAATAATTTTATTTTATATATGCATTTTTGATGCCAGGCTCAAAAAATACAAAATGACCTTCTCTGTCAAACATTGTAATTGAGTGACATGTGAATCTTGATATGAATATATGGCATTAATATAATGTAATTTTGTTTAGGAATGTTGAATAAGTTGAGTGGATAGCAAGAATTTAGTAATTGGATTGTTCTTACTTCTTGTATGGCAGAGGAGCCTGGCAGATGTTCACCCAGGGTTAATACTGCAGTGAAACTTGAAATAGCTGGGCATCATTAGGTAACCACCATCATTGATTCTGAATCTTGTTTTCTGCTTTTTAGATATTAGTACATGTTACTTAAATTCTATAATTCAAAAGGGTGTGAATTTTCTGAATAATTTTTCATGTGTATATGGTGAGCTAAATTTTAAATACCAGATTCTACATGTCCCTCCTCTAGATAAAAAAGTACATGCAGTCTCTTGTGCTTGTTAAATGTGTTCAGGTCTTGGGTACTTCACTTAGGATCATAGCTTTATATTTTTTTAAGGAGGTGGGGAGACTTGGATCCTAGCATCATAGACTTAAAGCAGGAAGAGAGTTTAGGAGGGATATACTAAAGTCAGCTCAAACTGACTTATGAGAGCTGGTTGTTAAATGTTCAGTATAAGCATTTTACACCTTGGAAATTTGCAGACATTACATGTTAAAGTGTGATTGATTTTATTTAATGTCTAGACTTAAGAAAGAGATGGAGAAAATGACAATGATGCAGATTAAACTTCCAAACATGTTGTGAGTCTTTTTTTTTTCCTTCTCTCCCCGGATAGCTAGTTGTTAAATGTTTGCAAGGACACCTTTGCCTTAGAGATCATCTAGTATATTCCTTCATTTTATGGATGAGCAAACTAATGCCTTCAAGAGTGATCGATCTATAGTTTCAAGGTTGGTAAGCAGAATAATCAGGATTCAGTCCCAGGACCTCCAATTCTAGAAGCACCTTTCTTTCTTCTATATCTTATCATCTCTCATTTTATATATGATAAAACTGAAGCTTGGAGAAGTTACATGTATTCTATTCACTAGAACAGAAGTTCCTGCCTATTTGTGCTAAATCACTTACATTAGAATAGTAATTGGCGAGATACAGGGTCCCTGTTATATGTCCTTGGTAATCCTTTTGCTTTGCAAGGGACAGAGAGAGCACTAAATAGACTGCAGTTTTTGTTTAACAAATATACAGGGATTACCTTGGAAAGATAGCACACTGTGGCCAAATAGTACCTGTAAAATATGCAAATCTACCGTCAGCTATCTCTTTTACACAGTAAAAAAAATATCTTTTAGCATCATCAAAAACTTGCAACTTAGGAAGAAAATGATGACTCTCATCATTCAGAATACACTGGCAAGTCTTTCAGCATGACAATGACCAGAAGGATTATTGTCTTCCATTTGAAATAATTGTTTCTTCTTCAGATCCTCATTTTATAACTCTAAAATACCTAAATGATTTTATACTTGCCCTCGGTCTTCTCAAAAATTAAGCTGGACCTTTAACTTGTAGATTTAAGGTTATAATATCCAAGAAGAAGGCAACAAAAATTGTTCAAAACAAATTTATATTAAGAAACAAAATATAGACAGTATTCTTGGCATACATGCGGGTTTCTGAAAGTTGTTTTGTTTTCTACAATTATGCTCAGGCTACCACTCCTGTAATTTTGGTTTTAAATGGAAGAGTAGAGATAGGAAACAACAACAACAACACAAACAGTAACAATAATAACAGCAACACTTCTTTAAGAAAAAGCAAAAGCACTAGCATCAAGCAGTTATTTCAAGGAAAGAAAAGTATGAAAATCCAACTGTTTGTTAATCCTGAATTATTATTATTTTTAAAATGACCATTGAACATTATACTTCGTTTAATGAAAGTATTACTTGTGAATTATATTTGGTTTAATCAAAAGGTTGTCAAGGTGATAGATTCAAATGGGAAAGATATTGGAACTATGAAATATGTGTTATGGCTCAGGTACTTTGGGGAATTTTGTTTTTGTGTCTCATGAACAATAGATAACAAGGTAATAGCATTTAAATATTTAATTGCAATGAAGAAAAACTGTCCCAGATTATCCTGAAATCTCATTTATAGATGAAAAACTCGACAACAAAAAAATGTTAGCAATATCCTGCCCCATTGCATGCTAAGTACTTACCTAAAAACCCTAAAACCTGCTTGTATCATTCAAAACGTTTAGTCTTCTTAGTCTGAAATTTGCCAAATAAACACATATCCAACTGTGATCTCATGGCAATCTCTCTCTCTCTCTCTCTCTCTCTCTCTCTCTCTCTCTCTCTCATCCTCTCTCTCTCTATCTCTCTCTTTCTCTCTCCATCCCTCCCTCTCTCCCTCTCCTTTTTTCTTTCCTTTTTTCTCTCTCTCTTCTCTTTTCTCTCTCTCTTCCCCTTTCTCTCTGTCTTCCCCCTCCCCCTTCTCCTTTCCAAATAATTAGACTTGGAAGTGGTGGTCATCCATCTTAAGTAAGCTGTTTATCCTCTTATTCTTGTGGCAAAGAGGAACTTGGGCATACTTTAGTCCAATCTGCTCAATAGTGACATGAAGTGACTAACACCCAAGAGAGGCAAGGCACTTACTCTAAGCCTCAGTTAGTAATTGGCTGGTATCCAGATATTTTGATTCTATAATGCAGATTTTCTAACTTCTAGTTCAGTAATATTTCTGCTATGCAATGCATTCTTTCTTCTTTCTCCTTTACAAGGAAGTATATATACTATGTATTTTTGCCTCTTCTAGCAGTAGAATACCATGGCTCTCTACCATTTATCAAGGTTAAATTAATAAAATAATTGAAACACGGTGCATAGATTAAAAATGAAAAAAAAAACCTGTTTTAGATGTGATTGTGCCCTTTTTCCAAAATATAAATATGGCTTTGAGAAATTTATTTTCCTATTTAATCTATAACAAGAAGCATACTTTAGAGCTTGTTAGGTATAGAGTTTAAAATTTATGTGATATATCCTGCAAAGACTGTTTTGTCAGTATTGTGTTTTCTATGTTAATTTTTGTTTGTATTGGAGAACGGCAAAATTAGGTTCATTTAGACTTCTCTATTTCCATTAGTTAATTTGCACCCAAAGGGATTTTGCTTAAACTGCTCTTTCCTTTAAGTAAACAAAAGTGTCAGTGTATATTGAAGTTACGATTGTATTTATATCCTTATTTAGAAAAAGTAAAGGATTATTGCACTGTAGGGTTTCTTATTTTGTTACAGTGTATTCGTTTTCCTCTTAGGACTTATAATCCTTAGCCATGCTATTTTAGGAAGAGAATTCCTAAGTTTTCATGTTTTGGCTCCATAATACTTATTAGGACAGGTCTAGGTCTAAGAAACAGTATAAAGATAATCTGTTAGGTTATTGTGAAGCAATGCATTTAAAATTATTTTTTTTTTCTAAAGGAGATAATTATGTGTTAACCATTCATCATATGTACTTAAGTAAGACTAATTTTCATGATCCATATATATTCTCTTCTTTGTATAAAATAATAAAGAAAGACACATGGGGACGACTAGGTGGCACAGTGAGTAGAACACTGGCCCCGGAGTCAGAAGGCCCTGAGTTCAAATCTGGCCTCAAACACCTGACACTTTCACCAGCCATGTGACCTTGGGCAAGTTACCTAACCCCAATTACCCAACAAAAAATAAAATAAAATAAATTAAAAAAAAGAAAAACACATAAGCCAAGTGTAATATTGGCAAGGTCAAATATGACTCAATGAACCAAAACTGATTAAATATCTGAACTTTTCTTTCTGCCCATCATTAAATCTGTTTATCAGTATAAATTCCTTACAGAACTTCAATTATTAAGCCCCACTTGAAAAAACAAAATATAAAATAAAACTCTTTTCAAGAAAGTTAACTTACCTTCAGTGTTATTCTCTAAATATAATGCTCCAAATAATTACATCTAATCATATTTGCTTGAAGCCTTTTATACATGTATTAATTAAGCCATAATTTAATTTCCTAATAGCAAAGTTTTTGATGAAAATGTCATTAACATAGGCTAATGATAAACTCACATATGAAGTGAACCATTGCATAACTCATTAAAAACAAATAGTGTGATGTTAAATAAACTGATGGGGAAAATTAACGAGCATGGAGTATTTCAAATTTTAAGTTTCTATCATTCAAATATGCAGACATATTAAGTTGCTAAATATTTGGTAAAGCAGAAAGATTTCTCATTTTATCTTGGGATATAAACACTTATTTAGAGACAATTTGTGTAATGTGAAATACAAATACTTTCTGTTTAGAGTTTTTCATCTTCAAAATGTGGAAATATTTTAATATCTACAATTAAAAATCTTCCTTAAAGAGATAACTAATTCACACCTAGGCAGCTAGATGACACAGCAGATAGAGCGCCAGGCCTAGAGTCAGAAAGACTTACCTACCTGAATTCAAATCTGACATTAGACACTTACTGGTTGTTCGACTCTGAGCAAGTCACTTAACTTTGTTTGCCTCAGTTTCTTCATCTGTAAAAGGAGCTGTAAAATGGCAAACCACTCCAGTTTCTTTGCCAAGAAAATCCCAAACGGGATCACAAAGAGTCAGATACAGCTGAAACAACTGAAAAACAAAAATCGACATATACTATATTTATTGAACATCTACATATATGTAAATCATGTCAATATCTGGGAGTCTGTCCATATAGTCTGAATACCACACAGTCTTCAATTCTTATGGTTTCAGTATGCTCCATGATGCCAATGACCATACCTTTTCTAAACTTCAAATCTCTCCCATCTCCTAGCAGAGAATGTATTTTGTACAGAAGAATCACAACCTATAAGTCCCCCTCATTGGGGCTCGAATTATGGAAACTCCCTGGGAATGGGGTAACTCATCTATAATACATCATCATAAGGACACTGAGAGGTTAAATGTTTAAGCCACTAAAGCTTTAAACTGCACTACGACTTTGGGGACACTCTGTACAGAAAGTACTTAATAAATATTTATTGGATTGAATTAAATCACTACTTTTGACCAAAATCAGGCCAGTTGTGATTTTTTTAAGGCCTGAATTATTCAAGGATTCCCAGGGAAGCTTAGTCTGCAGATGGTAATGCATTACTCGTTAAGTTCACTCTTGGTCAGATGACCATCATTCATATCTGCCTCTAGATGAGCATGAATCTCTGCCTGAATGAGACCTGCAATCTCCTTTTAAGCTCCCAAACTACACAAAAATACCACATATACTCGTATACTTCTAATTTGCTATAGAACTCTAACAGTTACCAGGCTATCCCATGTGTATACTCTAGGGGATTTCTCTATTAAAATGTGACCATTCTATTATTATATCATTATATCGATTATATATTATATCATAACATTATGTTCATGATGAAAGCTTACTTCCTCTCTTTTGTGCCTGAAATGCTGAATTATTTGATGAGGAAGAAACTATTGATTTTAACTCTATCACAATATTTAACTCTATCTGCACAGGGACAGCTAGATGGCACAGTGGATAGTGTGCCAGGCCTGCAGTCAGAATCACTTGAATTCAATTGTGGCCTCAGACACTTACTAGCTCTGTGATCCTGGACAAGTTTGTTTCAATTTCCTCATCTGTAAAGGGAGGATAATAATAGCACTTTCCTCCTAGGGTTGTGAGCATCATATGAGATAAAAATTGTAAATTGCTTAAACATAGTGTCTGGTGCATAATAAGTGCTATATGAATATCATCATCATCAGCATCAACATCATCATTGTCATCATTGTCATTGTCATCGTCATCATCATCAGCATCATCTCCCAGCTCTGCATTTTCTCTGGTGTTCCAGTCCTCTTCTCCTTGTCCTTGCCTTTTAGTTTCCCTACTTTCTTTTAGGCTGCACCTCACATCCCACCTTCTGCATGATACCTTCCTCAATTCCCCTTAACGTTAATACCTTCCCTCTGAGACCATCTCTTATTAATTATGTTATCTCCCCAATTCAATTATGAACTCATTTAGGCCAGAGATTATTTTTGCTTTTCTTTGTATTTCTAGTGGTTAGCATGATGCCTATTGACATTAGGTAGCATAGATCCGGTACAAAAATGGCAACATAAAATTTTTACAAATGATCAATTTTTCAATATACAAGTTGTCAATCAAAATATCAAAACCCAATTATCAAACTAATATTAAATATAAAAGAGTTCAAAATAGTATTTGAACTATTGAGTACTAGTCATGAATTACTGCAGTCATTAAATTAGTACTGTCACTTTTTGACTTAGCAATAACCTATACATACACAAATGGCCAGGCCAAAGATCATTTGCTTTAATTTCACTTGTCATCCAAACTATGCTCTGCTTGACTCCCTTGAAATATAATTTGGACTCCTTTTCTTAGTGGCTTTTTTCCTGAAATATCCTTCTGCTTTCTTAACAATTAAATTCCTATGTATTCTTTAAACCCCAATCTATGCTGCTTCCTCCACGAAAGTCATTAATGATCCCTTCCTTTCTGCCCTTGACCTCAACAGTTAGGTTAGTAAAAGTTTTTATGTAGGACCTGATGAAGCATTTTGCTTTGCAACCTACTAATGTACTTAAGCTGGAAAAATATTTATTCTAATTATCTGAATTTGTGTCTTATCCCCTGACTGGAGGGAAAGCTCTAGGAGGGAAAGCTCTAAGAGGAAAAGGCTTGTCAATCAATCAATGAAAATAATATATTAAATGTCTACAATCTGCCAGGCACTAGAGCCAAAAGAAAGAATGATATAATCCATCCCTGTCCTCAAGGAGCATATAATCAAAGATTATATGTGTGTATTACCTTCCTATCTCCCATAGCACCTCATTCCAATTATTGCTTAATAAATACTTGTTTAATACATGAAAGCTTATAGAGAGCAGTGTTTTTGTGCTTACACATCTATCCCAATAATATAGGATAAACGTTTTAAATAATATTAAAAATCACAATGATAATCATGGAAAAATAATTTCTGTTTCCTGGCCTGAGTTCTCTTTGCAGTATTTCATAGTATTATAAGGATTCTCAGAACTTTTAATTTTAAAAAATGAGCTATTGTATAGAAATATGTGTGAGAGCAGTTTCTTTTCACCAGTGAAACCTCATACACATGATGAAAAACCAGGGGATTTTGACTGATTGGTGGCTTGGAAGATCGTTTCAATTATTTTACCTTCCTAAAATTGTGCATTTATCTGGATGAAGGAAGAATATTTATTATCCCAAATGGCAAATTGGCTGCTGAATTCCTCACATTGTACAGCTTTCCTGGTATGGTAAAGATCTAAGTTGGCAAAGGACAATGCTATTCACATTTTTAAAAATCCTTATTAGAAATGAGAGGCAGTAATTTCAGTTTGAGGAAGGTCCTGATCCTATTAAAAATGAATTGTTTTATGGAGGAGAATATAGGATATCATCTTTCTAAACTGCATTGTGTGACTGCATTGGAGTTTGGTTTTAAAGAATAATTAGTAGTCACCACCTCTTGAGTCCCCTTTTCACCTTAATTTACTGGTTGCTGTCAGCCCTTGTCATTTTTCTTTTGGGGGGAACATTAAATTGCCTGTCAGGCAATTGCTTAGAAAGGTACTGGGACTGTGTGATTCATGGCTTGATGTATTTGATGTCTCATATTTTGTTTAACCACAGTTGAACTGCGGAATTTTTCTCTCTTGAGGTACATTACAGTAATATCTTTTTGCCACAATTATTAGTGTAGTGAGTGAGCCTAACTGTTTCCTAATTGATGTTTGTATTTTAAAATCATCGATGGTTTTATTCAGGCACATATACTCAGGAGGACAACTTTAAAACCAAACGTTAGTATGTACTACAGAATTAAAAATAATAATGATGATGAGAAAATAAGTATTCAGTGCCCTAAAGTACCATAAAGCATAAGGAAGACTTTTTCCTGCTTCAATAATTACATGTAAAAATCTTCCAACAAGATATGTGAGTTTTCAGTCCTATTCCATAAGCATTTTTAAAAGTGCTTACTATATGCAAAATATTGTGCTAAACGTGGGCACTAAAAAAGCAAAAATAAAGCAGCCCCACCCTCGAAGGGCATATATGCTACTGGGGGGATATAATTTAGACACATATAAGTATATATAAACTTATTTTGTAGTGGGCCCTTAGAGAATACTAACAACTTGGGAAGAGGGGATCATGAAAACTTTCATGAAAAAGGCTGTTTCAGGGATTTCAGGAGGTGGAGGTGAAGAAGAAGAGGATTCCAGGCATGGTAGATGGCTTGTGCAAAGATACAGAAGCAGGAGACACCACATTGGGTATGGGGACCTAAATGTTGTTCAGTTTGGCTATAATGTAGGGCATATGAAAAGGAACAACATGTAATTACAACCTGGAAAGACTATATTCCATCTCCAGTCTTCATACCATGACCCAAGCTATTCTTATATGGGAAGCACTTTCTCCTTACCTCTATCTTTTAAAATTCTTAGCTTCCTTCAATGCTCAGTTCAACAATCTCTTTCTACATGAAGCCTTTCCTGGTCGCCTCAGAATCCACTGCTTCTCTATGCCTTATGTTTTGTATTCTTCCATTAAGTATGGGTAATGGGAAAGGTTTCAGTCAAGGTTTCATCTCTGCTGAGTTATGCCTAAGGAACAGTGAAGAAGACGGACAAATGAAACAAAAATTCAAGAAAACAAAGAGAAACAATGAGTTATTCCAGCAGTTTAAGCCTACACCAGGATTTGGTTCAAAACTGCAAATGGTTCTTACACCATAGACATATAAGTATATATGTGAGGAGGTAGGAGAGTGAGGGGCTGAAGCTAGCATGATCTCCCTATCTAGGCTGTGCATGAAAATAGGCCTAAGTCGGTGCTTAACTGCATTCCAGGGTGTCAAACTGAGGCAATTAGTGGAGCTTTTGGTCCAGGTCCTGGTACAAGATCAAGGCTTAAAAAATGATGCAATGTCCTGTCCAAGGTCGTTTTCCAGATAGGTAGCACAATGTGGAAGATGGGACAAAGACTCAAAACTCAAAAGACTCCAAACTTGCTACCCAGTGATATCTGAACTGAAATATCAACAAAAAATAATAATGCTACAGGACTGATGTTGATGGACAAATAGTATCCTGATTTTCAAAAGAGGAACATGGAAGATTCTTTATGTTATAGGGCTATGAGATTGACTTTAATTTCAGAGAAAATTTTGGAATACATCCTTAAGAGGATGTTTGTGTAAAGCAAGCAGCCATCACTAAGACCCTACATGAGTTCATAATCAATCAGTCATGCACATCTAAGCTCATTTCTTTTCATCAATGCCATTATAAGAAACTAATTGTTAGGATGTGATAAAGAGTGTGTCTTGATTTTAGCAAAGTTTTTGGCAATCTTTAATAATATCCTTGTGATTGAGAGGATTAGATCACATGACATGTACTTTTGTAGGTCCCAAACTTCTTAACATCAGATAAAATTAATAGATTGACTTCAGCCTAGAAGGAAGTTTCTAATTGAGTGTTCTTGGTCTCCTAGAGTGTCCATACCTATATTCTATCCATCATTTTTCACCATTGATTTAGAAAATGTGAAAGCTATTTTGTTTATTTTCCCCCTAAATCCTTTCCACTTCCTAACTTATTTATTTCTGTCAAAGGAATCACCATCACCCGCCCATCCATTTTTTAAATTTCCTGAGCTCAACATTATCCTCAACTCCTCATTCTCTCACCCCACCTACCCAATTAGTTGTCAAAGTTTTCCATTTCTATCTTATTGCATTTTTTTATAGCTATCTCCTTCTCTTTACCCACACAGCTACCAGCTTTGCTCAGGCCCTCCTCGCCTCTTGCCTACTAATACACTCACTTTATTTGCATTGCTGCCTCAATACACCCCAGCTCCAGTTCTTCCTACTTGCTAATGGCAAAGTAATTTCCCTTTAAGGTCATTCAGAAAATGTCACTATTCTATCAACTCTAGTGGCTCCCTGTCTTTGGTTGTTTAGTCATTCAGTTGTGTCTGATTCTTTGTGAATGCATGGACCCTCCTATCTTCCACCATCTCTCAAAATCTATCCAAATTCATTTGTGTTATTTCTATGATACTGCCTATGCATCTCATGCTCTGCCAGTCTTTTTGCCTTTCTTATAGTTCAATTCTCACATCCTTACATTACTACTAGAAAAACCATAGCTTTAATTATACAAACCTTTGCCAGCAAGATCATATCTCTACTTTTTATTATGCTGTCCAGATTTGCCATAGCTTTCCTCCCAAAGAGCAAGAATCTTTTAATTTCATGGCTGCAGTCACTCTCTGCAGTGATCTTTAAACCCCCAAACATAACATCTGACATTGCTCCCTATTACCTCTAATACAAATTTTTCTGTTTAGGATTTAAAGCAGGCCCCGAACAGTTTCTCCAACGTCCTTGAATATCATGCTTTTCACATACTCTGTAATCTAGCCAAATTGCTTTCCCCCCCCCTCTTATTCATACAAGCTTATTTCATCTCTATACCTTTACACACGCTGCCCTCATGTGGAATGCATTCCTTCCTCACCTCTTAGAAGTCTCCTTAATTTAAGTTGATGTGTTCAAGTGCACCTTCTACTTGAAATTTTCTTGATACCCACAATCACTAGCACTCTCCCTCCCAAACTATCTTTTATTTAATTTCTTTATTTTTACTTATTCACTTTATATTTATTTCCTATTTCTTATTGTGTAATTGCTCTCTTCTTTATTAGAATGAAAGCTCCTGTTGAGTATGGATTGTTTCATTCTTTGTATTTTTATTCCCATCACTTATCACAATGTTTGGCACATGGTAGGTACTTAATAATGCCACACAAAGCTGGCCAGAGTAGCTACTATAACTTAATCAGAATATGAAAATATCTTGAGATGCTAGTAGATTGGCTGAATCTAATACAATGAAATTCAATAGGGATATCTAGTTAAGGTCACTCTTTCCTTTAAAATTCTGTAGTCACTCAAAATTTTAAAGAAGAAGAGAGGACGCTTGCCTCACAAAATACTGCTAAGTGAGCATGCTTTTCTTTTAGGAAAAAGGAATAATACTTGGAAAGTACCGGCAAAACGGTGGACTTTAAAGAAAATATATTGCTCAGGAAAAAATTAAATATATTTTAAGATGACTTCATTATGTTAATAAATGAAAAAAATATTAAATTCTTTATGAAAAGCACTCTTTCAAGTGCTGGGGATAGAAATGAGATGAGAGGTAAGGCAGATTTTGTTCTCGGTAAGGTTATATATAATAGGGGAAGGGGGACAGCTGGCATTTATTAAACATTGTTTATGTGCCGGGCAGATATTATGGTTGTACAGCAGGTAGAGCATTGGCCTAGAGTCGGGAAGATCTGAGTTCAAATCTAGCCTTAGTCATTTACTAGCTGTATGACCATGGGCAAATCATTTACCCTCTGCCTCACTTCTTCTTCTGTAAAATGGAGACACAATGGAGAAAAGACAAAACAGTCCAATATCTTTGCCAAGAAAACCCCAAGAGTCAGACACGACTGAATGACTGAACAATAACAATGTCCCAGCCACTGTACTTAGTGCCTTCCAGATTTTCTCTCACTTAAGTTAACATATATATGGACTTCATCTATAAGTCAGATAGGAAGATCCAGCATTTCTTTGAGTTCAGTAGCAAAGCACATAGAAATGAATCTTTAGTTTCATTTCTATTAACAAACTTGTATGTGATTTTTGAAGCATTTGATAATACCAAGGACTTTGTTGTTGAGAATTTTTTTTTGGCCTGCTTCTTCAGTATTCCTGGATATTAGAGGGGTGAGGGTGTTCAGCTACAACAGAGGCATTTTCCAGGTCTCTTACCCACCAAGGCAGCTTCCAGCATGCTGACTACCACTTGTGAACCAAAAGCAGGGTGGGTGGTCTATGGACATGGGGTTTGAGGTTGGGGGGGGGGGGAATGCTACTATTCCTGGGGCTCTTGAGCTTACCTGCCTGCTATTGACAGTTAGTCTTGGCGGTAGAATGTCAGGCCCCTTTTCCACACAGGTTGCTCTTACAGATTATCGGTATGGTACCTAGGCTGGAAGCAGAATCAACATTTGGACTTGGAGAATGGAGTGGTGTACATCTGTTCCTGTCACTCTTGGACTCATGTTGCCTCAGGCTGCCTTGGGCAGCCTGGTCTAATGAACCAAAAGTTATAATCTTTATTGGCAGTTTTTAAAATAGGCACAAGAAGAGACAGAAAATTGAATATTGATCACTGCCTGTTCTAAGCATGGTCAGGTCGCCAATGAAAATGCCAGAGAAGAGTTAAACAAAAAATCAACAAAGAGCAACACTGCTTTCAGATGATCCTCTGACCTCTAAGAAGAAAATAATAAAATGGATATTACCAGTCATTCTGCTCTCTGGAAAAGAAGTGAAAAGATAGAAATGAAGAACATCTTTAAGCATTCCCTATTACTTCCTTCCATTCAAGTAATGTATAATCAGTTTCCTCTTTGAGATTTTCTTTTTAGCCTACTACTTAAAATAACCGAGTCTCTTTGACAACATCACACTCTCTGCATACCAGATTTGAGAACCAGTGAAAGGATCAGTCTCTCCTTTGAATCACGGAAGCAAAAATCTGCTAAAACAATAAACAATGAGCCAAATGACTCATTCTTGCTAGTTTTCCAAGTTCCATTCTGACTGAAGTTCAGTGGTGGAGGGGAGTCATTTATTGACTAATTCCTAATAAAGAGGCAACATAGCATTGTGGATAATAAATCTACCCTGAAGTCAGGAAAATCTGGATTCAGCTCCTGAATCTGATACATACTGATTGACTCTGAACAAGTCTCTTAACCTCACAGTATATTTGACTGGTCAACAAGGGTAGAAGTTAAAGAAAAGTTGGTGATCTGCACTAGGAATTTTCTATACCAGTGAAACCACAAGTCTAGCCAACACTCACACATGCATACATTCTAACTAGAAGTTAATACACTCTTTTGATAATTCCTATATTATTAAGTGTGGATAGTCAGGCAAAATAGTACTAAAGAGAAGTCCTACACACAGGTCAAAAATATAATTGTTCTGGGTTACAGGATGAGAGAGACATAATTTATAGACAGCAGCTTATGAGGAAAAATAACTAAGGCATTTAGAGAATTTGGGATAGGAAATGGACCTGTTATTTCACTGATATAGAGAATTCCTGATGAGAAATTTCCCTCTGTTAATACATGGTAATACCTATAGTCATAGAGAACTACCTAGCGTACTGGCCTCTCTGAACCTTACTTTGTTCATCTATTAAAGGAGATAAAGCTACCTTACCGGGCTCTTTGGGGGGATGATGTTGACTGATTTAAGAAAAAAACAACCTTTAATAAGCTTTCTTTTCAAATCATAAAGTCCTTTATAAAAGGCCTCAGGATAAATCATTGCTTAGTACAATGAGTGTTCTGTAGAGGATTCTATAATGATTGACTATGGGGGATCCCTTTAAATAAGTATCTAGAGTTAAATGTATATTAACAATTATTATTTATGTATGTGTATATATGTGCAGATATCTGTATATGTATATATATGCACTTGTATGTATATATATGCAGTGAGTTCATATTCTCAAAAAATCTGTTCTGTTTTATGCGGAATGTTTTATAACACACATTTTTACTTGATTTTACCTGTTTACATTAGTGTTGTGAACACTTTATTATTGAGAATTGATACATATTTTTTTATTCATTTTCCTCATTTCATTTAACTTTCCTATGTAGCTAGAACAAGGATGCTGTTGAGCATAACACAAAATAGCCCATTCAATGTGATGGCCCCAATTCCTCTGACAGACTCCCATATTTCCACTAAGTATTGTTTAATGTTTAGGAAGATGGTCGAACTGTGTCATTGGTCAGCTCACTTTTCCAGAAATAGAAAATATATTTTATAGTTTAGTAAAGCTAAATATTTTCCCCATTTATGATTGGATCTTTCATAAAATGAGTTAAATATATAACATTGTGATTTCCCCTGTCCTGAGGGTAAAAACATTCTATGTGTGAAATTGTTATATGTGTATGAAACCACAATGTAATTGAAAAAGAAAGTTTGAGCAATATGTATTCCATATTTCATACAGCATTCCACATACTTCTATTCATTCTCAAAATGAATTATATGGCTATTTAGTGGTTTTCTTTCTAATTTAGGTAATGGATCCTACCACCCTTCTGCTAATTCCATAGAAACCTGAAATTGAAGGAACCTAGATTATTGGATGAGGCAGTGTTTAAAGTCATAAAAATATTTGTACCAAATGTCAGATGGAGGTTTCTGGAGGTTAATGGACCCATTTTTTTTCAGAATGGAAGGGAAAAGAAAGCAAGAGGAAAAGGGAAAAAATTCTGAATCTCTTATATATGACCAATGATTTTGAAATTAAAAAGTATATAGCTCTGTGTGTGTGTGTGTGTTAGGGGGAAAAAAAGAAAAAAAGAGAGAGAGATGATTTGATAGTATACCCTAAACCCCTCTCCTATTGTACTTTGGTTTCTGTGATACCGCAACTTTTTCTGATCTAATAGCTCCCTGATCAGTTTTTTCTCCTCTTTTGCTGACTCTTTATTATTTTTCCACCACTTAGGTACCACCATGTTTCTTTCCATAACATGTTTCTTTTGTCTCTCCTCTTTTTCCCTCCATCAGCCTCCACCCTTCCTACTCAGAGGCCAACATCAGCTGGAAGAAGTCTCAAAACCGTGCTGATCACGTTAAAATCTCATATTATCCAACCAAGTTGGTCACCAACAGTAAGGCACTACTCTTATTTCTTCCTATTAGATTTTACTTTCTTATTTCTACCAAAAGTTATTCCAGACCTTCTCTTCCTTTTTCAAACCTCTCACAGTTGTGCATTTCTTCTCTTACTTGAGAATCTTGCCTGTTATTTTAAAAAGGAAACTTAGGATATTAAATATGAGCTCCCTGGACTTTTCCCATCCTCTTTAACTGAAAACCCCTTGATATCATCTTCTTTTTACCCTTCTCTCTTACTTTCCAACAATCGTCTGCCTCTCTCCTTTATTCCCAAGAGGTAGCCCTTCTCCTTGCTGAGTCAGTCCTACTCATGTACACTTGAATCCATCCCCTCTAATCTTCTCCAGCAGATAGCACTCTCATTTATTCTAGAATCTTCTCCTACTTCTTATCTACTGTTTCCTTAGTTCCTTCACACATGCCTAAATCTCCCCCTTCCTAAGAATAAATGAATAGGTAAATAAGTGAACAAGCAAGTAGATAAACAGACAGGCAGGCAGACAGACAGATAGATATCATTCTAACCCCTCAAGCCTATATTTCTTTAGCTTTTCTCACCAAGCTCCTTGAATCTCTTTACTAATTAAATTTTTCTCCTCTTGCTTGTTTCCCAACCTTTGCCATCTGACTTCTTAATTAAACTGAAACTCCTCTAAAAAGTTACCAGTGCTCTTCTAATTGCCAAATTTGAAGGTCTTTCCTCAAGTTCTCATCCTTCTTGAAGCTTCTGCATTATTTCAGGCAGATAACAAATTTGTAAAACACCTACTATGTGCATATGCTGGCACTGTGATAAATGCCAAGACTGCAAAGAAAAAACAATACTATGGAGCAAATAATGTCTCCTTTTTGTGTGACATTGCCCCTCTTCTAGCTCTCTTCTTTCCAGAGTGACCTTTACTTTCTCCGTTTGCTTTGCTGACTCACTATCTATACCACATCCTCTTTCTGTGGATGTTCCCTGATTCTGTCCTAGAACTTCTCCTCTCTCTGTATTTACTATCTGTCATATGTAAACCCACATGTAATAATATTAATAGTAATAAATAGCATTTATATCGCACTTTTAGGTTTGCAGAGTACTTTACAAGCATTATATTATTTGATCCTTCCTACAACCCTGTGATGTGGGTGCAATAGTATACCCATTCTGCAGACAAAGAAATAGTCTGTAAAATTTCAAGGGACTCACTTATGATCAAATGGTTAGTAAGTGTCTGGTTCTGATTTGAATTCATGTCTTCCTTACTCCAGGTTCAGCACTCTATCTGTTGTACTACCTAGCTGATTATCTGTGTCTCTTTTTCATCTATAACTAAATCAAACCTAACTGCATCCAGATCTCTATATCTGTATCTATGTGTGTTTTGACTGTGTCTATATATACATCTTCTTCTGTATCTAACTATATTCAGTGCTAGCCTCTTCCTGAACGTTAATTCCTCATCAACAGTTGCTCATTGGACATTTCAAAATGGATGTCCTAATAATATCTAAATTCAATATCCCCCAAAACTGAACTTCTTTCCCTTAAAATTATCTCTTCTTTCAAACTTCTTTATATGTGTTGAAAAAATTACCAACCTCCCAGTTTCTTAGTATTATTATCAGCATTACCCTGGACTCCTCATTCTCCTTCATCTCACAAAGCCAATCAGTGTCCAAATGTTTCTGATTCTACCTTTGTAGCATTGTACTTACACAACTGCTTTTCTTCACTCATATACCTACTACTTTAATTCAAAATCTAGTAAGATCTATCCTGCACACTGCTAAGAAAGTGATTTTCCTTAAGCACAGGCCTGACCATGTCAGTCCCCTACTCAATCTTCTCAAGGGGTTTCCTTATTGCCTCTAGAAAAATATATAAACTCTGTTTAGTTTGTAAATTCCTGTATGATCTGCCCTCAAATTATCTTTTCAATTGCATTGGAAATTAATCTTCTTGTACATCATACTTCTTTACCCAGTTGAGTGCCTTTGCGCTGGCCATCTCACATGCCTTAAAGGCACTCCCAAACTATCTCTACCTCACTGAATCCCTCTCTTTAAGATAAAGCCCAAGCACCTATTCTGCATCAAGTATTTCCTTATCTTACCAACTACTAGTACCCTCCCTCAAACAGTTTTAAGCATTTTAATTTTATTTTTCTTAATTACACATGAACAAAACTATTTAATATTATTTTTAAATTTTGCATTGCAAATTCTCTCCCTTCCTCCCCAACCCTTCTTGAAAATGCAAACAATTTGACATAGATTATACATATATAGCCATACAAAAACTTTCTCTATTAGCCATATTGCAAAAGAAAAAAATGACCAAAAAAAGCAAGAATAATAAAGTTTTTTAAAGTACACTTCCATTTGCATTTATATGCCATCAGTTCTTTCTATGGAAGTGGATAGTATATTTCATCATAAGTACTTCTGAATTGTTTTGAATCATTGTATTGCTGAGAAGAGATATCTCATTCACATTTGATCATCATATGATATTGCTTTTACTGTGTATAATATTCTCCTAGTTCCACTCATATCACTTTGTATCAGTTCAGATAAGTCTTCCCAAGTTTTTCTGAAAGCATTCTGTTCATCATGTCTTATAGTACAATAATATTCTATCACAATCATATACCATAACTTGTTCAGGCATTCCCTAATTAATGGACATCCCCTCAATTTATAATAATTTGCTAACTTAAAAAGAGTTGCTATAAATATTTTTGTACAGACAGAATATTTTCCTTTATCTTTGATCTCTTTGGAGTAGTGGTGTATTTGGGTCAAAGGGTATGCTCAGTATTACAGCCCTTTAGGCATAGTTTAAAATTGCTTTCCAGAATGGTTGGATCAGTTTATAATTCCACCAACAGTGCATTAATGTTTCAGTGTTCCCACATTCCCTTCAACATTTGTCATTTTCCTTTTCTGTGATATTAACCAATCTAGAGATGTGGGGTGGAAACTCAGAGTTCTTTTAAATCATGATTCTCTAATCAATAGCAGGTTAGTGCATTTTTTTTCAGATTACTTATAGATAGCTATGATTTTTTTCTTCTGAAAACTGTTCATATCATTTGACCATTTATCAATTGGGAAATCACTCATTATATATATTGAACTCTCTTCTCTACATATTTGAGAAATGAGGCCTTTAGTTAACTAAAAATTTGTATTTGTTTTTATTTGGTGATTTCTTGCCCCTCCACAGCCCCACTCTCTCCAACCCCAAGACACAGCATGATAAGAAAGCTAGCCATAAAGTCAGGAAGATCTAGATTAAAGTTTCACCTTTGATACAAACTGACTGTGTGACCCTGGTCCAGTCACTTAACATCTCAATGCTTTAGGTCAGCACTTCTTAAACTGTGGGTTGGTAGCATAACCCATAGTTGAAGAAACACTGAAGGGATCACAAGTGGAAAAAGTTTAAGTTGCCAAACTTGGCTAGTCAAAAGTATTTCCTCACTCAGGAATACCCTATAATGAATGGAATTATTGGTCCATTCCATATGCTTATCCTTGTTTTTAACCTCTCTGGTATGAATGAGGAAAACAAGTAAGGATTGATTGTCTTTCTCTGTGCTTTTGTTTTCATAATCCTCAAAATGGGGAGAGGGATAACCAAATGTCAGATGAAAATATATCATCTAAGCAAATAATCATTTTCCAACTGAAAAATTACACATATGTATTTTTAAGCTCAATCCAAAAATAGTAGTGTTGTTTTTTAAACTAGAAACATCTAGCTATATTATGTAGCATGATTTTTTGTCACCCCTATGGATAAATATATCCATAATAAACCTACTGGAAACAAATGTCCATGACCTTTAATAACAAAGCCTATGGAGCTGCAAGTTAGTCTTAGTAAGCATGTGGAATGTTTGCTATAAATGTGCTTTATAAAAAGCACAGACTGGAAAACTTTGGCTTATGAACCTAGACTTTCAACTAGTATAAAATCCTGAAATAATGCCCCTTTTACAATAGCCCCATCAATTGATGAGGGGTAGAGGGGAAAGCATTATCATTCTGTCAAAATATATTTCCAAATCCTTTAATATTCAGACAGTTAACTCAAGCTGGTAAGAACCTCTGTAGGTTTAAATTGAGCACTTATTTGGACCAGGGAGGGCGAATTTTATTTTATGTTGACTATTAGTCTCCATAATCTTAAAATCCGGAGTTCTTATAATAAGAAACTAGGAAGAGTTTCAAGATCTTTAAAACCAGTCAGTACTTTTAAGTGCTCATGTCCTATATAAATAGGGATTTTATCTCCAGTTATCTTTAAATACTTTTTATATTAAAAAACAGGGGCAGATTCTATTGAGCATTACGTGGAGATAAGAAAAGCTTAGTTTCAGTAGATGAGAACTCCAGGAACCCAATTCTCTTTTCAATACCTTGCACAGTGTCAACCACCATCAGCATGAAAGGGATAGTTGTTTTTTTTTTTTAACTTCAGCATGAAGAGTTTACATTAATGATTGACATGCCATGAAAGATCTTTCAGCTGTTGCTTTTGCTTTTCCTTCAGGTATATATCACTTTACCTTTTCAGGTAAAATTTTAGAAAATAGTATCTTTATAAACATTCCCACATGCTGGGAGTGAATTCTTATCTAACCTTCCATGTGTTATGTGATGTGTTACTTTAGTTTCAAATAAACTTCTTTTTGCTCAATGGCATATGGAATAAAAAAATATCCTTTCTGGAAAGATGATAGGAAGTAAAAACTAAGATTTGGATATTTTTTCACAATGGGAAAATATATTTTATAAGAGCACAAGGAAACAGACTCGGTGTCATTCTATTTGTTACTTTTCTGCTTTAAATGCAAAACAGAAGTGATGAAATATACTTGTGATAATTTCAAGTGTTAAATAGAAAATGTTTTCTTAGATGCGACACTTAGATAATACAGTTATGATGGAAGTATTTGTGTTTCAGGAATTTTAGCTTCTTTAACTATTATGCCAAGTATCTTATGCACCCTAATACAAAGGATACAGTTTTTATTATAGCTTATCACGTCAGTCAATACGTTTTCATTAAAAAAATCACTCATCTTTCAGATGAACAGATAAGCTCATGCCACTCCACTGCTACAAAGGCTTAAGTGGCTCCTCACTGCTTACTAAATAGAATACAAATTCTTATCTAAACGTTCAGGTTTCTCCCAAAACTAGTTCTAACCTGCCTTTCTTTAATGCAAGCCACTTTCTTCAGTACTCTATATCCCAATCATACTGAAAAACTGGTTGTTCCCATCTCATCTTGTTCTTTCCTATTCCATGCCTTTTCCTATGCCACAGTCGAAGCCTGGAATGGTTTCCTACCAAAATTCCACCTGCTTACATTTTTTCCTCCGCCTTCAAGATCCAGAATATTAGAAAACAGAGTTGAAAAGAATTATCTTTACTGATTCTCCAACTAGTATACATCTCAAACCGTCTTAAATACTCCATTGCTAGCGAATCCATTCATTACTGTTTGAAATAACCCGTTCACTCTTTTGACCATGGAATTTTTTTTTTTTGTAATTTGTTTTCCCTTATGATAAAGTGAGCTCCACTTCCATATAATTTCCCTACATATCTCTTATCTGAGCATTCAAGCTTCTCCAAAAACTCTTCATTGCAATCCATTGAAATTGCAATAGATGCTGTTCCTCAGAGCCCCTGTTCCCTTGGCATCAGAAGTGATACTATTCCTCAGAGACCCTGATACCTTGTGACCAAAAGTGATACTGCTCCTTACGGGCCTTTCTTGACTGAAAGTTCTGCTTTCCCCTCTTGAACTTTGACCCAAAAGTAGGGTTAGGAAATGGAGTTGTCAAACAGCATCTGGCCTAGCACAGTAGTTCCTTGTAATCACTTAATGATTAGTTTCTACCTCTCTGGCTTGAAAAAGCTGCTGTTATTATTTTTTTTCTTTCTTTTTTTTTTTTTTGCTTTTTTGGAGGGCAGTTGGGGTTAAGTGACTTGCCCAAGGTCACACGGCTAGTTTTTTGTGTTAAGTGTCCGAGGCCGGATTTGAACTTGGGTACTTCTGATTCCAGGGCCGGTGCTCTATTCACTGCACCACCTAGCTGCCCGTAAAAGCTGCTGTTATTACCAGCTATTCCCACCACTGGTGTTTTATCCATGTTTGCTTCTGAACAGCCTCAGTCTACCTTCATGTCACAGATCATGCTTTCTGACCTCCTAGGTTACAATGGGCTGGAAGAATTTTGGCTCTACCACTCTATTTGTTTATTATATATTTTCTGGTGAGGGAGTATTGGGAATAAAATAGAAAGGAACCTGGAATTACCCATACAGTGAGACTGTTTCTAGAACTACAAGATGCTCTCAGACTTATACTGTTAAAGTTGTTTTTTTTTTCCTTCAGTGTGCTATCTCCATCAGTATCCACATTCTCATTTGCATCTGCATTCTCCCTGTGAGGTATTATCTCACTGTTAACCAGTGTTAACCTAGTGCCTTCCTTTCTGCTATCTCCTCTTTCCTTTTTCCTTATAAGTCGGAGCCTGAGCTTTAGACAGGACATTCACTGAATAAATATATGTATATAAAGACAAGAACAACGAAACCACATCAAGCTTAAAAAATGCTTCTTCCAGTCATTGCTAAATTGTTTTTTAATAGATCATTACTAAATATAGAGCCTTCATCATTCACATATAGTGAATACATCATCAAACTTGACACCAGCCATTAACATAATTTGGGTTCTTCCATTTAAGCAGGCAAATTTCCTTGTAGAATTTATGCCATGGGATCTTATTATTCTCCTAAACCATTTGAATTATGCCTTCCCCAAATCCAGGGTGTATTTCATTCTATACTAAGCTTTTTCTTATCTATCCATCATGAATTCATCATGTTGCATTTTCTCTCAGGATATCAGTCCTTTTGACTTTTAAAAACATGTTCCTCCTTCCTGGGCAGAATCAGGTCCAGAATATCATCTCCCCTTTATTGCTTACTCTTCCCCCTAAGGAATGGAATCTTCTCTGAGTCTTCTTCCTGACCCCTGTCCCCAAGCTTTAACTAATCTCTTCCTCTCATACTGCTCAATTTGAATTTCTTCTAAGCATTCGCCATATCAATAATTGTATTAGAATTATTTGTATTTTTGTCTTAGTCCTAATATTAAAGCATAAATTCCTTCACAGCTACAATGCCTTGCTTCATCTTTGTTATTACTGTTGTCTAGCATGATACATTACACAAGGCATACTTAATAAATGTTCATTAAATTAAGTAATAATTTAGTGTATGCTTAAAGTGGTTTAACTATTTTTAATTTATAAATAATACTATTATCTGTGGATTAGTTTAAAATGACTAATACTATTCATTTCTATATCGAAATTCAGAATTATTCCACCTTTTCCGTTTTGTTGGCGACGTAAGCTTTCAGATATATCTTTAATATTAATACTCTTGTTTGTAATCTTTTATATCATAAGCTATGAAAAACCTTGTTTCTTCTTTAATAAGACTAACTCACAGGTCTCTCCTTCAGCAGATAATTTGCTATGATATCAGCAACTCCCTATCCAATATGCATATCCTGAGAAGCTTCTTCCTATTATAAGATACAGAATATCACCACTTGCATCAATGGGGGCATTCCTTTGTTTCAAATCTAGAGACTGTGTTAAACCCTGTTAAGATACCATATTTTTAAAACAGGACAAGAAAAATAAGTAATAAAAATAATTTCAAAAAAACTCACTTCATCCTTAATTCATGTTTCACATGAATTTGTGTTAAAAATGCAATTATGACTACACAGTTTGAAAGCAATAATCTCATTTTTCTTAAAGACAGACAGGGGTAAAATAGTACCTGTATTCACATCATAGTTAAACTACCAGATATACAAAATAAATAATTAGTCATATATAAGAAATGAAATGAGTGCATTATGAATGATAATATTGTGCAATACACATTTTAAGTAGGATAGATTACTTTTGCGGAATGGAAAGGAGAACAATTATTTAGGAAGAGAGTGAATGCAACCTTTTTACTAGAATGAATGCATACATGCTGTTAATTTTAGAGATTATTTTTAATCCAACGGAATATTCATAATAATTTTCTGCATGTGGCTTAGGCAAAAACATAAGCCCTTTTTCCAACATAAATTCAGGCCTCTAAATCATTTGTCTAGACTCTCTCTCTCTCTCTGTATTCACACACACACATATATGTATGCATGCATGCATATGTATGTGTGTATCTGTGTGTGGTGCGTATGTATTTATGTATATATACCTTCATATAAGTGTGTACTATATGTATATGATTCAGCTAAATATGTTTTCATTTGATCATACTTAGGATTGAGGGTTGCAAAATCATGTTTTTGATTACTAAGTAAAGTGCCCAGATGTTCAAAACTGGGGCATTAGAAAATTCTTTAGATAGATATAAATATAGATATAAAATATGTAATTGAAATGTAAGCTATATGTTTGTTTACTTATTTATTACATTTCCCTTCATTCCTCACTTTCATTCTCTCCTTTCTCCACTTTCTTCTCCATTTCCCTTTCTTAGTTATTTCCTCATTGAAATTATATACCATATTGAACATCACTTTTTCAAATTCCCTTTAAAATCTTCCAAAATAAAAATCATTAGGAACATGCAATGTCCTTCTAATCAGAAAATTTCATTCTTCTCATCATATGTGTATGAAGCATTCAAATAGTATATATCAACTTTAATGAAGGACACAAAAAATTTCCATTTAAAAATGATTTCTTGACACTTATTTTATTTCAACATTTCGTTAATGACCTTTATTTTTACGTGACAGTCATTTCTACTTCCCAAACTGTGACTACCAATGAGCCTAGTAAGCCTTTCCACTTAAGACCAAAAAAACAAAAAGCCAAATCAGCCAACACAATGACCACGATGAAGAGTATATGTGATACTATATGCCTCCAATCCCTTACCTCTCCAGGACAAGGAGAGAGGTGCATTTCCTCATCTCTTCTCCAGGGCTAATGTTTGTTATAATTACATAGCATTTGGTGTCATTTTAATGTCTGCTTCCATTTCACTATATTCAGATAACAGTAAGGAAACCAGCAAGTACAAGAACAGCTCACATTTCTTTGGCATTTAAAGTCTTTTCCTTTGTTTTGCTTCTTTTAGAAAGATATCCATTTTCATATGTCATGATAACCATATTAACTATTATGTGGATAGGACTTGACTAGGTAATTTGTGAGAGAAAGTGTACTAAGAAATAGAATCCCTGCCAAATAGTTATCCTGAGTCCATTAACCCTGAAGAAATAGTGACTATCTCTACCAATTGCAGCTATCACTTTGAAAGTTAGGGAAACCATCAGGGGGATTTTTATACTCTTACAAATTGAAAGGGAAAAATGCAACGTAGCTTAGTTATTCATCTAAAGAGTGGTGTGCTGTCACCAGCCTAATGTAAAATTTTTAGTATTAGAATTTGAACCTCAGAAATCATAATTACTACAAATCAGGGCTTGATTTATTCGTTTGTTGATTGTCTAAACTAGCTAACACAGTGGAGAAAAATGTTATTAATGCAGATTAAACTTAAAAGTGTATCCTATTGTCCCCCCCTCTCCTGCAAGAGCCAGTTGTTAAATATTTACTAGCATACTCCTACATCTCTAAAAGCTACTCTAATAAGCAATTTACTCTCTCAGTAAACAGCACCCCTAATCTGTCTATAGTATAATATTTGAAACTGAAATTCTATTTCTTCCTTAATTAATTGGAAGGAGAAAAAGGTTGAATATCAGTGGCCTGTCTGATTTGGTAGGGTAAATCACTTTCAAAACCTTGTCATTCACTTGAAATTAGTTTGAATGCTTCAGGTAAAGCTTAAAAATTTTGAAGACATTATAGTGACCCTGTTTGCCTATTATTTTCTGCAAGTAAGTGTTAAATAGACTACTCAGAAGAGAACTTAAGCTTTAGAATTCCTTTTAGGTAAATAATAATGTCCCTTTTCATAAAACTGTGGCACCTTTATAACATGTATCTAAAGGATGATTCTAAATATTTTCAATCTACTTATTCCTAGTGTAATATGAATAATAATATTAACTTTCAGGAGGGGTAAGATCTCAGCAGGTGTTATGAGGATACTTATTTATGTTCATTTTCATTATAAATACATACCCATCATAGTATCAAATGAAAATCAAGATGAAGCAAACCTGTTTATTTACCTTTAAAAAAATCAATATGACATTTAACTTCTCTATTCATGTAAGTTTCACGTATGAGAAATTGTAACTCGTCCTTATCAGAGAGCTTTCACTTCTGAACCCAAGTATAACTTATCTGATGCTGGTTAAAAAGAGAAATTTGTGTACATTGTGAGATGTATTTTATCTTAATCAATCCCAATTGTTTTCAACGTTACATTTTAATTCATTCATGAACTATTGTTAGAGGCAAGTCTGTGTATGATTGTATACTTGAAATATACATGTATGTGTGTATAGTGGATAAAAGAATATAGCATTTATCTGCACCTGACCATATCTGATGTATTACTGCAGTGAATATTTGATGACAATGCTATATGAATTCTTACATTAATTCAAAGTCACTGTTATTCATATTATTCCTGCTATTCACATAAAAAGTATAAGCACATTTGAAATAGCTAGTTGGTCTCCTTATCTCACATCTCTCACCATTCCAATCTATCCTCCACTATGCTGTCAAATTTATTTTCCTAGAATGCAGGTCACGTTATCTCCCTATCAATTACAATGTTCCTTATTACCTCCAAGATCAATTATGAAATCCTTTGGTTTTCAAAGACCTTTATAAGTCACCCTCCTTATGCCTTTCCAGTCTTTTTATGTCTTATTTGCTTCTAAAATACTCATTCCATAGTGACATTGTATTCCTTGTTTTTCCTTCCACGTGTCAGTCTCCTAAATCAGAGCATTTTCATTGACTATCCCTCATACCTGGAATGCTCACTCTGTTCATCTCTACCTCCTTACTTCCCTGGTTTCCTTCAAGTCTCAGTAAAAGTCCAACTTTTTACCAACAACCTATCCCAATTCCCCTTAGTCTTAGTTACTCCCTTTTGCACTTACTCTCTATTTATCCTATATGCATCTTGTTTGTACTCAATTGTTTTCATATTGTCTCACCAGTTAGACCATGAGCTCTTTGAGAACAGAAACTGTTATTCTTTTTTGGCCTTTCTTTATATTTCTAGGACTTAAGACAATGTCTATCACATGTGCATTGGAACATAAGATCATATTCCATAGATTCTCTTAAAGTGTACTTGAAATACCTTCACTAATGTCCAGATCAGCAAGGTTGACCTATACCTTTTCCTCTCCCCATGTGATTTTAATTTCTTCTTCTAGGACTTTATATTTCAACAGCTTTTCATTCCATATAATTTGGAGATTACTAGCATTTGGTATCATGAAATCTGTTAAAATATGGCTCCTACTTTTTGCATAGCAATATATATTTAGGCAGAAACAGATAACAGTTATGTCTGTGATAATGTTATGGTTAAAATACAGTTTAATTTCTGAATTTTCAAAGTTATGTTGGCATTTGTATTTTTAAAATAGGGATTTGGCATCCTGCAGCCTCAAGGCCACATGAGGCACTCTAGGTCCTTAATGCAGTCCTTTGACTGAATCCAAACTTCTTAAACAATCCTTTTTATTAAGGGAGGATTTTTTCTGTAAAGTTTGGATTCAGTCAAAGGGTCACACTTGAGGACCTGGAGGGTCACATTTGTTCTCGAGGCTGCAGATTCCCTGCCCCTAAATAGTGAGTTTCTGGTGTATAATTCTTATAACTGTATATTTTAATTATAATGTTATTATAATTATATTTTATATTATATAATCATATTATATATTATATTAAATATAATATTGTATTTTTTAGTTTTCCATTAGATAGTAAACCTGGAGTAATACATTGTGTAATTTCCACTGTCTTTTAATCATAAAGCTTTCTGTTTTTATTAGTAATTACACATGACTCAGTATTCAGTTTTTCTTTATTAACATATTGTTTATTTGAATTCATAAGGATTTTACCTATAGAACAGCTTTGGAGTCTACCATTGCATCTTAACCAAACAAAATGTTCCATCCAGAGATAAAACACTTTTATTCAAAATAATTTTATTGGTCTTTATTTTTAGCATCATCAGAATTTCTCCTACTATCCCTATCTCTTGTCCTCCAGAGAGAGATCATATATAATAAATAATATTTTAAAGAGAAAAGGTAGAGGGAAAGTGGGAAGAAAAAAAAGAAGACTGATAATACACCAAAATATTTCTGAAAACATGTCATGTTTCATAAGTGGACCTCTGATTTCTTCAAAGGTTTGTGTGTGTGTGTGTGTGTGTGTATGTGTAGGTGGAATAGTATCTTCTCATCTTTTGGGGGGATCCCCATTTATTCTTTGTCTTTTTGAAACATTCACTGTTGAATTTGTTGTGATTTTTCTTTTCATTTACATTGTTTGTATTTGTACATATTGTTTTCTTGGCATTACTTTGCATATTATATAATTAATGAATATATACAATATATAACATTCAAGAGAAAAACACAAATATTTTATCTAACACTGTTAAATTAAGAAATACTCTAAATGTATATAAATGCATAAACTGATGGTGGGGAATCCAAAACTTACATTATATCCTTTTAGTATATACATATACACACATGTATCCATAAACAAATAGATGTATATACACATAGACACATGTCTATATATTCATTTGTATGTTTATTTGCTTATATATCATATCTTACATAACAGCTATTATCTGATAAATTTTATACTAAGATACTTTCCAGTTGACCTTTTCTTTTTATCCTCAATGCATTAATTTCATTTGTTCACAAGCTTTTTTCTTTTTCATGTTATCAAAGTTGCATATTTCATTTTGATAATTGCCTATATCCCTTGTTCCTTTAAGAATATATCTCCTACCCATAGCTATGAAAGGATTAAGATAAACTTCTCTTCAAAATTTTGTTGTATAAGAAATATTTAATGTCACATATATCCATTTGGAATTTATTGTGGAATATGTTGTATGATATAGGTCTAAGTCTAATTTCTGACAGAATACTTTTCTAATGTCCTAGAAGGGTTTATTGAAGAACTTCTTTCCTAAATAAGTTTTTTTTTCTGGTTCATAAAGTTCTAGGGTACCAAGTTCTATTGTTTCTGACTCTCCTTTTTCCTGTGCCTGATATCTCTCTTTTTTCCCTCCTTTTTGATCTAGTTTGGTACATTTCAAACCAATGCCAGATGGCTTTGTTGACTGCTGCTTTCTAATGTAGTTTGAGGCTAAAAGTGCTATGCCTGTTCCTCCTCCCCTTACCCCCAATCTTTAACCTTGTCCTATCTTCCTGATTTCTTCCCTATTGACTTCACACCTGTACAAATCTCCCCCAAAATTGAAAATAAAACTTAATTAATCACCAAACTTTACAGTTCCATCAAGCTATCAACCCTATTGATACCCTCCCTTTCTCAGCCAAACTCCTGGAAAAAGATGTTTATGTATTAAATATCTCCATTTCCTCTTTTTTCAACTTTCTACAGTATTACTTTTGACAAAGTCATTGAACTTAAATTGCTCTTTTTACAGTTCTCAATAATCTATTAATTTCTGAATCCTTTGTCTTTTTAAAATCTTCATCCTTCTTGATATTTCTGCTGCATTTGAAGTGGATGTGCCCACCTTTCCCTTCCAGGTATGCACTCCTCTCTTAGTTCTCATACTGCTGTTCTCTCCCGATTCTCCTATTTGCTACTCCTTCTGAGTCTCCATTGCTATCTCATCAGGAATATCACCTCCCCTAGCATTGTTATACACCCGTATCCAATTGCTCAAATAAATTTTCCTTTCTGCTTAAAGGCTGTGTTTATATTTTAGAGTCTAACTATTCTTTTCATCAGAAATACTTGAAATTATTCTCTTCTGTTAAAGTTTCTTTTCTTTTTCTTATTGGCTCATAGTATTTCAGGGTAAGTTATTTTTCTTTACATCGTATCATTTGTCTTTTGAAATATTACATTTCAAGATCTCTCATTTACATAGCAGCTCTCAGGACTTATGTAATTCTGGCTGTGGTCCCCTGATAATTATACTGCTTCTTTCTGTGCTCTTGCAGTATTTTTTCTTTGATGTGAGAGCACTAGATTTTTCCCATGAAGTTCTGTGACTTTTCTCTTTGGTGTTTCTTTCAGGAAGTGATTGGTGGATTCATTCTGTCTTGCCTCTGCCCTCTGCTTTTAATAGCTCTAGACTGTTTTTTATTTATTATCTTCTTGAAATACTGGATAGGCTATTTTATGAGGGGGTGGGGAAGGGAAGTAGGGAGTACAATTTTACTAAGTTACCTTTCCTTGACATGTTTTCCAGCTAAGTTTATTGTTGCTGTTATAGCAGATATCCTATATTTTCTTTTCTTTTTCATTCTTTTTTATTTTGTTCTAATATTTCTTGATATCTAATGAAGTAATCAAATTCTGTTTCATCTCCTCCAGAAGATAAGAAAGATACTTGCATGCACATTTTAAGTGACTAATCTAATTTCAAACAGTAGGACCAGATTATAATCTACTAATGTTACTATTTTCTATAGGATACTAGGACAGGAATAATTGATCTGTCTGTAAGGGCTTAAGCAATGACGATTGTTTATCGATAAGTTCCTCTTTTTATTAATTTTTATTTATTTTTCCTTTTTTTTGGAACACAATTGGGGTTAAGTGGCTTGCCCAAGGTCACAGGGCTAGATTTTGTGTTTAAGTGTTTGAGGCCAGATTTGAACTCAGGTCCTCCTGACTCCAGGGCTGGTCCTCTATTCACTGGGCCACCTAGCCACCCTTAGGTTCCTCTTTTGAACTATTATCCTGAAATAATTAAATAATTTGACATTTTCTTTAGTGAAGAAAATAATGGCTACTTTTGTTTTTAAAATTTTCATTACTATAATGAAATTCTTCCCGGAAAGAATTTCATTTCCTGCTTTTTTAGAAATAATACATTAGTGGCTTGGTTAAAGAGATCATTATACTGAATACATCACTATGAATATGCCATAGTAACAGTTAAAATTATTAAAGTACTACAATTTAACATAAGTAGTTTTTTTTCTTTTAGAGGGAAAAAATGAATCAAAAAGAAAAAGAAAGGGAAAAAAAGCTTTTTCCACAGTCAGTTTTCAGTTATCTGTCATTTGAAAATATTTTGCATATGTCAAAATTTCATGTAGTAATTCCCCAGAGCTTACAGGATGATTTTCAATCCCATGATACCTTGTGGTAGACTTTTAAAGGAAACTTTCCAAGGCAGGAACTGGTTTTTAACTAACCAATTCTTTCAATTCTCTTGATGTGTAGGTTTGTTATTTGTTTTAAGTAAAGAAAATCCTTAACATCAATATGATTTCATTGAGAAGTTGTTAACAAGTTGAAAAGAGGGAGATGATTAATATCTTTTATGCTTATTTCTTAATGTGTTCTTTTTCAAAAAAGTGTGAAAGGAAGTCTACTTTCATTTTAACAGCCAAAAATCTTTCTTACTGAGTGAAAATAAATCAAACACAAAAATGTAGTTAAAACAAATGGAAAATTTGACTATGGATAACAAACCAGTAAGTATGAACATCTTATATCAGTGGAGATTTTAGCAGGTAGAATGCAATTAGGACATGTGAGTTATCAGGAAGTTGAAAAAATTAAAAAAGTACAAAATGTTCTATGGTTCTAGAGAATGTAGATTGATTATATCTCTGTTTTCATAATATATAGAGGTTTTAATCCTTGTATTTTTAAAAATATCATAACAAATACCTTTAGAAGAAGCTAAATAGTAGAATAGACAGAGCATTGATGTCAGAGTCAAGAAGACCTGAGTTCAAATCCAGTCTCAAGCTTTTACTAGTTGAGGGACCCTGGGCAAGTCACTTAACTTCTGCCCCCTCCTCATTTTCTTTAAATGTTAAATGGGGATAATAACATCATGTATCTTCCAAGGTGATTGTCAGGATCATATGAAATACTGATCACAGTGCTTGGTTGGCACATAATAGGCACATAATAAATGTGTGGTTCCTTTCCTTTTACCTCTCTCCTTCCTTTAAGACTGAATTGAAAAATAATAAAATATATTGTAGTCACCCCCTCTTTACTGCTAATAAAATAAATTATAAAAAGGAGAATAGTGAATAGCTTATGTTAGAGCTTAAAGAAATAAAACAGTAGTACTAAGAAATGACTTCACATGTTTATATTGTTAGATTCTTTCAGATGATATGAGGTAGGTCCAAATGTTAAATAGTTTGATCAAAACATTGCTTCCTTCATGGCTCAGTAAGAGATAAATTTGAAAAATAAAAATCTTAAGTCATTGGATTTAATTTGGTCAGTAATTAGTTGGAGACAAATAGATGCTCATTTTTAAAAGATTATTTTTCTCAGTAATCTCTTCTGAATCTTGTTCCAGATTATATTAAAATTCTGGGCATCATACTACTCTCAGGGCTCAAGAGAAAGATATTTTAAGGAATAAAGAAATAATATTTAAAGAGACAAGAAAGGAAATAGCAAGGGGGAGCTAAGAACTTTGGTGGACTCCAAGTGAATCAATATGTGCTGAAGCAATTAAAAATGCTAATGAAATTTTAGCACAGACATTTAAAAACATTGTATTTATGTTAAAGGTGCATATTCTCCTTTTATCCTGACCTGTTGAAGACCACATTTGGAACGTTTTGTCCAGTTCTGCAGGCCATATTATATTTTAATGTTGAAAGGCTTTGCATTTATACAAGGAAATCCAGAAAACATGACTTAAAATGAATTGAAGAATCAGAGATGTTTAACTTATTAATCAATGAGTTCAACCATAAGTTGGAAGGAGGGAAAAAGGAAGGAAAGAAGGAAGGAAGGAAAGAAGGAAGGAAGGAAGGAAGGAAGGAAGGAAGGAAGGAAGGAAGGAAGGAAGGAAGGAAGGGAGGAAGGAAGGAAAGAAGGAAAGAAGGCAGGAAGGAAGGAAAAAACCTGCTTTTGAGAAGGTTATATTCTTTTAGGGGAGACAGCATATGCATATATAAATATATACAAGAAGAAATACAAAATATATGCAAGATGGATAGAGAGGAGTGACACTAGCAGTTTAAATCAGGAATGGCTTGAAGTGAATTTTGAAGGCAATGAGGTAGAAATGAGAAGAAAATACACCATCTGAATTTGGGTGGTCAGTGTAAAGACAGAAAGATGGGGAATGGGAGATGGGAAATAGAATGACGTGAGTGAAACAACCTAAGAAGGCAAGTTTGGATACATTATAGAGTACAGAAGCTAGTGATATATAATGGGAAAAGCAGACCAGGAGTAGATGTTTTAAAGGCTTTCAAGAAAAAAAGCCACATGGAGTGTTTTATACTTGATCCTAGGGTTAATAGGAAACCATTGGAACTTACTGAGTAAAGGAGTGATATGGTCAGATGTTCAATTAAGGAAAATCACTTAGGCAACTATGTGGAAGATATATTGGAATAAAGTGGTATGTGAGGTAGGGAGACTAATTAGAAGATCGTTCTAATTATCTAGGCAAGACAATATAAGTACCTGAATGGTGATAATGTGAGTGGGGCCAAAAGGTTGGATATAAGTGAGGCTGTAGACACAGAAAAGAGAAAACATTTTGGGGACATGAGAGCTGCCCACAAAAATTTGATGCATTTTTATGTGGCAAAATAATTGGGCTTATTTTTCTTGATCACTGAGGGAAAAAAGTGTCAATATGTGGGAGTTCCAGGGAAGTAAATTTCACATCAATGTAAAAAGGATATTCCTCCCAATTATGATTGACTAAAAACTGAATTTCCCATCAGTACCAGATGAATAGTAGAGGTCTCTAAGACACCTCTGGATAAATAGTTGCTGGAGACATTATAGAGTGGAATCATGTTTCAACTAGGTACAGTAAGTCAAATGAAGTTGAGAAGGCAATCTAATGCTTTGGAAATACTAATAGATTAAAAATAAGAAGATCAGTTTTTGACTCCTTAGTGATGCCAGTATTTCTGTCATGTTAGGTCAATTACCTCACAGATCCTCAATTTCCTTGTCTGTAACATGAAAAGTTGAACTAAATGATTTCATGAAGTTTCATCTAATTCTAAATTTATGATCTTCCAAATCTAAGGTTCTGTTGAACCAGCCAGACAAGGAGAATATGCTGGGGTGGAACTGGGAAGGGTATCTTACAGTTCTTCTTTTGGTACCTTTAATTAATCTGTCTTCTAATTCAGAAATTTATTCTGGATATTTTCTTGCCTAATCATCCTTCTTTTCTTCCTTGATCATCCGGAGAATCTCTAACTTTTTCCTTTCCTGTACATCTTCTTTTTCCAACCTGTGATCCCCATATTGCTTTTCCTTTCTTACTTTCCCAAGTTTCCAACCTATTCTTTATATGCATAGAAACAAAGACTAAAAACATAATTGGTTGTTACTTATTTTTTTCCCCTCCTGGAAGGTTCTGTTCTGTTTTGTTTTTTAAAAGCAAAATGGAATTTTTTTAAAGAAATTTAAAAGGAAAAGAAGTTCTGTCTTCTGAAATATTTATAAAAGCTCTTTTTGTGATGTCAAAGAACTGGAAATTATGGGGTTGCCTGTCAATTGGAGACTAGCTGAACAAGTTGTGGTATATGATCATGATGGAATACTACTGTGCTAGAAGAAATGATGAGTGTATTGATCTTGAAAGATCATGGATAGACTTGCACAAAATAATGAAGAATAAAATTAATAGAATCAAGAGAACTTGTAGACAGTAATATTGCTTCAAGAACAACTATGAGTGAATAAATCATTTTAACTATTATAAATACCCAGTTTAACTACAAAGGATATATGCAGGAAGATGCTATCTGCATCTAGAGAAAGAAATGACAAATAAAAGTATGTATAGAATGATTCTACACACATACACATACATATGTATGTATTTGGGTATAATTGTAGCCTTCTGTAAGGTGGGGAAAGGGGAGGGAGACAAAAAAGAAATTTACATGATATCTTTATTATATTTTTAAAAAGAACAGCAAGTTGTGCATAATAAATTTGCAGTTTCATGTGCACCCATCTTTTTAGTATACTGTTATGAAATGTTTGTTTTATTCTATACATTAAAAATAAAACAAATAAACTATATAGTCAGAGAGAAACTAACATTTTAGCAGTTATGGAAAGAAGTGGTCTGAAAAAGAGAAGACTAGATGCGTAGGATAAAACAAAAGGTTGCTCAGAGTAAAACACAAATAGACAACAGTTTCGAAAGAAAGACAGTGAATTATATGTTTGTATGTCTTTTTGATATTCATTAAACTTATTTTAAAAATTAAAAAGAGAAGTGTGGAAGTCTTGGAGGGTTAGGTTTTTACATTACATTGGATGTATTTCCCATTGGTATGGGTACAGCTTCACACAAAAAATTGCATAGAGGCAAGTCAGTTGAAAAAGTAAGAGATAGAGTGTTGGGTGGAGTCAAAATGGTAGAGCAGGAGCAGGAAAACTCTGTGGTTCTGCCCCCATAACCACCTCAATTACCTATAAAATATCAGTCTAAAAAATTTTTAGAGCTACAGAACCCACAAAGTGAAAGAGAGAAACAAATCTCCTGCTGAAGGCAGCCCAGCAGGAAGACAGGAAGGGTTTATCACAGACTGCTGGGAGCCAAGCCCAACACTGCATGAGCCCGCAGTTTTAGGCCCAGGGCAGCCCAAACAAGCAGTGGCTAGAGCATTCAGGTGAGTGGATCACCAGCAGCTATGGCAGTTTCCAGAATTATCAACCCATAAATGCCAAAGTAAAAGGTCAGTGGAAGTCTGCTAAGTCTGAGGGAGAGGGAGTGCAGTCCAGCCTCTGCCCCTGGAATGAGAAGTGAAAGAGGTGTTGCGGCCCTGCAGCTACCTCCATGTGGCTGCTTCAGAACTCCCAGCCTACAGATTTCAGGGGGCCAAGCAATTATTCAGAGTTAGCAATTAAGCACTCTTGCTTTAACCAGCCTGGATCTGGATCATGGTCTGGGGTGGTGGTCCTGAAGTGAGCCAAAGGCAATGGTGGCTGTAGAGATGACACCCTCCTAATAGCTCCGTCGACTGCAAAAAAAACCCATTGATTTAGGACAAAGCTCTTCCCTTTGGAAGCAGAGTCCTGCTGTGGCAAAGAGCTCAAAAGTCAAATAATTGACTGGCAACATGAGTAATCAAAGGAAGCAAAGCAAGCACAACCATCCAACGATTGATTCCTTTTTTGGGGACAAAAAGGATTAAACCATGGAACAGAAGGATGACAACACAGTCAGAAATCCTGCACCAAAAGCTTCCAAGAAAAATATAAAATGGTTACAGGCCATGGAGGAGTTCAAGAAGGAATTTAAAAATCAAATAAGAGAAATGGAGGAAAAATTGGGAAGAGAAATGAGAATGATGCAATAAAATCATGAAAAGAGAGCCAACAACCTGACTGAAGAAAAAATAACACCTTAAAAAATAGACTAAATCAAATGGCAAAAGAGGCCCAAAAACCCAATGAGGGGAAGAATGCCTTCAAAAGTCGAATTTGCCATATGGAAAAAGAATCTCAAAAGCTTGCTGAGGAGAATTATTCCTTCAGAGTTAGAGTGGAGCAAATGGAAGCAAATGACTTTATGAGAAATCAAGATACTATTAAACAGATACAAACAAATGAAAAAAATAGAAGGCAATATGAAATATCTCATTGGGAAAAAAAATCACTGACCTGGAAAATAGATCTGGAAGAAACAATTTAAAAATTATTGGACTACCTGAAAGCCATGATCATTAAAAGAACCTAGAAATCATCCTTCAAGAAATTCTCAAGGAAAATTGCCCTAATATTTTAGAACCAGAGGGCAAAGTAGAAATTGAAAGAATTCACTGATCACCTCTTGAAAAAGATCCCCAAAAGAAAACTCCTAGGAATATTATAGACAGGTTCCAGGGTTCCCAGACCAAGGAGAAAATATTACAAGCTGCCAAGAAGAAACAATTTAATACTGTAGAAATACAATCAGGATAACCCAGGATCCAGCAGCTTCTACATTAAGGGATCGCAGGGCCTAGAATATGATATTACAGAGATCAAAGGAGTTAGGATTAAAACCAAGAATCACCTACCCAGCAAAACTGAGTATAATATTTCAGGGGAAAATATGGTCGTTCAATGAGGTGGAGGACTTTCAAGCATTTTTGATGAAAAAACCAGAACTGAATAGAAAATTTAACATTGGAATACAAGAAGAAAGAGAAGCATGAGAAGGTCCAACAGGGAAAAGAAATCATAAGGAACTTCTCAAAGTTGAACTATTCACATGCCTATATGGAAAAACAATAATTGTAACTTATGAAACTTTTATCAGTATGAGGATAGTTGAACAAAATATAAATGTGTGTGTGTATTCTGTTCAACTATGTGTGTAGGTATACATAGAGGGCACAGGATCAATTGAATAGGAAGAGATGATATTTAAAGTTGAGGTAATGAGAGGAGATGGGGAGAAACAGAATGCAGTAAATTATATCATATAGAAGAGGTGAGGGATAACTTACAGTGGAGGGGAAGAACAGGAAGGCAAAAGGGAATGGGTCAACCTTACTGTCATTGAATTTGACTTAGGGAGGGAATGACATATACTCTGAATTGGGTATCTTGCCCTACAGAAGAGTAGGGAGGAAGGGGATAAGGGGGGTGGGCGATTGAAGAGAGTGCAGGTTGGGGGGGAGGGTAGTTAGAAGCACACACTTT
>JAQQSW010000058.1:0-33619 GCA_028646575.1 Pseudocheirus occidentalis | reverse complement strand
TGCATCATTCTCATTTCTCTTCCCAATTTTTCCTCCACTTCTCTTATTTGGTTTTCAAAGTCCTTTTTCAGTTGATGTATAGCTTCTAGGCATTCTTCTATTGTCTTGGAAGCATTTGGTGTGGGAGTTCTGAGTTCTGGGCTCTCTTCCTCCCATTTCATGCTTTGACCCTTTTTATCCACAAAAAAGGAATCTAGAGTTTTATTGCTGTTCTTATTTTGCTTCCTTTTTCTCATGTTGGCTAGTCAATTAACTGGTTGGGTTTTTTTTAGCTCTGTGAAACTCTGCTTCCAAGGGGGGAAGCTCTGTTCCAAATCGCTGGGGTTTTCCCAACTGCCGGAGCTGTTAAGGGGGTTTTGCAAGTCTTGCTTGCAAGGCTTGCTGAAAGTGCACCCCAGGACCACCACACAAGACCACGATCCAGATCCAGGCCACTCAACGCAAGAGCACTTGGCCCTGATCATTCGATTCAGCCCCCCCTGCTGAGTCCGCAGGCCAGGGGCTCTGAAGCAACCTGGTGGGGGCTGCCGCCAGTTCCAGCAGTTCCCTTCCCCACTGCTTCCTTGCCCTGGGGGCAGATTGGCAGACCTGCTTTACCACCCCCAAATTAATTTTCAGAGTTTCACTTTCACTAACCGCCTCTGAGAATTTGAAGAAGATTCCCTTAGGCGGGTGCTTTAGATTTTCTTTGAAGTAGACTCAAGCTGTGGCTTGGGAGGCTCAGCTCCTGGCCGCCCTAGATGCCCAGCCTGGCTGCGGCTGTGGTTTTGGGCTGGGGAGGTCTCTCTGCTCTGGTGTGGTGTGAGCTGCCCCTCTCCCGTCCCCATTCCTCATGCCTTGGCAGATGTGGATGTGCTGGAGGCTGTAGAACCTCTGAAGACTGGCTGTGGTGGGGCTCGGTTCAGCTCGGCTCCTTCCTGCCGCCCCAGGCCTGGCCGCGGTCTTGGTTGGCTTCAGGCTGTTCCCTACCACCACGATTAGCCCGTGGTGCCAAGCTGCCTTCAGCGAGAGATGTGTTCTCTGTATTTTTGTGTGAGTCTGAGAGTCCTAGACTTTGTCTGGGCTCATAATTTTATGGGTATGTAGGGTGGCGGTGTGGGAGCTGCGGGACCTTGCTGCTTCTACACCGCCATCTTGGCTCCCCCCCCCCCAAAGACTGTTTTAAGGAGAACTCACAAGGCAAACATTCACATGGTGGTCCAGACATGAGATACAAGAACACTCTCAAAGTCTTTCTTAAGAATTTTGAAATTGATTGTGTGACATGGGAGACACTGGCACAAGACCACTTAGCATGGTGTGCCCACATCAGAAAAGGTGCTGTGTCCTCTGAGCAAGGTAGAATTGAAACAACTCAAAGGAAAAGCAGGATGCACAAATTTAGAGAATCTACCCCAAATGTTCATACCGACCATTTGTGCCCAATCTGTGGTAGAGCATTCCAGGATAGTATTTGTCTGATCACCTACAGCTGGACACACTAAAACTAGATCCTAGCATAGTGATGTTATTTCTGTCCTCTTTGAGAACTAAGGACAACAATCAACTAACCAATTTTCTAGGACCAAATAAAAACAACAACAACAAAAACACCTTCCATACCATGGCCTGCCATATACTTGAAGGTAACTATTTTGTTACCCTGGGGGTGATAAATATCCCCAGTACCTAATATCATCCACATATAACAAAGTTTCAAGGCCTTTCAACATTTTGATTCTCCTCCTCTGTACATTCTTCACATTATCATTTTCCTTATTTAAACTGTAGCATTCAAAACTGAAAAAAAAAGCACTCCAAATTATCTGGGTATACTGGGAATATCATCTCCCCTCTCCCATGCCTAGAAGCTTGGTCTCTGTTAATGAAAGCCAAGCTCACAGTTACTAACCCATATGGAATTTGTAGACTCTTTTTTTTTTCAGAACAACTGTTATCTAACCATGCCTTATCCACATTGTGCTTGTGAAACTGACTTTAGTGTACCTAAGATTCAGCATTTATCACAACTGAATTTATAACACCAATGTGATATTCACAGAGCCCATGGTGGCTATACATATGCTGGTGTAGTTGTGAATCAAAAATGTAACAGACTCTCCAAATGGAAGACAGAACCAGAACATTTTTTTCAAATACCAGAAAAGCTGAATCCCAAGCTGGAAAGCCAAATCCATCATAACCACCAAGAAATTGGTACATTTAACAAATATGGTGAACACCAGATTCTAAGCCTTCCATCCATCATGCCTTCAAAACAAAACAGACCCCCCCTTAAGCAAAAATACCCCTCTTTCACTAACACTAGCTGCTCAATCTCCATGCTGCTTGCTCCCAGTAGTTCTGGCTCTTTCCCCCTTCTTGCTCCACCCTTCCTGTTTCACTCTTTCAGCAAGCTTCATTCTCGTGGGCTCCATGTGATTACATTTGGCCTATTAAAGGGCAGGAAGATCTTCAAATTACCATTACCATTACATGATTCCATTACACTAACATTCACTCCAATGTTTTACTGTCAAGCTATATATACATATACATATACATATACATACATGTACATATAAGTGTGCACGTATATATGTATGTACACACATATCTATATAGAGATAGATATAAATGTATACACACACACAATTTGAGTGGTTTGGACAGGGACATAGAGGATCCTGATTGTCAATTAAAGAGTTAGCTAACCATCTACACTTCATGTCATCAGTAAATTTAATGAGCATGCTAGCTCTTTATCTAAATCATTGATTATACATTTCAAACAATATAGGGCCAACACACATCCCTGTTTTCTAACACTGGAGAGTTTTTCCCATACCAGATATAAAAATGGGTCATAAAGAATTAGAAAAGATTAAAATAATCAAACAACAACATACATGGAGACTCATGCTAAAATATTTTCAAATAGCCATGTTAAAAAAAGGGCAAGGGGTGGCTAGGTGGTGCAGTGAATAGAGCACCAGCCCTGGGGTCAGGAGGACCTGATTTCAAATCCAGCTTCAGACACTTGACATGCTTACTAGCCATGTGCCCTTGGGCAAGTCACTTAACCCCCAATTGCCCTGCCTTCCCTCCTGCAAAAAAGTGAAGGAAGGAAGGAAGGAAGGAAGGACAAGAAAAATAAAGTGAAAAGCACGTGCTTCATTCTGTACTCAGAGTTCGTTAAATTTCTCTCTGGAAATTAGAGAGCATTTTTCATCATGGGTCCTTTGGAATTGTCCTGGATCATTGTACTGATTAATTAAGTCTTTCACAGTTAATCATCATTACAACATTGCTGTTATTGGGTACAGTTCTCATAGTTCTGCTCACTTCACTTTGCAAGACTTCATACAAGTCTTCTCAGGTTTTTCTGAAGCCATCCTGCTCATCATTTCCTTTACCACAATAGTATTCCATCACAATCATATAACAAAACTTGTTCAGTCATTCCCCTATTGATAGGCATCTCCTCAATTTCCATTATTTTTTCAACTACAAAAAAAAGTTTTTGGACACATAGGTCCTTTTCCTTTTCCTTTGATTTCTTTGGGATACCGATGTATTACTAGCATTTCTGGGTGAGAGGGTCACCTTTGTAGTTATTTCCAAGATGTTCTCAAAAATGATTGCAACAGTTTACAATGACAGCAACAGTGTATTAGTGCATTTATTTTTCCTTATGCCCTCCAGCATTTCTCATTCTTCTTTAATGTCATATTGGTCAATGTGATGGGTATGAGGTGGTACCACAGAACTGTTTTAATTTGCATTTCTTTAATCATGAGTGATTCAGAGAATTTTCTCATGTGATTATTCTTAGTTTTGATTTCTTCCGAAAATTTATTGTTGTCTCATTGTTGTCATTATCTTTAATGAAATGATTGCTTATTTTTACAATTTATTCTTTGACTGACTCATTCATTTTGTTTTCAATAAAATGTTGACTGTAAGTGTGATCTGAACAGGATTTAATTGATATTTTTTATTTTTTGCATTTGTTTAGGAGGTTTTATGCCCTAATACATGTTGAATTTTTGTAAATGTTTCATTTACAACTAAGAAAAAGACATGCTTTTTTTTATTCCTATTCAATTTTCTCCAGAGGTATATCATATCTAACTTTTCTAAAATCCTATTAATCTCCTTAACTTCTTTCTTATTTACTTATTTTTAAATGTCTTATTTTTAATATTCTTTTTCTTTTAAATTTTGAGCTCCAAATTCTCCCCCATTTGTCCCCCATCAACTGAGAAGGCAAACTATATGATATCAAATTACACATGTGAAATCATTTAAAATATATTTTTATTTTAGGTATATAGCAAAAAATGAGAAAATTATGCTTTAGTTTGCACTCAGCATTTAGCAGTTCTCTATTAGAATGTAGGTAATGTTTTCATTATGAGTCTTTTGGAATTATCTTGGAGCATCATATTGATCAGAGTAGCCAAGTCTTTCACAGCTGATCATCATTACAATACTGTTGCTTCTGTGCACAATGATCTCCAGGTTCTCCTTATTTCATTTATCATTAATTAATTCATAGGTCTTCCCATGCTTCCCCCCCCCAAAAAACCACTCTCCTTGTCATTTCTTATAGCACAATACCATTCCATACCATCATATGCCAAAACATGTTCAGCCGTTAACTACTTGGCAGACATCCCTTCAATTTTCAAAATTTTGTCCCCATAAAAGAGCTGTTATAAATATTTTAATATGTATTGGTCATTTTTGGTATTGCTGGGTCAAAAGGTACAAATAGTTTGATGGCCCTTTGGGCCTAGTTCCAGGTTGTTCTCCAGGATGGGTAAGTTCTCAACTCCAGCAGTAGTATCTTAATGTATCTTTTTTTCCTTATCCCATCCACCATTTCTCATTTCTTATAGGTTTGAAATGGTCCCCCAGACTTTTAATTTTCATTTCTCTAATCAGTAAGGATTTAGAACATTTTTTCATGTAACTACTTCTGAAAATTGTTTTTTTTTTATTCTTTGGCCATGTATCAATTAGAGAATGTCTCTTAGTTTTATAAATTTGACTCAGTTGCCTATATATTTGAGAAATTAGGCCTTTATTAGAGAAACTTGCTGTCAATATTTTTATATTATTTGTCTATGGTACCTTTCAGAAAAATATAGATTCCCTAATCATCTCTTTTAATTAGGTCAATTTTTAATTTTATTTTGCTTTGTCTGGTTTCGTGATTCCTAGCACTGCCTTTTCAGCTAAACTCAGCTAAAGTATAATAGATTATACTTCAGCTTTATGTCTTAACTGTATCTTTCTATTTCAAGTGTGTCTCTTATGAACAGCAAATTGTTTTATTCTGATCTCCTATCCATTCTGCAATCTGCTTCTTTTTTGTGGGTGAGCTCATCCATGTTGTATTCACAGTTATAATTACTAACTATATATTTCCCTCCATTCTATTTTCTTATATTTATCCTTATCTTTCTTTTTATCCTTCATCTCCTCAAGAGTCTAGTTTGCTTCTCATCACTGTCTCCATTTATCAGACCTTTTATTTTATCATCCCCACCCCCATCTCTTATCCCTTTGCACTCCTATTTTCCTATTGGGCAATGTAGATTTCTATACCCAACCGAGTATTTCTTCCCTCTTTGAACCAATATTTTTCAATATTCTTTCCTTTTTGAACCAATTGCAATGAGACTGGGGTTCAAGCATTTCATACCACCCCTCCCCCTATTGTCTACTTCAAAAGCTCTTCCTTGTGTGCTTTTTTGGGGAGAATGTATCCCCCATTCTGGCTGTCTCATCTCCTTCTTTCAACACATCCTTCTTTCTCTCCCTTTCATTATTTTTTGAGATCATCTGAGCATAATTGACTCACTTTTATGCCCTATGTCATAGTAGACTCCTTATAACTGCCCTAATTATGATAAAATTCTTAGGAATTACATATATTGTCTTCCCACATAGAATATAAAAAGGTTGACTATTTTTTTAGTCCCTTATGATTATTCTCTTAACTTTTTATGCTTCTCTTGAGTATTGTGTTTTAATGTTAGCTTTTGCACTCATTTCTGGTCTTTTCATCAGGAATTCTTGAAAGTCCTTATTTCATTATATATATAATTCCCCCCCATACCTCCCGTCTCCCACCCCCCTCCCCTACCAAAGGATTATACTCTGTTTTGTTCGGAAGGTGATTATTTATGTTAATACTAGCTCCTTTGCCTTCCAGAATATCATATTCCAAGCCCTCCAGTCCTTTAATGTAGAAGCTGCTAAATCTTGTGTGACGCTGTCTGTGGTTCCATGACATTTGAATTGTTTCTTTCTGGCTGCTTACAATATTTTTTTCCTTGACCTGGGAGTTCTCAAATTTGGCTATACTATTCCTTCCTATAAGTTTCCATTTTGGGATCTCTTTCAGGAGGTGATTGATGGAGCCTCTCAGTTTCTAGTGTACTCTATAGATCTAAGACAGCAGGGTAGTTTTCCTTGATAATTTCTTGTAAAAAAAAAGTCTAACTCTTTCCTTGCTTATGGCTTTCAGGTAGTACAATAACTCATAAGTTATCTCTCCTCTATCTACTTTCTAGGTTAGTTTTTTTTAATGTGATATTTCATTTTTTCACTTTTTACTTTGTTTTATAGTGTCTTGATGTCTCATGGTCTTCAGTGAGGTTTTTGTACCCTCTTTTCCATTTGGCCTGTTTTGTTTTTTAAAGTATTGTTTTTGTGTATATTTTACCAAGTCATTAATTCTTTTTAATAATTTTCTTGTGTCACTATCATTTTCTCTATTTTTCTTCTACTACTCTTATCTCTTTTAATCTTCAGCAATTATTGTTGGACTTTGGTCCAATTAACTTTTTTTTTTTTTGATCCTTCAAATAGTTGTCTTCTTCAAAGACTGTATCTTGTTCTTCCCTGCCAATACAATAACTTTTTATGGTCAAGTTCTTCTACTTATTGCTTGCTCATTTTCCATTCCTTGACTTTGAACTTTATTTTAACATTGGACTATATTCACTTTGGAGTGAGGAGTCACTTGATAAGCTTTGGACTTTTTTTGTTCTACTGTTTTCATAGTTCACAAGGCTCTGCAAAATTTTTGGGCTTTCAAGGTGGTGTGATCTAGGAAGAGTTGGGTTCACTGCTCTCCCAGTTGGTTCTCTGGTCTTTACCCAGCAAAGACATTGTCTCTCCTGCAGCTGGAGTGCCCCTCCTTTCCTGAAGGCTTCAAGTGCTAGTCCTCTTAGCCACAACCACTTGTGCTCCTCTTGTCCTGAAACTGTGATTAGGACTCCTGCACTACTGCAACCAAGCACTAATGTTCCTCTCCACCTTAAACAGTGATCCCGAACTGCTTATGGGCAATATAGTTGCTTATCACTTCCAGCTGCATACAGCGCCAGCAAAGGGTCCCTTGTAATCTCTTCCTGAGTACTTGTGTAACCCTTTAGTATCTCTGGGCAGAGAATTCCCAAAACTGCTACTGTTGCTGCAGCTGCTGCTTGTACTGTCATGGTCACCTCCTAGACCAACTGGTGGTTCTGTTGATCTTTTACCAACCTTTTAAAATTGTCTTAGGCTGGTAAAATGCCTCACTTTAACCTTTTGTTGGCTCTGCTGCTCCATAATTTGATTTGAGGTGTTATTTTAAAGTTGTTTGGAGGGAAATGTTGGGAGAGTTAAGTTCTATTGCTCCCTTGTAAAATCACTCCCTTGTAAAATGTACTCCCAGTAAAATCACTTTGACACTTAAGTGAAAGATGATTTGGACTGAAGAGAGACTTGATGCAGGCTAATCCTCAAGAGGCTTTTTACAATAAGACAGGCTAGAGGTGATGAATGCCTGAAGTAGGGTTGTGACTGTTGTGGGCGTATGATGGAGAAGTCAGTCAAAGAAGATTCAAGGCATCACAGACATTCCCCATCTCTTCTCTATTTTATGATTAAATTTATCTACATCTGAGAGAGGAAAGCTGAAGCCTCCAACTACTATAGTTTTACTATACATCTCCAACTGTAATTTATATAACTTTTCCTTTAATTATCCCCGTGCTTTGCCATTTGGTGCATATATGTTTAATACTGGTATGACCGCATTGTCTATGATGCCCTTTAGCAAGATGGAATTTCCTTGCTTATTCCTTTTAATTAGGTCTATTTTGCTTTTGCTTTGTCAGTGAACATGATTGCTAACACTGTTTTTCACTTCAGCTGAGGCATAATAGATTCTGCTACAGTCTGTTATTTTAACTATGTCTTTCTGTTTCAAATGTGTTTCTTTTAAAAAACATATTGTTGGAATTGGGTTTCAAATTCATTCTGCTATCTCCTATTTTATGGGTGTTTATCCCATTCAGATTCACTGTTATGAAACTAACTGTTCATTTTCTCCTGTTCTATTTTCTTATGTTTATCCTTCTCTCTTTTCACCTTGTTCCTCCTCAAAAGTCTGTTTTGTTTCTGACCACTGCTTCCCTTAATCTGCCCTCCTTTTTATCACTCCCACCTCTTCTTTAATCCCTTTCCCCTCCTATTTCTTTTTTGGGTAAAATGGATTTCTATATTCAACTGAGCGTGTTTATATGATTCCTTCTTATATTTTTCAGTTTCTTAATTTTTAAACAGTTTATTTTTTTCATTAAATATTTCTGAACAACATGTAGAAGATATTTTAACATTTGTTTTTTTAGAAATCTTCATCCAGGGCCAGCTAGATGGCACAGTGAATAGAGCACCTGACCTGGAGTCAGTAGGACCTGAGTTCAAATGCGGCCTTAGACACATAACACTTACTAGCCATGTGACCTTGGGCAAGTCACTTAATCCCAACTGCCCTGCCCTCCCCCTTCAAATAGCAACAAATAAAAAAGTCTTGATCTGAATTCTTTCTCTCTTTTCTGCTCCTCCACCCTTTTCGAGAGGAGAAAAATAAAATTTTCTAGTGTTTTAAATAGGAATGGGTGTTGTATTTTGTCAAATACTTTTTCTGCTTCTATTGATATATTTATATGATTTTTTGTTGTTTCTGTTATTGATATGGTTAATTATGCTGATAGTTTTCCTAATATTGAACTGGCCTTCCATTCCTGCTATCAGTCCAACTTGGTCATAGTGTATGATCTTTGTGACATTTTGTTGTAATTTCCCTCATAGTGTTTTATTTAAACTTTTTATTCAATACTCATTAAGGAAATTGGTCTATAGTTTATTTTTTGTTTTTGCTCTGCCTGGTTTAGGTATCAAAACTATGTTTGTGTCATAAAAGAAATTTGGTAGGACTCCTTCTTTACTTATTTTTCCCCAAATAGTTTATATTGTATTAGGATTAATTGTTCCTTAAATGTTTGGTAAAATGTACTTGTGAATGCATCTGGTTCTGAGGATTTTTTCTTACAGAGCTCATTGTTCAGTTTCTTTTTCTTACATAGGGTTATTTAAGTCATCTATTTGCTTGTCTGTTAATTTGAGTAATTTTTGGTAAATATTTGACCATTTCACTTAGATTATTAGATTGATTTTGTATATAATTGGGCAAAATAGTTCTTAATAGTTTATTTAATTTCATGTTTTCTGGAGGTAAATTCACTTTTAATTTTTAATAATAGTAATTTATTTTTTAATTTTAAAAATCAAATTAACTAATGGTTTATATCTATTATTGGTGTTTATTTTTAAAAATAAAACCTGCACCTAGCTTTATTTATTTGTCCAATTACTTTAATTTTAAAAATATTTCTTATTTGATTTTCAGGATTTTAATTTTGATGTTTAATTGGGGATTCTTAATTTGTTCTTTTTCAATTTTTTTGTTGCATGTGCTCTTTCTCTTTTTAAGGTACATATTTGCATATATATATGTATATACACTCACACATACATATATTTTCTAAATATTGCTTTGTTTACATTCCACAAATTTTGGAATTTTATCTCATGGTTATCATTCTCTTTAATGAAATTATTTATTATTTCTTTAATTGATCTTCTTAGTTTATGTCTTGGTCTTTTCTGTAACCATAGTAGGCTTTATGATCATATTCTTTTTTAGTGTTGTTTGCTTGTATTTCCAGTCTATGTCTTGACTTGGAATTTTATATTAAAGTTAGCCTCTCCTCACCTGTGGTAGGGTGATAGGGAGACAATTTCTCAAGTTTCAGGGATTTTCATGTTGTTTTCAGAGCTTGTTTGGGAGTTTTGGAGATTTTCTGTGCTTACAAGGTTGTATGAGCCAGAGAAAGGTATGATCATACCTTACCTGGTCTGCCTCTGGTCCTTAGCCAGGAAGGGCCCCCTGATCCTTTGATGGCTTAAGCAGCGTTTTTCCTCAGGGTATCTTCTACTTCTACTTTTTAAGTAGTACTCCTCTCTAACTGGAACTGCAAGTCAGAAGTGGGAATAGGCAATAGAAATGCCAAACAGCAACCAGTCTTGCAACTAGTATTAGCAAATGGGTCTCCTGTAATCTCTTTGTCACCAGGTTTTCTATTCCCTTGCAGTCTCAGAGTTCAGAGCTTTTGAAGCTACTACTGCTGCTGTCATCACCAAGTGCCTTCTGGGATAGCCCCTACTCCAGTGCCATAGACCTTTCATCACCTCCTCAGTTGTCTTGAGTTGGAAAAATGTCTCATCCCAACCTCTTGTTGGTGGTGCTGTTTCAGAATCTAAATATTTTAATATTGTTTAGAGGGGAATGTTTAGGGAGAGCCAGATGCAGTGCTTTCTCTATTCCACTATCTTGGTCCTACATACACTCCATTCCCTTTTCAATGATGGACAAATGATTAACAATCTTGTTTTCATCTTAAACCTTATTGTTTTTCTCACTCCTTTCATTTTAGCCCTTACTGAGACATAGTTCCCTCCCAACAGCATTCCCTTGCCTTCCTATCTTTTGCAGGCTGTTCATTCCGTCATTGTCACACACAACACACACATACATTCAGATTCATTGCTTGTAGTGGTGGAGTTGGAATACACTCCTCCCTGTAATACTTTTACTAAGTAAACACTTCTCCTAGAGGTTCATGCTGTTCAAATTTATCAATCCAAATCCTGGCGATTGTTATCTATAGATACTTAGGACATTCTTCTTTCTTCAGTGAGTTCACTGCCTTATGCATAATCTTTCCTTTCCATTTTCTGACCTCATACTAGTGGGCTTAAGTTTATATGACGCTAGCTTTGGCAAATATCCCTTAAGTTTCTATTCCTCATTTACTCAATTCCTATTCTTCTGATCACCTCAAATATACAATGAAATGATCATAACCTTGACCTTGTCTTCACCCACAAGTGTTCAATATCCATGTTCATGACCTCCAAAATTCCTTTATCTGATCATAATCTGTTATTATTCCATATTTCCCTTTGCCTTGTAACACCTAACTGTGCTTTTGTTCTACATCATGACCTCAGTTCCCTCTAACCCTCAGTTTATTCCCATATCATCACCCCTTCACTAACAACACTCTCTTCTCCTCCTTATAGCTAACCTTTGGTAAACTAACTCAACACTACACTATCTTCCTTTGATTCATTTAGTTCCTTGTCCTATGTTCATTATGTCTTGCCAAGCCCCAACACCATTCATTTGCTGCTGAGCAGAATATGTATGTGTGTATTATGTATGTATGTATATATCCGTATAAATTTATGTCATCTAACCTAATCATATATGTAATATTTCTAAACTACTTTTTATCTTTATTAGAATTTTAACTTTTTGATGACAGGATCTATTTTGGGGGGGAGGGAGGCTTTGTATCTTGTGTGCTCAGCACAGTACTTGGTGCATAATAAATGCCCTATTGATTTGCTGATTTCATTATATCTTCCTTAATCTGATCTGAGATGAAGTGATAGCCCTGCTCCTTGCCAATGCAAATCCCTCTTTTTTTAATCCTTTAACCCATCTTCTTCAAGTTCTCCCAGCATTTTGACTCCAATATTATGCCTATTCTCTCTCTCTCTGTCTCTCTCTCTCTCTTTCCCTCTCCCTCTCTTTCCCTCTCCCCCCCTCCCTCCCTCCCTTTTCTCCCTATCTGCAGTCCTCCTTCTCTGCTGCTTTCAAACTTCTTAATATTGTCATGTCTCTCTGAACATAAAAAGGCATAGATAAAACCCTCACATTATCCTATCATCCCAAATAGCAGTTCTATGTCTCCATGTCCTGTTTCTTGGCTAAAGGCTTGGAGAATGTCATCTATGATCCTCATCTCCACTTCCTTTTTTCATTTTCTTCTAAATCCTCTATATACTGACTTTTGGCCACATCCTTCCAAAAACTTTCCCTTTCCAAAGTTACCAAGTATTTCTTAATTGTCAAATCATATGACCCCTTTCTCAATCTTGGTTCTCCTTGACCTCTCTGTAGCCTTTGGCACTGTCAATCATAATCTTATTTCATACAGTCTCTGTAAGTTTTCATGGTAATGGTTTTCCCCCTAGTTCTCTTCCTCTCTGATCTCTTCTCTATGTGATCTTTCCTTTGCTGCTTCTTCATCCATGTCAGGCCCACTAACCTTGAGTTTCCCTTAAGACCTTGTCCTGGTCTCCCTGCACTTTTTATTCTATTTGACTTCATTTGATGATCTAATCATTCCATGAATTCAATTGTCATCTTATGAAAATGACTCTCAGAATTATTTATCCAGCACTAATTTCTCTATAGACTTCTAGTCTCTTATCTCCAACTCCCTCCTGGACATCACAAACTAGGTTACTGTAGGCATATCAAATTCATCAAAATCAAAATATACCTCATTATCTTTTCCTCCAACACCTTTTTTGGAATGGCCCTATTGCTCTAGAAGGCATATCATTTCTCCAATTATTAATATCTGCAACCTCTGTTTCTCCCTCAATTTCTCACTCGCCCTTACCCCACATATCTAGTCAGTTGTCAAATCACGTGGTCTCTATCTTAAAAATATTTCTCAAATACTTTCTCTCCTTCCATTTTTAGCTCTACAACTTTAGTTCATACCAATCCCCACTCATCAACTCTCTTTTGGACTATATCAACAGTCTTCTGATTGGTTTCTCCCTACTCTAACCCATTCTCCACTTAGCTGCCAAGTTTATTTTCTGAAAAATACATATAATGCACGAATACTCCCTACTCACAGAACTCCAGTGGCTCTTATATAAGTTCTCTTGGCTAGCATTTTAAGTTCTTCATAACCTGGCACTTCCCTATATTTCCATTCTTCTTAAACCTTACAATGTTTGAGATACTCTAAAATCCAGTAATAATGCTATATTTGCATTCCTCAAACACAGCACTCCAAAAGCATGTATGTCTGTCTCCTTGCCTTTGACCTGGCCATCCCCATGCCTGGAATGTTCTGTCCCCTCACCACCATCATTTAGTTTTCCCTGCCTTTCTTCAAGGTTCAGTTCAATTCTGCCTCCTGAAAGAAGCTATTCCTCTTCCCAAAACCTCTTAATACCTTTCCCTTTCAGATTAATTTCATATACACTTTCTATATGTCATATGTACCTAAATCATTATATGTGTTCTCCTTCATTAGAATGCATACAATTCGTACTTCTTGAGGGTAGGGATTATATATGTGTTTTCCCCTTTTCTTTGTATCCTGAGTGTTTAGAACAATGCCTGGAAAATAACAACACCTAATAAATGCTAATTGATTGATATTTGCTCTCTCCACTTATCTCAAACTGTTGACAGTCATTTATACCTATTAAATTAAATAGATTGGTAAACAGATGGACAGGTGATAGACATAAAGATAGATAACTTGTAGATGATGATGGATAGATAAATGATAACACACATAGATATATAGTTGTTAAGAGAGATAGAGAGATAGCTAGAGCTCTTATTATGTGCCAGGCACTGTGCTGAGTTCTAGAGATGAAAATAAAAGCAAACAAGATAATCCTTGTCCTGCAGGAGCTTATATTTTGGTGGGAGCTGGCAATACATAAAAGGCACCTGGAAGAGAGGGATAGAATTGTCCCATAATGGTATGATTTAGGAGTTGTAGCTAGAAAATGGACATCAAACTCTAGGTAGCTCTTGGGCAGAGTAAAGTGTCCACATTTCTAGCTAAGGGACAGGAGGGGATGAAGGCAAGAGGATAAGGAGCATCACTATTGGCTTGGAAGAAAGGAAGATGCTTGGCTGTGGTCAAGATTAGGTGAATTCTCACCTCTAAGAACAGCTAGAGGACAGGAGGGGATGAAGGCCAGAGGATAAGGAGCAGGACTATTAGCTTGGAAGAAAGGAAGATACTTTGTTGTGGTCAAGATTAGGTAAATTCTCACCTCTAAGAACACTGGTAGTAGTTCCTAATGTGACACTAAGGAGAATATAGGGATAAACAGATTAAAAAGGGGGTAAAAGTAGAAGTCGAATAGTTTGGAACTGTTGGCCAAAAAGTAAAGTAAAAGCTTTTTCCAATAAAGATAAGGAGAAGGAGAAAGCTCTTCTTTAAGAGTCTCAGTTCATAGAGTTTAAGCTTCTGATGGGCAGGAGGTGGTACAAAGACCAAGGGGGAAAAATGTGTCTTCAAACTGGAGGCCTGGAGGTGATCTGAAGGATCAGTGAGGAACATGTGGATAGATTAAAATATCTATTTTTTTCATTCATCCTAAAGAAAAGAGGTTATATTTGATAACATTTTAAAAATGTTTTTGAGTTGCCATATCTAAAAAGGTAATACTTCCTAGTTCAAAAAGGAAAACAACATTATTTCAATGGGCAGAATTTGCAAGAAGGAAGATTTGAGCTCAACAAAAGGAGCTATAAATGGAAATGGACTATCTCATGAAGCAATATGTTCCGTCACTTGGAGTTCAAGTTAAAGTTGTATGACTAATTTTATGGAATATTGTCAATGAGATAAATACTTTGGTAAGTGCTAGAATGGATGACATCTTAGATTTCTTAATACCTTTAAGATTTTATTCTAATCTTAAACTAGTACTGTTTGATTCACAGGGGAAAGTCCATGAAAGATTTTTTAAAATCCTATGCTATGACTTCAGGTTTTACTGATATCATGTTGTTTGCCTTCTCAGTGGATGAGGGAGGGACAGAAGAGAGGGAGAGTGTTTAGAACTCAAATTTTTAAGAAAAATTAATGGTGAAAAGAGAAAAATAAAACAGCCTATACTAATTCAGAATAATACCAGATTTAAACATTAGCAAAAAAGTAATCCCTAGTTTTATTTATTCTTGGCAATGCTGTACAAAAAAGTTAGATGCATTTTTATTTTACTGTATACAATCATGAAAGACAGTATAGTATATACTGAATCATGAGGCATCCTTGGAGTTAAGAAAACCTGATTTAAAGACCCAGGATGACACATATAGATTATATGGCTGTGGATAAGTCATTTGACCTCGTAGTGTCACCTCCCCCCCCTTCCTGAATTCTCCAAGACTACAAATTGTTGAAACAGTATAGCTCTATATTGGTAGAAAAGAAATTAGAACTCCTTATCCTCCCCCTGCCCCAAGAAAACCCTATCATTATGGTAAACAAAATATGTTTTTAAAATGTTTTATTATAAATAGCCCTTTATTCTTTCAGCTTTTGATAATTTTGCCAATAGGTCCTCTGCATTGATGGTTTATATATTTGCCTTGACTAACTTTTGTGCAGGATAAGAATTTCCAAGCAAAATAACAATTTTCACATAGTATAAGATTATGATAATCTTATTAGTATTATATAGTTTTATGAACTATGAAATTGTTTTTGGTTATTATGATGTGTGCTTTCAGTGTTGCTGTTGTTTTCTTTTTCTTAGAAATTAAGATGTGGGTAGCGATGCCAACCTTCATCATGCCATTTGGTCTAGCTGTCAATCTGCTACAAGCCTTGGTTGTTTTCAATGCTATCTTTACATAAACTATTAAGTGCGCCTGCTTATCATAGACTCAGCTACATTTCCCTCTTTTTCACTCTCAGCACAAAAGTGACTTTAATCATGAAAGATCAGACAACACATCAATATATTGTACCTTTAAGGATTAGTTACCCAACAGTGAAGGAAAGAAATCCTTTCACCCAGAAAATATTCCTTTATAAAGAATGGCAAGACTGGCTCCTTAATAATAATTGTTTCAAGGGTCAAAATATGTGCTTTTTGATTTTGTGGTACCTCATCAAAGGATGGTATAATAGCAAGGGTGCCTGTTAAATTTTTATATATGATTGGCATTAGAACAATAAACTTCGTCTTTGGCAATCAAGTTTATCTAGAGGTTTTATTAGGAACTTCATGTTTAAAGGTCAGAACATCCTTGAATGAGGAGACACAGGAATGTGTTTGCTTTGATCAAAACTCCAGTTCACAGTAATCCAAACTGAGTCGTCCTTCCTGGCAGTAACAGAGAAATATGATAAAACTGGCTTTGGTTGGATACTCAAAAAAGCTAGGATGTTGCTTGGGATGGTAACAAATCATCCTAAAGACAGTACAAACATGCCTCATATAGATTCATAATTCAAAACAGCAAAATTAGTAGTAAATTATTTAGTTATAATAAACAGCTCTAATATCACTTTCCATTTGATTTAGTCTGATTTGGGGGAAGAGAGATAAGAGTTTTAAAAGCCTTAGAAAAATATGTATGTTCTACATTTGAGTTGATGGAGTCAGAGTGCAATTTGAAACACATTTTTTTCCTTTATTTTTCTTGACTTTTTTGGTCTTACTTAATGTTGAAATATATTTTACATATAATGGGTATCATATTACTTTCCTTCTCAATGGTTGGGGAAGGGGGTAGAAGGAATAGAGATTTTGGAGCTATAATATATAATAAAATAAAATAAAGAGAATTGGGAAGACATGAGTAAATTTGCAGCCAGTAGGCAAGGAAAGATTGAAGAAAGTGAGAGAATGGGAATGACAAAAGAGAGAAACTGCTAGAGAAAGGTAGATGGAATGGGATCACTTATACCTAGATAGAAGTTTGCTTTGGCCATAAGAAGGGCCATATTATTGCATGAGACAGAGGTAATGATGAAGCTAAAATGAGAAGGCATGTGGGAAATGTTAGTTGAGGGGAGGAGAGTGGTGAATGACTCTTAGTGAATGACCTCATTTGAAATATGGGGGAAGTTTCTCTACTGAGAGGGTGGGGAAAAGACAGAAGTATGAGAGGTATAAGGAAGGATAAAAAGGATTTGGAAAGATGCTATGGTGAGTGAGAGAGTGAATTAATTAGGGAGGTATAAAAAAAGATAATAGCCTTGTAGCAGTGAGGGTCCATTTGAGATTATGCAACATAAATTTGTAGTGCATCTATTCAGCATGGTTTCATAATTTTCTCCAACAAAAGAAAATCTGTTTTCCTTTTGTGATATCTCTCCATGTAATTCCAAACCTTCATCTTCAAAACTGAAAGCCTTCCTATCCTACCTGCACTAGATTTTCTTGGACAAAATTCTAAAATAAGGAACCTATAGTTTAATAGTTTCTAATAGCACAGGCACTCACAGGGTAATGTAAGCGGAATAATCAGACAGGTAAACAGGCCCCAAATTCTGCTTAGAGAGTGCTCTAGGGAAGAAGATAAAAAATTAAAATAAAAAAAAGAGCTATGGACTAGTCTTGACTGTGAATTTCATCAGCCCCCTGTATGCTGTTTCAGCATGATCTTGACTGGTTCTGCCTGCCTGAGTCTTCCCATATTTGCTTGTATTTAGTCACCTCTATCTTTGTTCTCATTTCATACCCTATTCCTAACCATCTGATGAGCACTTGCCATTGGCCATTACTCTGCTGCCTACTCTACTGTCCTAGCAACCTGGACAACATAGAACTGAAGAGCTGTGCTGCTTCTTCCTCCTCTCAAACTAAATTTTCTTTGAAGGAATCTCTTTCAAGTATACCAGAAACTGGAAGAGTACTGGTCTTACCATTGTGCCCTATGCTCAATGTCTGGCCCTGTTGCATCTTGGTGTCAATGTCTCTGATAGAAGAGTCATACCTATAATGTTGCAATATAGGTCATGGAAGGCTTTTCATTATTCTAAAGAAAGCCTGCTCTCCAAGGAAAGAACATGACCATTATGATGTTAACTTGTATATATTTTCCATATAATGGGTATCATATTACTTTCTTTCTCAATGGGAGGGGAAAGGGATAGAAGGAGGGAGAGATTTTGGAACTGTAATACATGATATTTTCTGATAAAGACCTTGTTTCTAAAATACATAGAGAAATTAATCAAATTTATAAGAATATATGTCAGTCCCCAACTGATAAGTGGTCAAAGGATCTGAATAGGCAATTTTCAGAAGAAATTGAAGCTATCTATATTCATATGAAAAAATATTTTAAGTCACTACTGATTAGAGAAATTGAAACAACACTGACGTTTGGCTAATATGACAGAAAAAGAAAATAAGAAATGTTGGATGTGATGGTAATGTTAGATTGAAAAATTGAGACACTAATACACTTTTGGTAGAGTTGTCAACTGATTCACCCATTCTGGAGCACAATTTAGAACTATATCCAAAAGGCTATAAAACTGTGCATACCCTTGAGATAATAATACCAGTATTAGGCCTATATCCCAAAGAGATCAGCATAGAATTGGAAATTGAAGGGGTGCCCATCAATTGAGGAATGGTTAAATAAATTGTGGCATAAATAATTATTATGGCAGGATACCACTGTGCTATAAGAAATTATCAGAAGGATCCTTCCAGTAAAACAATGACAACAAAAAACCTGGGAAGAATTATATGCAAATTAGATGCAAAATGTAGTGAGCAGAAGCAGAACATTCATGCAAAGTGAAATAAGCAAAACATTCCATACAGTTACATCAATATTTTATGATGATCATCTGTGGAGGACTTAGCTATTCTGAGCAGTACAATGATCCAAGACAGTTCTAAAAAATTCATGATGAAAAATGCTCTTCACCTCTAAAGAAATAACTAATGTTGTCTGGATGGAGATCAAAGCATATTTTTTCTTTTTTTCTGTTTTCTTTTGCCATATGGTTATATGGAAATGTTTTATATGATTGTATATGTATAAACTATATAAAATTGCTTGCTTTCTCAAAGAGAGAGGAAAGTTAGGGAGGGTGAGAGAAAATTTGAAATTAAAAATTAAAAATGAATGTTAAAATATTTTACATGTAATTAAGAAAAAATAAATTTTAAAAGGGAGGGGTAAGTGATTGATATTTTCAAGATGATAAACCTGCTAAGAGACAGATCTACAATAAATAGATTACACTTCATGAAGCAATAAGTATACATTACTGGATCTGGCAAAGTGGCTTATTATGTCTTTAACCTATAAAGCAGGTAAGATGCTAGAGGAAGTCAAAAGGCAGTTCATGGGCATCATCCACATAAGCTAAAACAATAATATTCAATAATCATCAAACAGATAACTCAATCATGTGAAATTACTTATGTAAATGGAATATTTAAAGTGGTGATTCTAGATAAGGTTACTGCCACCAAATATTGCACAAAGATTATGTTTAAAGAGCACAAATTTAAAAGCACAAACTTTAAATAGCATATGTAATGAAATGGAAACTGCAACATATCATTGCAAGTTACAAATTCTCATATATCTACGAGAAGCTCATTGTTCTTTACAGATTAACAGGAAAAAAAATCTATGAACTAAAACTACGAACTTCTATATATCCTCAAGAATTTGGCAAATAACTGTTGGAATGGTTATCATTATTGTCAGAAGTGCTGCCCACAACTGCCTGGACATAATATTTACTCATTAAAATCATGAGTACTTTAAATAAATGTCCCCATGCCAAATTTGCATGGTCTCCCAACTATATGGAATGAAGTTTTCAAAATATAGAGACAATATAAGACATTAAAGCCATGTCAAAATAGAGCAAAGTACATGTAATCCTGTCATCTAGAGATATCTTGTCATTTACTGGCTCAAAATTCTTCATTCTCTCCCAATTTTCTATAATAGAAGCTATCTTTTGTAGCTCTATTTCACTTTGAGGAAAGATATAAAGTTCTGAAATTATTTTTGAATAGCAATAACCTCATGGGATTGTGTGTCAAAGCCTAGGCAATGTTTACTTGGAAAGAAAAGCATTTTGGGGTTGTTTTAGTACATTTGGTAATTTCTGATACATTTATTAAAATAAGTACCTTAATATTTTAGTAACAACTTGGTACAGTGTTTCCTAATTGTCCTTAAATATTATTTTCAGATCAATTATTAAATAGAACATGTTATATTTTAGGGGCATTAATGGGATTTCTACATGCAAAGAAACTGGCATGGTATATATAAATAGATGTATGTTACCTAGAAGACGAGGAAATGTGTTTTTATATAAACCTGATAAGTATGAATGATTCATGTTCTGTGATAGCACATGAGTAGTAATGGAGTTGAAATGTCTTTACCATCCGCCACAGAGAGACTGAAGAGGAAGGTTTTCTATCTCTTTATCAAAATGAGGCTAGAAATTGACAGCCCAATGACCCCAGAGAGCAAAGTCAACAAGTGTGGCTCAGAGAATAGAATGAAAAACAGCTTTCAGAGTAATGAACTCCATGGGGTAATGGTATTTTGGTTATACAGTCTAGTCCTCTTAATGTCAGCATCAATTTACCACAGCAATTTTTTAGCATTATCTAGTATTTTCCAATAAGCAATCTGTTGTTTTCATTTTTAGTTTCTTGAAGGTCAAAAGAGAGGCTTTGAAAAAGAAATATATTTTTCTGCTTAAAAATCAAAATCATTTTTTGTTCCTTCATGTATCAACCTTTCACATAATTTTTGCACAACTAAAAACAAACTTAAAACATAAAATTTTAATCAAATTTAATTTAAAATTGAAAATCTATGCAGTATCTGTTAAGTATTAGATTGCAATTAACACTAACAGTATTACTATCCAATTGGTATATTGATACTTCCCCTAAATTAATCTAAATAGTTTGAGAAGTAAATAACCTTTGAGTTCACTTAAACTGAATCTTCTAATTTTAACCCTTTCTTTATAAGAAGTAACTATGAGTATATAACATGAGCTCATAGTTCATCAAACAGATACAGAGAAATTGATCAATGGACTCTGTCCTTGGCTCATTCTTATTTAACATTCACTTCACAGAGTTAAGTGACCTTAAAAGTGTTCTAATCAACCTCCTTCATTTTATACATGATTAAACTGAATCCCAGAGAAGTTAAATAATGTGCTTGAAGTCACAGATTATAAATAGCAAAGGCAGATTTCAAAACCAGGTCCTCTGACTCAGATTTAGCCATTTTCTTTGACTATGCCTAATGCCTGCAACATTGTCCCTTCTTTTCTCTGATTACTAATCTCTCAAGATCCCTTTAATTCACAACTAAAACCCTACTTTCTACAAGAAAGCTTCCCTAATTCCTCTCACAGTGCTTTCCCTCTTTTAATTGTTTCTTTTTTATATTATCTATAGCTTGTTTTTGTTTAGATTTGTTTGCACATTATCTCCCCCACTAGATTTTAAGCTATATGAGAATAGGGACTGTCTTTTGCCTCTTTTTATATTCCTTTTAGCACACTTCCTGAAACATAGGAAGTGCTTAATAAATGTTTATTGAATGAATATTAATTGAAAGCAGAGTGCTTGAGGGAGTGGCTAGGTGGCACAATGAATAGAACACTGACTGGAATCAGGAGGTCCTGAGTTCAAATACAGCCCCAGACACTTAACACTTACTAGCCCTGTGACCTTGGGCAAGTCACTTAACCCCAATTGCCCTGCCCTCCCCCCTCAAAAAAAAAACAGGAAAAAAAATGGTTAAAAAAAAAAGAAAGCATAGTGCTTGGGTTCAAATTACATTACTCATACATACTGACGGAACAACCTTGGGCAAATCAGTTAAACTCATCCTGTTCTAGGCAATTTGTAAAACTATAAATCTTAGGATTCACTTACATTAGAAGAAATTTGCCATTCAAAGATTTACCTATGCCACTAAAATCACAAATCTAGTGTTATACCTATTACTAGTCCAATTGTACTGATGGAGAAACCAAGGCACAGAGAGGTTAAGTGAGTTACCTGGGGTATCATAGCAAATAAATGTTTCACATGGGATTTAAAATCAGGACTTTCTGATACTGAGTCCAATGTAAAATTCACTATGATATACTTGGTTTCAGTGAAAAGGAGCAAATTAACGAAGGGAAAAACATTAAACTCTTAACAATTTCACAGAATTCTCTAATCTCATTTAGTCCTTGACCTGATTTTTTTTAAAAATCAAAACACCAACATCCTTCAGGGTCAAAAAAGAAAACATACACAGGAAAAAAAAATTGGGGGAGACAAGAGTATAGTCACCTAACAGCCAGAGTAAAAGTCATATTTGTAGAGAGATCTCAACCTACATCTGATAAGATTCTCAAAATCCTCAAATGCTTTATCTAATTTCAGTATTTTATTCCTAGAAAGACCACATAAAATCAGAACCATTCACATTTTCTCAGTTAAAGGTTTAAAACAGAATTTAAATATATCTTCAAAGGCTGATCCTTAGCGAATAATATTTGTATTATCATGCCCCGAGTCCTATGATGAATAATTTTAGTGGGCTTAGTCTTTTAAACCATACTCAAAACAATATGTGTAGCCGAGCATGGCCCTGTGGGAAATTTGAAGGTGGAATCTTAATCATTCTTGATGTACTGTATCTTTAGAACAATGTTATACCCATTTTTACAGACAAAGGAAGCTTGCTGCTCTGGATATTAGAATGGTGAAGGCTTTGTGAGCTTTTAAATGGATACATCAGGCATAAAACTTACAAGCTTTTTCCAGGAAAACTCAAACTTCAATATTTTTAGCTCTGGTTGATGTACTATCATTCTATTACGGCAATTTTACTCTCCTACATCATTGTATGGAGCACTTTGGTAGGAAGCAATATAAGAAAAGGCTATTTTGGTCTGAAAGGAGACATACTGAAAAGTCTTGACCTAAAACCAAGACAAAGGTTTGGTATTTTTTTTTCCTGAAGTAAAACTAGAGGAAAAAACAAATCAGGCAAGGGGAATTTTCTGTGACCACCACATTAATTACATAGGAAATGGTCAGTTTCTCAACTTTGCTCATGAGTTTGGCCATGTGGTGAATATATGGAGCCCCATACAGAAAAAACAAAGCCGACTACTGTCATGCATCAGTGCATTATGATATAACATTGATTTTCACAGCTAGCACCAGTAAATACTAGCTCAAATAACAGTATGGGTACCTGAAAAGAGCATGGAGAGAGGCAGCAATTATTCAAAGACGTGAGATGCCCACCTTGCTAGTATGGATTTAAAAGGCATCCTAAACCCTTTTGTTGGCATCTTCAGAATAATACAAAAACCAAAATCAAAATTAAAATCCAATTACCAATTGTTTAATTTAATCTACTAATGAACTGTGTTAGGGATCCAATAAAATGAAGTAAAAGACAAATAATTTCACCCTCAAAGAACTTGCAATCTATGAAGGGAGATAAAGTATATGCATGTGAAAAGTACCTGCCCAAGGCAATATGAGTACCAGCTAAATGCTACTGATAGTTGTTTGAAAAAAGTGTCATCTACAGCTAAGGTGGCAATGTGAGATGCCTTCTAGGATCAATTAGGATTCCAGGATGAAAAAGTTGAGGGAGAAACAGGTCATTTCAATCAGGAAGGACAATGGGTAAATAGGCAACCAAAAAGCAGGGGACTGGTTCAAGCTGACACAGAAGGGCATGTAACATTTTTTCTAATGATGAATTCCCTGAACTGCTAAAAGATATTACATTCTATAGTAATTGAAGTAATTTCACATTTTAAATTTTCTTTTCTTTTAAAATTAGACTCTCATTTGATTCAACAACACTTCAAGATAGGGAAGGCGATAAGGTTGCCTCTATTTGTGTGACCTCTGACATTTTAAGTATACCTTCAACATCTTCACTCATGCTGAGATATTTTGCCAGTTACTTACATACATTATCATATTTGATTCTCAGAATTACCCTATCAGATAGATCTTTACAACTCCACTTTTTTGTTTTCTGTTTTTGGTTTGTTTTTTTTTTTACTAGATGATTTTATGAGTGTGAGGAACTTTCAACCACCCATGCAAATAACAATCTTAGCAAGTTACCTAGGTCACTGAAAGGTTGTGATTTGCTCCAAATCACATAAGATCTTATAGGTTTTAAAATGAGCTCTTCTTAACCCTAGTTCTGCTTCTCTCAGCCCCATCGTCTTTACCAGAATGCTTCTGATAGCCTTTACAGATAAACGAAACTGCAAAATTAAGAGAGGTCAAGTGAATAGTCATACTGCTAAGTTCATACTGCTAATTAAGTGGTTCAAGCTGGAATGAAAACCCAAGGTCGAGTCAAAAAGTCCTTGTTCCTGCTGTGAAACTAAGGTTTATGGAATATGTCTAGTTCAAGATTATATTATAGTTAGTGATGAAGTTAGGATGAAAGAAATAGTACAAAAGAAACTGTTGTTTATTTCTATGGATTACTGTATAAATAGAGAACACCTGGGGGGATAATTCTTTAGTAAGAGTAGGGATTAGTGAGTTTCTTGTAAGAAAAGGCTGAAAAAAGAAAATAAATCTCATATGCCACTTGAAACTGCTGGCAAATCAACATCTAAAACACTCTCTAATCAGAGAAGTCAATGCTACTTTCAGTTGGTTCTCACTAGGATGAAGAGTAGAAATCAAATTTCTCCCCTGTCATTCTGCATTGATCATGCAAGACTTTCTGTGGATGTGAGAAGGAAAAAAAAATGCTTTGTCTTCTTGTAAAAATCAGAACAAAGGCATTTATGCCATAAAATACATGGAAAAAAATTATCTTCTAAGCTAGGAAAAAGCAAGGAAATACAATTATGTCTGGCAGCACTGGGCACAGTAGTGTCTTGTTTTTTAGAGCTTACTATTGGAGTAGACACTGCAAGGAATTCTATTGAAAGAGTAAAAAAAAAAAGCAGAACAGTCACCAAAACAAAAATACTTTCAACAATTTGATATAGACCTAGAGAGTAATATTGAAGGCAAATATTTTTTGTTAGAGGTGGAGGAATGATTTTTTAATATTTTCTTGATATTTTAAAGTTATGTGTAGATGTAACTTTATGTAACATGTGTATATATATGCTTTACATGTAACTATACACATATTATGAGTATGAATATATATACACATGCATGCATGTACATATATACATGAATGCACATATCCACACATAAAATCCAAGTCATTATCAGTGGTAATAAGGAGAAAAGTATAACATCTTCAGTCTAACGTATTGCAACTAATATTTCATAATTCCTAGGCAAGTGGTCAGCTCAATAAATTCAGTGATGCAGAGAAAAGCAGAATACCTCCACAACACTACGCAAAACAGCTCAGCTACTACATTTTTCACATTTCTGCCAGACCATTCAAGTAGATAAAATCTTATAGCTATTTTTTCCTTCTGAGAAAACCAATAAATAAATAGAAAATATCTGTATTTCACCATTTTCTTCTTTTATTTTCTTTATTTCAAGTCAGTTTAATGAAACAGGATGGAAGAGTAGATAGAGTGCTAAAAGTAGATAGAGTGCTGTTAGCTTTGGAATAAAGAAGGCCTGAGTTCAAATGCTACACCAGATCCTTAACCCTGTAGGATTCTTGGCATGCCACTTAATCTATGATCTTATGAGCCATTGAACAAGCATTTATCAAACCCCTGGGGTGTGCAAGTTACACTCCCTCAAAAGAAAAAATAAATCTATTCTAATGCCTCATCATGAAATGGAGCTGACTAGATTCTTATACAAGAAGAGTACATGCTCTTATACATTTTACCATACTTGACAATCTTTAGTGTAGTTCTAGCAGCAAATTGAGTTTGCTACGTATGATATCCTTGTCTGTTAACCAATAAATAGTCTTCATATGGGAGTAACTGAATTATATCAATCTTGACCTTCTTCCTATAAATCAAACCAGAAGAGAGAAGGCAATTTCAACTAATAGGATACACAAATTATAGCTTATCCTTGGAGAGGCATAAAGGAAGAGAAAGAATTGATTTTGTGGTGCATTCAAAGGAAACAAGAAACGCCATTTTAAGACAAATTTTGTCATCTCATACTTCAGTGTGGATGGTAATTATTTACAAAAACCCAACAAACTAAATATACAATTCCCTCCCACAAAAAGAACCCCACAACATCAAAATAGTTGTGACTAAGGGATCAAGATCCATTGCAACAGACTGAGAAGTAGCAACATTGTTTGAAGAACTTGATAAGCACTCCAAATTAAATTAGCATTTATTTTAATACTTGGCAACATCAATAAAAGATGGTAATGTTGAAAGATGGTGAAAAATGTGTTTGGAAATATGATTCAGGAGTAAGGAAGTAGAGAAGCAAATGAAGATAACTCATACCAATGCTTTAGGAATATATTCTCTGAGAAAATAATTTAAACTCTGGACATATGTACTAAATGGAGGGGGAGAGAGAGAAAATAAGAGGGAGGGAAGCAGAGACAGAGAGAGAGAGAGAGACAGAGAGAGAGAGAGAGAGAGAGAGAGAGAAAGCATTTTAACAAATAGTAAATTGTGAGATATAGAAATAAAACATTTATTTGGGTACAATCAGGTTATTGACATCTTAGAGAAAAGATCAAAATTAGTAAAATGATAATAGACAGAATACAATTAAGGGGAAATAAAACATGATACTCAGAACAGCCAAACCTCTTTAATCACTCAATAAACATACATGAAGCCTCAACTGTGTCTCAGGAATATTCTGGGCACTGGAGATGTGAAGAAAAAAATGAAGCAGACCTTACCTTCAAGAACTGATGTTTTATTTTAATGAGAAGTTATGTGAAATATCTAAGTTAACTTCTTCACTTAGAAGTAGGTGACTTATCAATGTTGCAAATGTGAAATTGACAGAAATGACAAAGACACAAATTGAAATACTTTCATCTTGAAGTTCAACTATTGTTAATCACTAAATAAACTCCAGTGACAGCAGTGACCTCTAAGATCAAATATATATATTCCTGTTTGGCATCCAAAGCTCTTATAATACAGTATCAACTTATATTTTCAGACTTATAGACAATAGTAGCCTTCACTAACGCTATGTTTCAGTCACACTCGTCCTTGCTCTGTTCTTCACATATGAGACTCCATCTCCTGTCCCTGTGCTGTGTACAGGCTTTCCTCCATGTGCTTCTAAAATTTTTCAGCCCCTCAGGATCTTTTGTTTGTTTCAAATGAAAGCTAAAATGTCAACTTCTACACTAATCCTTCCAAAAATCTCAAGCTCTGAAGGCCTTACCCCTCAAAATCAACTTATATTTATCCATTTGGGATATATTTTATATACAATTATGTAGTTCAGTCATTACAAAAAAAATCTTTTTCTCTAGACTCTGTACCTTTGGTCTGGCTTACTCATTCAAATTTGCATTGACTCTGGAAAGTCAGGAAATTTTACCCAGACAGTAGCAAATACTTCAACTCAGTTTCAGGATCTTAGGATAATACTAGTATGGAGAAACTATAATATCTACTATTGAAAATTATAGCTCCTGAGCCCCTGCTGCTTGGCTTCCCATTTAAACAAATCAGCCAACATGATACTGTTAACCCTTAATTGTGAAACATTTACTAATTATTTACCAGGACTGTACATGACTTTGGACTATAGAACTTAATATACCTGTCTTCAACAAGAATAGTCTACCCCAAAAGCCACAGTTTGTATTAGGTCTCTTCTTTGAGTATGCTCAACTCTCCTTCTTGAATGGGCTCTAAGGCAATATAATGTTTTTGGTTTTGAGGGCAATTGGGGTTAAGTGACTTGCCCAAGGTCATATGGCTAGTTCTTGTGTTATGTGTCTGAGGCCAAATTTGAACTCAGGTCCTCCTGACTCCAGGGCTGGTGCTTTATTCAGATTGTGTTTGTTTTTCATATAAGGCCCTACAACCGGGATTTATAATACTATTTATGTTTGCTATCTATGCTACTCTCTGAAGTGTGAATTGTCTCGTCTCTAGGTGGCAATAAAAGGGAAGCCAGACAGACAAGTCTCTCCTTTCTCTAGCCATTTTTGTTAAACAGTAATGGATTCTTCTACCAATCAGGCCCCTTTAGCAATGATTTTCCTTCATTCTGCTTCTTATATGAAACATTTCTTCTAACCCACTCAGTCTCTAGTAGCAGATGAAAACTTGTCATATTTGAGTCATCTCATTAGAAGAGCAATGCAATCTCTAAATTTTGGCTTTTTTTCCTTAGTTTGACTGGTATTTCTGTAAAATATCCACTCAGCTGGACTTGGCTGACTTTGACTGTTCAAGTAGTAGGAGAGAGTCTTAGCTCTCTTTCAGTTTCTTTTTCTCCTTTTCTTTTATCTTCCTGCCTCAAAACAGGCTCTCCTTATATGAAGTAACTCACCTCCGTATTAAGTAGTGTAAGCAAAATTCATATTTCTGTATGACACAGAGCAAATGGGCAATAGGAAATCACTTCATGTTCATTAGATTTCTAGTTATCATGTAAATTCCCATAATAATCATCTGTCTATCATCTACCTATCTATCTATCTACCTGTCTACCTATCTATCTATCTATCTATCTATCTATCTATCTATCTGTCTGTCTATCTATATCCGTTGCTGGAAAACAAGGGACTTGTGCCACCTTTGCTTTTGTTATTTGCTTTTTTCAGCTAGAGGTTATTTTTTTATCAGATACTCTCAAAAGTGTTTATGATTCTGCCCAAGTATTTTTCTCCAAGGTGCTACTTTTCTCACTGTTCCTTATATACCTATTACTGATTTTGTTCCTTTCCATAAATAAAATATCCAAATGAGAGAAAAGTCACCATCTTACAATTACATATATAAGGCAAAATGCATTTCATGCTATGTGGTATGTAATATAATTATATAAAATGATATTATGTATGCTATATTTCCCTGATAGTTTCTATCTCTTTGAATGGAGATAGCAGGGAATATACCATTTTATCCACAGTACATGGCACCTACACAAAAACTGGCTATGTATCAGAAAATAAAAACCTCACAATCAGATGCAGAAAGACACAAATATTGAATGCATCTTTTTCAGATCATGATACAATAAAAATAATATATCATAATGGATCTTCAAAAGATAGATTAAAAATTAACTGGGAACTAAATAATCTAATCCTAGAATGAGTGGGTCAAACAACCAAAGCACCGAAAGAATGAATAATTTGATCAAAGAGAATGACAACAGTGAGACAACATACCAAAATTTATGAGAAGCAGCTAAAGCAGTACTTAGGAGAAATTTTATATTTCTAAATTCTTACATAACTAAAATAGAGAAAGAAGAGATCAATTAATTGGGCATGAAATTACAAAAGCTAGAAAAAGAAGAAATTAGAAATCCCCAATTAAACACAAAACAAATTCTAAAATTCAAAGAAGAAATGAATAAAATTGAAAGTAAAAAAATTGAATTAATAAATAAAATTAGAACATGATTTTGTGGGAAAAAATAATGTAATAGATAAACCTTTGGTTAATTTGATCTAAAAAAAAGAAAACCAAATTAGCAGTATCAAAAATGAAAAGAGTAAATTCACCACCAATGAAGAGAAAATTAAGATAATAATTAGGAACTATTTTGTCCAACTGTATGCCAATAAATTGGACAATCTAAGTAAAGTTAATAAATATTTACAGACATATAAATTGCCCAGATTGACAGAATATGAAATAAAATAATTAAATAACCTCATTTTAGAAAAATAAATTGAACAGGCCATCAACAAACTCCCAAAGGAAAAAAAAATGGATTTACAAGTGAATTCTACTAAACATTTAAAGAACAATTAATTCTAGTACTACCAAATTCCTTTTATTACACAAACATGATGCTGATACCTAAACCAGGAAAAGCCAGAGAAAGAAAATTATAGATCAATTACTCTAATGAATATTGATGCAAAAAAAATTTAAATAAAATATTAGCAAGCATATTACAGCAATTTATGACCAGGGTAATATACTATGGACAAGTGGGATTTATACCAGGAATGCAGGGTTGGTTCAACATTAGGAAAACTATCCACATAATTGGTTATTTCAAAAACAAAACCAACAGAAATCATGTGATTATCTTAAACAATGCAGAAAAGGCTTTTGACAAAATACAGCATCCATTCCTATTAAAAAACACTAGAGGGGCAGCTAGGTGGCACAGTAAATAGAGCACCATCCCTGGAATCAGGTGGATCTGAGTTCAAATCCAGCCTTAGACACTTAACACTTTACTAGCCATGTGACTTTGGGCAAGTTGCTTAACCCCAATTGACCTGCTTTCCCCTCTCCAAAAAAAAAAAAAGCAAAAAAAAATACACTAGAAGCATAGGGATGAATGGAGCTTTCCTTATCATGATAAGTAGTATCTGTATAAAATCATCAGTAAGTATTATGTGTAATGAGGATAAGCTAGAAGTCTTCCTAGTAAGATCAAGGGTGAAACAAGAATGCCCATTATCACCACTATTACTCAATATTGTACTAGAAATTTTAACTTTAGCAATAAGAGAAGAAAAAGAAAATGAAAGAATTAGAGTAGGCAATGAGCAGACAAAACTATCACTCCTGGAGAAGATATAATTATTTGATTGTTTGATTAGTTGATCCTCTAGAGAATCTTAGAGAATCAACTAAAAATCTTGAAATAATTAATAACTTTAGCAAAGTTGAAGGCTATAAAATAAACCCACATAAATCATCACATTTCTATATATCACAAACAAAGCTCAGCAGAAAGAGATCAAAGAGTAATCCCATTTAAAATAATTGTAGACAATATAAAATATTGGGGAGTATACTTGCTAAGACAAACCCAGGAAGTATATGAACACAATTACAAAACACTTTTCACACAAATTAAGTCAGATCTAAATAATTGGGAAAAAAATATTCAAGAGTAGACTAAACTAATGTAATAATAAAAATGACAATTCTACCTAAATTAATTTACTTATTCAGTGCCATACCAATCAAATTACCAAAAACTCCTTTTATACAGCTAGAAAAAATAATAACAAAATTCATTTGGAAGAACAAAAGGTCAAGAATCTCAAGGAAATTAGTGGAAAAAAGTGCAAAAGAAGGCAACTTAGCCATACCAGATATAAATCCATATTATAAAGCAGCAATCATTAAAACCATTTGGTACTGGCTAAAAAAATGGAGTGATGGGTCAGTAAAATAGATTGGGTACACAAGACACAGTAGTAAATGACTATAGTAATCTACTGTTTGATTAACCCAAAGACTCCAGCTTCTATCATCATAACTCACTATTTGACAAAAACTACTGGGAAAACTGAAAAACAGCATGATAGAACTTAAGACATCTCACACTGTATATATATACCAAAACTTGGTCAAAATGGATAAATGATTTAGACATAAAGGGTGATATTATAAGCAAATTATAATAGCAAGGAATAGTTTACCTGTCAGAACTATGGAGAAGGAAAGAACTTATGACCAAATAAGAAAAAGAGAACTTTATGAAATGTGAAATGGATGTTTGATTAAATTAAAATTTCTTGCACAAACAAAACCATTGCAACTAATATTAGTAGGAAAGCAAAAAGCTGGGAAACAATTTTTACAACCAGTGTTTCTGATAAAGGCATCATTTCTAAAATATAGAGAGAATTGAGTCAAACATATAAGAATACAAGTCATTCCCTAAATGATAAATGGTCAAAAGATATTAACTGACATTTTTCAGATGAAGAAAATAAGGCTACTTTATAATCATATAAAATACTCTAAATCACTATTGATTAGTGAAATTCAAATCAAAACAACTCTGAGTTATCACCTCATATATATCAGATTGGCTAATATTATAGAAAAGGAAAATTATAAATATTGGAGTAGATGTGGGAAAAATGGAACCCTAATATATTATTAGTGGAGTTGTGAACTGATCCAGCCATTCTGTTGAGTAATTTGGAACTTATGCCCAAAGGGCAATCAAAGTATGCATACCTTTGATCCAGTAATACCACTACTGGGATCATAAAAAAAGAAAGGGACCTACATGTACAAAAATATTTATAGCAACTCTTTTTGTAGGGGCAAAGAATTAGAAATTCAGGGAATGCCTACTATTTGAGGAATGGCTGAACAAGTTGTGGTATATTAATGTAATGGAATACTCTTTTGCTATAAGAAATTGTGAGCGGAAGACTTCAGAAAAAGCTGGAAATACTTTCATGAATTGATGTTGAGTGAATTGTGCAGAATTAGGAGAACACTGTGTGCAGTAACAGCAATGTTCAACTATGATTGACTTAGCTCTTCTTAGCAACACAATGATTCAAGACAATTACAAAGATTTATGATGGAAAATGTTATCCACTTCCAGAGAAAAAATACTATGAAGTCTGAATGCAGATTGAAACATACTCTTCCACTTTTGGGGAGCTTTTCCCTTTTGTTCTGTTTCTTCTTTCACAATATGACTATGTGGAAATATGTTGGCATGTTCTCATGTATAAACTCTATATCAGATTACTTGTCACCTTGAGCGGTGGGAAGGGAAAGGAGGGCCTGAGAACAATTTGAACTCGAAGCCTTATAAAAATTAATGCTGAACACTATCTTTACCTGTAATTAGAAAGAATAAAATACTATTTACAAAGGAAAAAAAAAAGAATTTAAAACTATTATCCACCACAGGAGAGAATACCCCAAATCACCAATAATAACAAAAATGTAAATCAAAATAGACCTCATGTTTCTTTCCATAAGCACCAAATTGCCAGATAATAAAAAACAAGAAGAGTCATTATAAGAGGAATTGTAGAAAGACAAGTGCATTAATACAGTGGTGGAGCTGTGGATTAGTATAACCATTCTAGAAAGCAAATAAGAATTATGCAAATAAAATTACTAAAATATTCATACACTTTGATCTAGAGATTTGGCTGCTAAGCATATATGCAAAGGGAGCCATTGATAAGAAGAAAATCTCTGTGTACACCAAATTATTTAGGAACATATTTTTTTGTGGTAGCAAAGAATTGAAAAGAAAATTGATGTCAATCAATGACTAAACACAACCTGATTCATTAATTTATTGGAACATCACCATACTCTAAGAAACAATGCATATGATCAATATAGAGAAATGCAGAAAGACCTACATGAAATGATGCAAAGTAAATTGAAGAGATAAACTATATATAATAACTACAATGCACATCAAACACACACACAAAACTACAACAAAAGTTTAAAAATGAATTTTGTAAAATTGCAAAGAATAATCTGGACCCCAAAGATATGTGAAGATACCTCCATGTATTGCCTTGCTGTAATGGTAATCAATTTGTTTGATATTTAGGGCTAAGTGGATAGGATACTTAGGGCTAAGTAGATCAGATACTTAGGGCTAAGTAGATCAGATACTTAGGGCTAAATAGATGAGTAACTTAGGGCTAAGTATAGAACTCAGTCCACTGGTGAAAAGGTGTGAATTCCCCTGTTGACGTGGAAGAATGCTATTGGCTGAG
>JAQQSW010000057.1:74601-148903 GCA_028646575.1 Pseudocheirus occidentalis | reverse complement strand
GTACAGTGTGATCAATGTTCTGGGCTGGGGGGTAGGGACAAAAAGGGGAGAAAATTTGTAACTCAAAACCTTGTGGAAATGAATGATGTAACCAAGAAAATAAATTAAAATTAAAAAAAAAATAAAATAAAAAAAAATAATAAAAACTGTGAAAAAAAAAAAAAAACTTCTGCCACAATGAAGACCATGGGATCAACAAGATCCTGGCTCACTTGAAACCCCCTCATCCTTACAGATGAAGAAACTAGAGAATCCTAGAGAGAGGAAGTGGCCAGGGGTCATACAAGTAGGTATTAGTAGAGAAATAAAAACCTTCCAAACTGGAAGAAACATTGATTTCCATTAGGAGTATTCTTTCCTATAAAAACCAAAGTCCGAAAACTTTCAAGAAACCTTGACACCTTGATGTTTCAGACTTCGGGAATGCTTAAAGTGCTGGGGAGCATCAAGAGAAAGAAAGGAAATAATATTGAATTTCTGTCATGGATGAAAATTTCAACACTTGCAAATGCAAAAAAAAAATTAAACTCACCAGAGCAAAAACAAAACACAGCAAAATGACCAGTAATTGAAAACACAATGTGTAGGAAAATGGCACTTGGAATTCTTGACTGAATTGGGAAGACCATACAATAAATGGCAAAATATTAAATGGAATTTTTTTAAAAAAAAATCAAGTGTAGGTGTCTTTCCCTGTATGGTCACCTGACCAATGGGATTTCAGTCCTCCAGAACTGATCAATAAGAAAAATGGTTTTACCTGAAGATTCACAAGAATGGAAGTCCAAAATTCTTTCTAAAAACATATTAAGATAACACCATCAATAGATATCAATCTGTTCCTTGTCTTATCTATTCTGTAAGATGAAATGGCTGTCCCTGTTGGATTGGGACTCGCTTCTAGAGTGTTTATCCTTCAGTATGCTTCTCTGTGGGGCAGCTAGCAGCCCATCTTCCCAAGTCCAAATCTGGCCTTTGATACTTACTAGCTGTGTGACCCTAGGCAAATCACTTAACCCCCCTTGCCTCAGTTTCCTCATTTGTAAAATGAGCTGGAGAAGGAAATGGCAGACCTCTACAGTACTTTTGCCAAGAAAACCTCAAATGGGGTCATGAAGGATTATGTATGACTCAACAACAACAGCATTCTTCTTTGCTGTCTCTGCAGGAACAATAGCTAGAACAAGTTGTTCCACCATTCATTTTTCCTTTCTACACCATTTACTCCCTTACCTTCATGAAGCTAGACTCTGGCCTAGTTTACAGTGTCAGTGAGGGAAGTGGATTTTGCTCGGTAGGTGAAATATTCTTTTGTAGCAAATTGTTTTGGTAGGTACCCAATTCCATTTCTTCAGGGGTAGCTGCATAAAAAAGTGCTTTTGGTTGGAAAGGAAGGTGGGGCTAGTGTGCATTTCTGGTCAAAAGATCCACTTGTAAGGTTTCCCAGCTTCTTCTCATTTGAGGTTTATCTCATTTGTTCAGTGAGATATTTATAATGTAATTTGCAAACCTTCAAGTAAAATATAAATGCTAGCTACTATGATCACGATTATTAATAATTTGTTTTCATGTTTGCTGTTCTGATCAGAAAATACAGATGACTACATCTGTGATTCACTGAAGGTGTACTTTTTAAATGACCTTTCTGGATGCAATTGGGCATTAAACCTGTTCACTCTCATGCATAATTTTTTCAACTGTTTTAATTTATGATGGATAAATACATGTTATACTTGGGGACCCAAAGGTGACTTTAAAGGTCACCATTTTGAAGCAAAAACAAAAAGGAAGCCAGTTCATCCAAGAGTGATTCATCAAATGGACATTACCCATCTGCAACTCAGTAGAGACTCTCATAGACATGGAAAGATAGGGGCAAGACAGCAATTGGGCCCTAGGAACACAACATAGCATATTAGAAGACTCAACTCATGTCTTTTCCTTCATACCTCCCAATTGTGCTCCCCAAATTATTGAATATATCTATAAGTAGCCTGTGTTTGTTTCATAAATATGTATTGTTCATCTTGATAGAATGTGAGCTTTAGCACAGGGACCAATTCGTGTTTTACCTTTTGCCTAATTGTAGCACCTAGCACAGAGATTGAGGCCCATAGTAAATCCAACATGAGGGACCGAGATGCCCTATATGGTCCTCCTAGCTTTAAATCTATAAGCTTTTGGTTCTTGTCCTGCTTCTTAAGATGACTTTTAATTCCAAGATTCTCTGCAAGTGAAAATCAGCATCATTCTTCTTCTGCCTTTCCAGGGTGAGGTATATATAGTGACTGTTGACATTATGGCTCCTCTTTGATCTACCAATTTCTAGCAACAAGTCTTAGGTAACCCAGGTGTGTAACTCCATTAGGTCGCTGAAAGTACTAACCCTCACAATGAGCTGAGCTAGATTTTGTGTCTGGTGCGAATGCAAAACTGTTTGCCTGACTGTTGCTTCAGCTGATGCAGCAGTTAGCTCTTTTCTGAGCCAAGGCTAACAGAAAACTCATTCCCAGTGCTGTATTCTGACCCTCAGAATACTTCATCCTTGTCTCTGTGCCATGATCCTAATGTTTCCACCAATAGGATCTCAAGGCAAAACTCAGCCTGCAGAGTCATCAGCTGAGAATTCTGAGCTCACAATCACTCCATCACTGGCAATGAGCTGCTGAGGACAGGGGGCTAGAAATTCCAGAGGACCCCAAAGTGGGGTTTATTCTCCAGAAGAAAATTTCTACTAAGGAAACAATGTGGTAGGAAAGGGAGGGGGGGTGGGTCTTGTGATTGGTTAGAATAGCAGGCTGTTGTCCATTCTTCACAGGTGTGTGGGAATTCCTCAGGCAACAGACTGTTCAGTGGAGCAGATGACTTAATGTTGTTCCTGAGTCCAGTGAAAAAGCATGGTGAATTATTATAAAATTCTGGGGGTTCCTCGGAATGCCTCGTCAGCTGACATTAAGAAGGCTTACCACCAGCTGGCTTTGCAGGTTCATCCAGACAAGAACCCAGAGAATAGAGAAGCGGCAGAAAAGAAATTCAAAGAAGTGGCCGAAGCCTACGAGGTCTTGTCTGATGCCAGGAAACGTGATGACTATGACAGTTCCAGAGAGATACACATCAGAGGAGAAGAGAAAGGTGACAGTAACCGAGAGCCTAGTGGGCTAGAAGAAAATTTGGCATTCCAAAGGCCACACAGTGTCTTTCAGGACATTTTTTATGAGGATGACCTCTTTTCAGGGGATTTTTTATCCAGAACCCATGTGAGCAGCACAGGGGGCGGGCACCGACCCCGGGCCAGGGGGAGGTACCATACTTCCTTTTATGATGTGGCCCCCATTGTGAGCACAGGCTTCTCCACCTTTGTGACACTGGGTTCAGGAAGAAGTGCGGGCTCTGCTTGGTCTTTCACACCATTCCTGAGCAATGGCGTGAGTAACTTCAGACTGGTCACCACCTGCAGTCAGATAGTGAATGGGAGGAGAATCATAACAAAGAAGATTTTTGAAAATGGGAGAGAAAGGATTGAAGTAGAAGAAGAGAGGATGATTCACTAGGCTCCTCAGCTACAACTGGTAAGGAAGGAGAAGACCCGGAGTGCACGAGTGGCACATCTTAAGCTGGTCCATGAAGGACTGGTAGGAATCCCCTAGTCCATTGGGCTATATAGTAAAAATGGGGCTAATAATTATTCACAGTACCTTTCTCAAGGGTGGTTGTGAGGTTCAAATGAAATAATATATGTAAAGAGATTTGTAAGTATTGGCCATTACCACTATTCTGACTAATACAGATTAATGTAAGCAGCAAGAAGGAATCAATCATTTAGCAAATTCCTTTCAATGTCTTTTTTTTGCTAAAATATAATAATTATTGCATATATATAAATATATAAAATGTGTGTATGTATACATATATAAACATAAATGCAATGTGTGTATATTATATATGCATGTTAGATAATGTAAATATAGCTTCTCACCTATCATGATGTCATTGGCAGACATTGGTCAATGATAACTTGTAAATTTCACATTGCTCTTTCTTAGCAGGAGTCCCGGGTTTTCTCCATATTTTCTGGAGAGATACAATGATGATGGAGGTCTCAGTCATTCCTTAAGTCAGCAAGATTCACCAGCAAAATAAAAGCGAAAACAGAACCCTACTGTGCAAAAGCTTTTAGTTTTCCCTGCCATATAAGTGCATAAAACTATAGGATGTTAGGGCAGGACTTCTAAGTATCCCCTAGTCTTATTCCCTCAAAGTGAGGTCCTGAGCCATCCAGCTCAACATTTTACATCGTACCACCGTGTCATGTAGGTATATGATGGCGACAAGGGTGAGGGTTTGTCAGGGCTTCTGATCATTTTAAAGCTAAGGCTCAGAGAGGTAGGTCAATTGTTCCCAGTCCCCAGACGGCATCAGAGGTAGAACTTGAACCTGACTTTCAGGCTAATATTGTTTCCAAAATCTCCCGTTGCCTTCAGACACTTCTCTGGTTTTGATTTAGCTGTATTAGGTCCTGCTTTGTAAATCATCTACTCTGAGAGAGGGGGGGGGGGTCCCCCCCCCCACTGCAACCCTGAAAACTCTGGTTTTGCCACAGAAATTTATTGTTTGTATTTTAACCTCGGGAAGTTTGCAGAGCCTTGATGGTGGAAAAATGCCGGAGCTACTTATGTAGGGGTCCACAGTTCAGCATGAACTATGTCCAGGGGAGGGAGAGGGCAGAAGGCAGGAGGCTGGAGAGTCAAGATGGACCTCCTGATTTCCACCTGGCAACTATTACCTGCCTTTCCCCCAAACCCAAACGTTGGCAGTCAGCAGTTTCATCTTCTTCATTGGCCTCATTTATTTATTTGTTTGTTTTTAATTGTGAATTACATCTGGCCTCTTTTTTTCCCCTAATTTTGGTCCAAGGAGAGCAGCAACGTGTCTGCTGAGCATAGGGAAAACAAAATTGGAACATGGAACGATTTTCAGTTTTGTCTGAAGTGGATGCCAGATTTCCGCATCTTTCGCAGACATTCTCTGCTTTTGACAGAAGTGCTGAGCTGTAGAACTTGATGCCAACAGAGCTGAAAAGACTTCACTTTCTAGGCCTCCATGGAAGCCTCCTGATTGGGCGGAGCACGGTGGAGGCAGATTCATCTGTCTTAATCTTTGTGTAGGACACACAGAATCCCCTTCAATGAGTGACTAAAAGCAAAGCTGGTAAACCTGTAGGTTGGACTATTTAAAAAATCTCAAATGAGAACAAATGGATGGTAGTGCTGCAGAAAAAGATTAGATGTTGCCTGTCTCTAGAAAACAAATCTTGATCAGTTCTTGCTTTTGAATACTGGTGACTTCACAGAGCCTCCAAAACTGCACCTGCCACCCCGATGGCAAAAATACATTGTCTGCAGCCCACATTAGCATTTTTCCATTCCATGTGATCTTTATAAAGCTCCCAGCATAGCTGCCCAAGGAGAAGGGGAGAAAAGAATCTTTAAATGTAAACTCATTGAGGGCAGAAAATGTTATCTTTCTGTCTTTGAATCCTCAGTATCTTCTACACTTTTTCCCCACAGACCTGTGATTTCATTAAAATAGGGAACCTTCCAGTGTGGAAACTCTCAATTTATAGGCATATAGATCACCAACTCACCTGTAATTTATAGTATCAGAATACTGCCTGGGATGCTAAGGGATTCAGTGACTTGCCAGTGGTCACATGGCCAGTTATCTGTCAGAGACAAGACTCAAACTTGGATCTTCCTCCCTCTAGTGCTACTACTCAGACAACTCTGCCACATTGCATCTCAGATTATACATATGTTCATGTGCATGCTAGGAGCAGCTTGAATGACTTGCAACCTTGAGATTCCATTCAATTAGACAATAAGAACAAGGTTAGAAAGGGATTAGTAGTATTTTAAGTTTTACCACCCCTTGTAATCTCTGGAGTACAGGTATTAGTATCCCTTTACTCAGATGAAGAAACTGAAACTTTTTATTTTGCTTCTGACCTGTGATGTTTGCTATATGAAGATCTGCTTCTCAGTGTAAAAACTTTTTTCATTGATCAAAATGGGCACCTCTACTGTAACTTCAAGTTTCCTTAGAGTTCATTACCCAGGTCACTGGGAGAGGAGAAAGGACTTGTCCATGGTTAAACAAATATATGCTGACTTCTATGTGCAAAGCCCTATAAACCGACTCTATAAAGTATAAAGTATGAGAGAGGCATCATGTTGTAGTAAATAGAAGATGAGACTTGGAGTCAGGAAACTAGGGGTTCAGGTTTTGCCTTTGCCCTGTACTGGCCAAGTGAACCTGGGCAAATCATTTTTCATGTTGGAACTCTGGGCAATGCTTTAAAACTTTAAGTGACTGATGAGTACTGATCTTTACCATTGGTGGAAATCTCCACACTTGAGAGTTTTCTATGATAGTGATACATAGATCCACATTAAAGAAAAGATGTTTAAGGCCCCAGGTACAGAGACAAAAATAAAGCCTCTCCTGCCCTCACCCTCAAGGAGAATACATTCCTTGAACTTATGCCTTTAGAATCTTAGGGGCTGGCTATTATAACTCACAGGTGAGTCAGAATCTTCTTTAGAACATCCTTGAAAAGTGGTGATCCAGCCTTTGTTTAGGAAGCTCAACACAGAACAGAAGTGACAGCATGCTTAATTGACAGTTAAATTATTAGTTGAGGAGAACTTGATTTTTTTTTACTTATAACTTCCTGTATGGGAGTACCAGAAAACCACAGAGAAGGCACAATAGCATCAGAAACTGACTTAGAGATCTTCCAGGTAGCCTGCTTTTCTGGAAACTGCTCTGGATTTGGAGTCAGAAGACTCAAGCTCAAGTCACTTAAGTGTTGGATTCAGCTGCTCATCAGCTGTTTGACTTTTGGGCTAATCACTCCACTTGTCTGACCATTGGGCCCATCTGACAACAAAAGTATTAAAGTAGATCGTCTCTAAGATCCTACCAGTTTTAAATACTATTATCTCTAATCCTGGCTGATTGGCTGGATGCTCCAACACATATTGACATACATTATTAATGCCTAGTGTGAGGTTGGAATACTGAATTTTTTTAAGAGAGAAACTGAGACCCAATTAAGGTCAGGGTAGGTTTCCCAAGACTATTAATGAGTCAGATAGAACTGTGACTTAAGGACATCTGAGTGCCTGTCCCTTATTTTTACTTACCAGTCAGCATACAGTTAGCATATCCAAGCACCTGATGTCAGGAATCTTTCTCTTTTTTTCCTTCATATCATTTGAAGAAACCAGTAACTTAGTTCTCTTTGTCATGTTTCAATCTAGGGAGCTACAGTTTTTCCCATCTTAAGGTCACGTGCTATAGACCTCACCATCAGTTACTAAGATGTAATATTTGAGATTTTCATAGCTATGACTAGATGTGGGTCTTGTTTAATCAAATCCCAGTTCGTCTGGCTTTTTTAAGGGGAAGACAACATTTGGAAACATTTTTCTTGAGTTTGTCCCATGTGAAGTAAAATGCTTTGGGTTTTTGGTTTGCTAACAATCCCCCCAGTGCTTTATCTCTTCCTTCGAAATAGAAGGGAAAGATTTCTTAGATTCTCTAGAACTTCTAGAGATAAAAATTGGTTTTACTTTATTTTTTTGTTGTTTTAGGAAATTGATGGAAAATCCCTGCTGCTGATGACAAGAAATGATGTGTTGACAGGACTTTCATTAAAATTGGGTCCTGCTCTGAAAATCTACGAATATCACGTAAAACCTCTGCAGACACAACATTTAAAGAACAACTCATAGTAAAGTCAAATTGGGGCCTTGGACCTCAAATAATAAATGATTAAGTAATTTAGTTTCATGTGATGAAACTTTGTAAACATAGAATACATATATATGTATATGTTGAAAATTTAAACCAAAAGAAAACTTTATCCTATTGGATAGAATAGGCAATCCACTGTCCCTGATTCATCCATCGGGATCTAGGGGCGCCACCAGAATGCGTGGTTTTCCTTTGGGGGTTTATCAATAGAATCATGGAGGGAATTAGACTAAAATGCTTTGAATGACAAGGCTTGCTTTACATATTTCTTCATTCCTTCATATGCTGTTTCCCCCAAACTCTCAAAAAAAAAACCAAACAAGAAAATAAACATCTTTGCTTATGGACTTAGAGAGAGATGGAAAAAGAAAAGGGCAGGTGAAATTTAGGGGAGGGATGGAGGGAGAAAGGTAAAAGGGAGAAACATGCCTCCCCCCAAGTTCCTGCTCCTTGTAACTTTGTGTTACTTGGATGGAATTGCCAACACCCTTATTTGTAGAGGGTCTTCTACTTGACCTTATTAAGGTTTACATGTGTTGTTATATGATGTTTTAAAGGAATAAGCAGACAACATGCACATAGCCCATTCTAGAATGGAAGGCAATGCTGAGAAGTGAAGCATTGTTAAGTCTTTGGGGTAATCATCCACTTCCAGCTTGTTTTCATGAAGATGTAATGACATTTTCTGTGTAGAGTTGCTTTTAAATAGGTTTTATTGTTTGGAAGAAAATGTTTCCGCTTTCTGGTTTGTATTTATAATAACTTGTGTTTTGAAGATCTTTGCAGACAACTGTTTAAAAAAATGGCTCGTTCCTTACACAGAATTTTTGTTAATATATTTTCTTTTATGGTGGTGTGATTTTTTCCCCCAATCTTCTGATGTTTTCCTTATTTAATTTCTTGTTTGAAAACTTGCTTTTAAGAGCTTGTAATAAATGGGCTTGCTACTTACTCATCTCTGTTTCAAGAGACATTTGTTCAATCTGCTTGTTTCAATGCCTTCTTGAATTGGTGCCCTGTGGTCCTAATAAAGTGTTGCTTTGGGTCATTCCCAGTGAATTTTTGCCCTTTCTATTTTATCACTTCTTCATTTGGGATTAGAAGTGACTATCTTCTGGAAACATTTCTTAATGTTCAGATTCTGATGACATTATGCCAAATAAAGTACAGAGATAGGAGAATTAATTCAATTTACTTCAATTCAACAGGTGCTTATTGAGCTCATCTACACTTTCCTAAGCACTTCATGTTGTTTGGGATATGGTTTCAAAAGAGGGAGAGTCCCTGTCTTCAAGGAGCTTACATTCTATCATATGATACTACATGGACATTGATTAATCAGTACAAAATATAGAAGAAGTAATTTCATGAGGAAGGGTTAAAAACTGGAAGACTCTCCAAGGCCTTGTTTGGGAAATGACACTGACTTAACTTTGAAGGGAGCTAGACATTCCAAGAAGAGGTGAGGAGAGAGTGTATTACAGGTATAAGGAGTAAATTGCACAAAGGTAGGAGATGGAATGGTAAATGGGGAGAACAGCAAGTACACCAATTTGGCGGAAGAGGGGTAGGGTGAAATTAATTTGAAAAAAGAGACTGCTGCCAGACTGTGAAGGACTTTAAATGGCTAAATATGGCCAAATTAGTGCAAATGGACAACCAGAAATTTCAAGTCCAAAGAAATCTTTAGTGATATTAAGTGTAGGGTTATTCCCTTTTGTCCTAAGCTAACTAAAGTCATCACTAAATGCTTTTATTTTCTTTTAATCACTTTTCTGTGGAGGTATTTTGACTGGAAAACATGGAAGCTGAACATTGAGAATAACAACGTAAGCCATTTAGTAAGGGAATATGCATATCTGTGTTCTACTCCTAAATTCATTCTTTAGATGCAGTATGGTGCAATGGAAAGAATGTTGGATTTGGAGTCGTGGGATTTTAGTTCAAATTCCAGCTCTACTACTTATTACATAGTGGAGTCACCCATCTGGGCCTTGGTTTCTCATCTATAAAATGAAAGGAATTGAACCAAGATGATAAAAATAAAGGTCCCTTCCAGCTCCATCTCTCTTAGCTGGTGCTCAATAAAGATTTCTGGACCACCTTTATGTGCCCAGGATTCTGCTAGGGTGGAGAAGGCCAAGGAAGGTGGATGCAGGAAGCACTCAGTTCCTTTCCTTAAGGAACACACCATTGAGCTGGAGAAATGAGACTAAACAAAAAAGTCAAAATTCTCCAATGGGCAATTGCAGATTAGAGGTGGAAGGAACCTCAATAGTCACCAAGTCCAACCCAGACCTACCAAAGAAATCTCACTACAACATGCTATCTAGCCTTTACCTGAAGGCCCCAACAAGAAGAGACCCCACCACCCCACAACTCTGCATCCCATTCTTCCTTGGAACATTTCTAGTTGGGAAGTGTTTCCTGATGAAATTTTCTTCTTGACAGCTTCCAACCATTGCTCCTCTCCCCTCTGTAGTGAAATAGAACCAATCTAATCCTTCTTAGACTCCAAAAAGGGCAGAGATCAATTTGGACTGGAGTGACCAGAGAAGATTTCATTGAGGAGATTCCTTAAGATGGAAGATGCACTGAGAGGAAATAACTTACCCTCTCCAAAATAGTTTTCTTATCAGCAAAATGGGGAAAATAATCCTTGTCCCTGATTCACCAGGAATGTTATAAGATCCAAAGAATGAAAGTTACAGCTTTGGTGTATTGCCACATTCTCAACTCTATTTGGTGGTTATTCTGTTCTCCACTCTTTGTACTCCCTTAATACTGTAGTGTTTGACAGCATTCATTAGTAACTACCTCATGTCCACCCTCACATTCATTCTCTCTAAAACTCTTGAGTATTGATAATTGGGACCCTTGTTTAGTGAATCTAAATCAATCCAAAGCAAGCCAAGAAGCACTGATTCAGTGCCTACTTTGCTCCCAGAGAAAGGCAACTTGACATATAATGGATAGAGAGCCAACCTTGAAGTCAAGAAAATGGGTGTTGAAATTCTGCCTCTGATATAGCTCTGTGATCCTGGGAAAGTCCTCTGAACTATCAGCACCTCAAGCACCATCTACTCTAAGATAATGCTAGTCAACAAATAAACATTAAGGGTCCGCTATGTGCCAAACACTGTGCTAAGTGTTTACAAAAAAAAGAAAAATGACAATTCCTGCCCTTAAAGGGCTCACAATCTATTGGGGGAAACAACATTCAGGTACAAACATACAAGCTATATACAGGATATATAGGGAATAATAAACAGAGAGAAGTACTCGAATTGGGAAATATTAGGAAAGGTTTCCCATAGAAGGTGGGATTTTAGGTGGGACCTGAAGGAATCCAGGGAAGCCCAGAGGAGATGAGAAGAGTGAACAGTACAGATGAGTTCCTGATTTCCACTGATGGGAAGAGCTACCAGTAGTTTCCTCCCAGGGTGCAATTGTCTGGAACTGATATCCTCCCCCATCCTCTCCAAATGCATATAAAGCACAGGGTATACAATGATAACATTTTTTTTAAGTTTCTGCCCTCAAGGAGCTTACATTCTATTATGTAAGTTAACTGATCAAAACACAATGACTATCCTGAGTACACAAGGTGTGCTCTTTTAATAAGTGCTTGACGTGAAATGAAAGGAAATAATTTTGGATTGATTGATTTAAAAGAAAAAAGAAAGGAGATTATGTAACTTTTCTGGTCTCTTGTGAAGCCTTTTTGGCAGTTTCTTTCCTAATAGAAGCAAAAAACTGACAGAAGGTAGGTCCCTAAGTCATTGAATAATGGCCTGCTACAGGCAGGCTCTGCATACCCTAGGGAGCCATCAGAATGCCACATTGGACAATAATTAAAAGCTGTCTTCACTGTGACTTTACCAAGGGAAAAACACTGTGATCAGAACAGGCCACAGAGGATGGCTGATGTTTGAAATGTGTCCCGTGCGGCTCTTGTTACCAGACAACTGCAGAAATCGGTGAAGTCTGATTTCTTTTTCAGCTCACATTGAACTTTAAATAAATTTATGAGGCCTGGCTCTGCACCTTGAAGAAATTAAGCCATTCACGAAAAGCTAGCAGTGATAGGAGCAGGTTGGGCATATCCTTTGGCCAAAATGTCTTCTGTGGAGAGGGTTTGGTGAGAAACCACTTCATATTTGAGATCCTGTGCAAGGACTTGGTGACTTGATCTCTACCAAGAAACAAGTGGTATGGTATACTGGAGGCAGCACACAACTTGGAATTAGAAGGACCTGGATTTTAATTCTGTTTTAGGCATCTACTGGCTGTGTGATACCAGGCAATTTCTTTTTGGGTTGTTTTTTTTGTTTTGTTTTGTTTTTGCTTTTTGGAGGGGCAATTGGGGTCAAGTGACTTGCCCAAAGTCACACGGCTAGTTTTTGCGTCAAGTGTCTGAGGCCAGATTTGAACTCACATCCTCCCAACTCCAGGGTCAGTGCTCTATTCATTGTGCCACCTAGCCGCCCCCACCAGGCAATTTCTTTATAAAATGGGAAGCATTTATGTCAGGATTGTTATAAGGATCCAATGAAATTACATATTTAAAATGTTTGGCAAATATGAAAGCAATATGTAAATAGTAAATATGTAAAAATTAGTAAATATTAGTCAATTTTATTATTTGAAGGTTAGATATTATATAATAGACGTAATATAGATATTACATGAAAACTATATCCTGGCACAAAGATGTGAGCCTCAGCCATGAGGTAGCAAAAACTTAGATTATTGGGTTAGAATACATGGCAAACAGACATCTTTAGGTTGCCTAATGAGCAAGATAGATTTAAATAAGTGTTGCCTAGTTTGGTCTAAGTTTCTGGGTTCTATTCTCACTGGCCATCCTCATTAAGTCAGGTTCCTTTGTTTTGTTGTTTTTGTGCTAAGTTTCAGAGTATGCCATCGGGGATATGAGGCAGAATTTCCATCATGTTAGATTAGATTTCTTTAATAACTTTGAAGAAATTTAATTTGCCAAAGTCCTGAGGACTTTAGAGGGTCAAACACAAAGAATAGTTCTTGGTGATTCATCATCAGTGTTAGAAAGGATATATAAAATGGGGATCTGTAGAGGTCAATACCTGGCCCAGAGCTATTTAGTACTTTCAATCCTGAGTTGCATGGTAATAATAATACTAATACTAAGTACAACAACAATAAGGCGCTGCATGGGTGATAGCCAGATGACCTCAACTAACTCTGCCAATAAAGAAGCAACGATAGAACAAATGTCTGAGTCATGAAGATTTCTTTATAGAAACAGAGGGGTTTATGATGGCAATTGAGAATGAGGTCATTCCACAAGAAATTACAAATAGATTAGACTTAAAGAGGCAGGATTATTGATCAGCGTAGATTATGCAACAAAATGATGGAAACCAGAAAACACGACTTCAGGTTTCATGGGCTAGCTACTTAGGAAGACACAATTAAATGGCTAAAATTTGGTATGAGAAGTTCCCTGTCCTTTGTATAATGTCTAGATAAGTTAACAGACAACACATCCCTATGCTACAAATTCAATCCCCATAATATCCTTGAACTATGCTTACTATATGTTGCCTTGGAGTCATTCACCTCTGTTGGCCTTACTTTGTTTCCTCGTCTGTAAAATAAGGGAATTGGACTAAAGGAAGCATAAAGTTCTTTTCCAGCTCTATTTTCTATCCTTCAATCAAGAAGAATTCATTGAACATCTCCTATGAAAATAGGATTGTATAATAAATGCTGGGAGGAAATGGGTCATAATGTCTGAAGAGCTGACCTTGAAACCAGGAAGATTTTTGTTCAAGTTTCTCCTCTGACATACAGACACTGAGTGATACTGGGTCACTTGATTTGCCATCTCCAGTTGTCCTGATCTATATTTGGCCCCTGGACCCAGATGGATATGGAAGAAAAGGTGAAGCTGGAGACTGCCCAGCCCTCCCTCACTCAAATCCAATTCAATTGCAAATCATGGAGTCATCTTCCTCATGCCATGGTCCTCTTCAAGAAAGGACAAACCACAACCACACAACACAGTGCTCTAAATAGCTGTAAGACTGCAAGTGGTCAACCTGCATTGGTATGGAGGGTTTCCTCATCTAGGGAGTTCCCTCTATTGATGAAATGCCAAGTGTGGTCACTATTCCCATCATTATTCAATCGATAAAATGCATTAGAATCAGAGCATTGTGATGTACACTTCTTGCTCCCAAATCCCCAGGCAGAACATTTGCTCTATAAAAATTTAAGAATAAATGAATTAAAAAACATTTATTAGATACTTACTCCCTACTTGTGAGTAATCATCTAACCGAGTTCGACCATAAGCATTGTGGTAAGTGCTGAGTTTGCAAATATCAGAGCAAAGACTATCCTTCCCCTCACGGTGCTTAATAGTAGACATAAGAAAATGATGGCCAGGGAGGGAGATTTTGGTTTGGAAAGTGACTGGCATGGTGAGTTGTAATAACAATCAGTTTATCAGATATTTAGCACTAGTAACTTAGGGCTAAGTAGCACTTAGTAACTTTAGGGCTAAGTATGGAAGGTGTGATCCCTGTCCCCTGTTGAGAAGGCATGAACTCCCCTGATGATGTGGCAGAAGGGGATTAGCTGAAACAGGAGGCCAGTGCTGTATATAAAGAAGAATTCTAGAGACAGAGAGAGAGAATTGGAATGTTGCTCCTCCTGAATCCACTAAACAGCCACCTGGATACAGAAGCAGACAGCTGCCAGGTTCTCATCCAGTCCTCAGAGGTAGACAGCTCCCAGGTCCTTGTCCAATCCTCAGGGCAATCCCTGGCACACATTTAAGTTTACAGGGTCCAGCACATCTCAAACCCTTCACCACTTCTCTTGTCTGAAACTCAAGGATCAGCCAGGCCATGAATAAACAGTCTTATCCTGGTCATCTTCTTCAGTCTTCCAGCAGTTAAGCTGGCTCTAGGACCCAGAAGAAATATTTGCCTTCTGGATGGCCTTCACCAGATTCTGGTCTCAGGAAGACTCCATTCAGTTCTCAGTCAGCTTCCAGATTCTGGGAGAGAAACTCTCTCCTTTCTCTCTCTCTCTCTCTCTCTCTCTCTCTCTCTCTCTCTCTCTCTCTCTCTCTCTCTCTCTTTCTCTCTCTCTCTCTCAGTTGGCTTCAGTCTCCATGAATCTTCCTTCACAAGGAGCAACATTCCAATTCTCTCTCTCTGTCTCTAGAATTCTTCTTTATATACAGCACTGGCCTCCTGTTTCAGCTAATCCCCTTCTGCCACATCATCAGGGGAGTTCACGCCTTCTCAACAGGGGACAGGGATCACACCTTCCATACTTAGCCCTAAAGTTAATAAGTGCCAAGTATCTGATAAGCTGATTATTGTTACATGAGTGAAGCCACAGAAAAACTGATTTGACACACCTCTTCTAGAAACCGTGACAGAGCTGATTTGACCATGGTTACAAAACTGAAAGAAGGGTGGTAGGGGAAAACTCCAGGTGGAGGAAAAGATGGCCAGGGACTGAAGCATGGCTAGGGCTTGCTTGAGAGATGAGCCAAGTGAGGCAGCCATTAATCAGGAGGAGGTGGACCAAGGGCAAAGGATCTGAAAATGGAAAAGTTAAAACCTCCAAAAGATGACTGAGATCATTAGGCAGAATACTTATATTCTCCAAACTGCAGAATTATAAGGTTTCATAAATGGAGACTTTTGGCAGGAAGTCTTTCCCACCCCCTAGTGCTGTCATGGTCATCATCAGTTTCCATACATCCCTATCAATGTAAGTGCTGTCTCCCCACTAGAACATAAGCTCCTTCAGATTGGGGTCTGTTTTGACTTTTTCTTTGCATCCCTGGTGCAAAGTGCTTGGCATGTAACAAGGACTTAAATGTTTGTTGTTGTAATAGTAATGAAATTTGAAGATCCCTTCATATTGGAAAACTGACAGGTACTTAGCACCTTAGTACAGAAGATATGAACCCCTGTTCCTGATGTAACAGGAAGAGGCTGAACAAGAAGGAGCAACACTGTATATAAGGAAAAACCCCAGCTGGGAAAGTTAGAACCTCTTGGGATGAGCATCTGAAGGCTGGGCTGCTGATGTGGGACTGGAACTTCTGTGGAGAAAGTGATTTTGATTTTGAGAACAGGAGAAAGTGATTTTGATTTTGAGGACAGAGCTGCTGAAGACTTCCAAGGGCCAGTCAGAGCTGCCAGAGGAAGCATGATTGTGGAGTCGGTAATTTATCCATTTGTGGCTTTGTTAACTTGACTTCCCAGGAGTAGACTGTGAAGGATTTAAGGTAGACTGGACACTGTGAGCTTCAGTATGGAGCAGGAACTGCATAGAGAGCTGGACAAGGAACTGGGAGCTGTCTGCCTTTGAACTCAGATAACAATTGGTTAGATTCGAGCAGGAGCTGGGACCATGGAAGAGGAGCCATGGAAGCTGAAAGCCTACCCTGAGGCAAGATGATGTGGGTACTGAGTAGAGACTGAAATTGTAATTTACTGGTGACCTAGGGGTGGATGGCTTGTGTATTTCCCACTACCCCTTAAGAGGGTACTGAGTAGTTCCTGATGACTGAGTAGTGACTGACGATTGAATAGTGACTGATGACTGAATAGTGACTGATTTGTAACTTAGTGTGCCCCACGGGTGGAGAACTTTGACAATTTGTACTTTATCATTGAATGATTGAGTTACTAAGTGATTGATTAACTAAATGATTGTACTTTGTTGAAAACTATGTGACTGCTTTGGTGAAAATTATGTGGCCATTTTAGTGATAAGTTGTTGAGTTGTGACATGGTGAATGCTGTATTTTGATTTTCTGTGATAAGTTGTAACATTCCAAATGCTGTACCTTGATTATCTGTGAATGTTTTGCTCTGATTTGTTATTGAATAAATAGAGAATTCACTACACTATGTAATCAGAACTTTGAAAGCTGTTGACAGTAGCCTTCTTCTGGAAAGCTGCTTATGCTTGGCTTTACAGTTGGTTGATTGATTGAAGTAATTAAAATTATACAGGAACAGGATGAGGTAAGTACTTGTCCTCCATATAATACCCTTATTAGAATTGTGCAAAATTTACTTTCAGTGAATCTATGAAAGATGAGCTTAAATCTCAATATTCTTATTCAATTACAAAAAAGTAACCATTTTATCCTCCCATAGAAAGGTCCAAGGGGCAGCTAGGTGGCACGGTACATAGAGGGTCAGATATGGAGTTAGGAAGCCCTGAGTTAAAATCTAATCTCAGATACTTATTAGTTCTGTGACTATGGGCAAATCACTTAACTCTGTTTAGCCTGAGTTTCCTCATTTGGCAAATGAGCTGGTATCTCTGCCAAGAAAATCCCAAATGGGGTAATGAGGAGTTGGACATGATTGAAACAACTGAATAACAATGAGAGTCTAAAAACCTCTAAATATTTAATAATAATAATAATAGCAAGACAGTGACTTGTGCCAGTTCTGAACTCAATTTCTATCTGAATACAATATAATGGATTCAGGATGGGCTGGTGTAACAACAATGCAGTATTCACAATGCCTATGGTGACTACAAGTATGCTGATATGGGTATTAATCACAAAATGTAACAGGCTTTCTACATGGGGGATATAGCTAGAACATTTATTCAAATACCAGAAAACTGAGTCACCAAACCAGAAAGTCAAAGCCATCACAGTAACCACAGAGTCGGCACACAACATTAATACAGTAAAATCCACATTCTCAATCTTTCAAAACAAAATAGACTATGTCAGGCAAAAATCTTCTTCTCTTCAGAGTAACTTCTCAGTCTCCATGTAGCTCACTCCCAGCAGCTTCAGCCCTGCCCCTTCCCCCAGCAAATTCCCATCCCTGGAAGTCCTCAACAGGAGTCCTTAGCAGAAGTTCTGACATTGTGCTCTGTCCACTGGCATCACCACCTCTTCCAGTCACCACACTGGCTCCAGCCTGGTTCCTACTCACTCCGACTCCTTCCTGCCCCACCCCTTCCTGCTATGTGAGCAAGTTCAAGGGGCATAGAAGATCTTAAAATTCTATTACCATTACAGTTAGAGAGTTGAAATAGTGTTCATTGTTGAAAGTCAACATGGAAAGAAGGACCTAGTCAAGGACTCAGGGGTCTGTACTTGACCCTGTGCTATTTAACATTTTTATCAATGTATCTTGGATAAAAGGTACGGTCATCAAATTCACAGATGACATAAAGCTGGAAGAGATAGCTAATACATTGGAAAATAGTAAGGATTCCAAAGGATCTTAATGAGTTAGATCAGAACATGTAGCTAAATTGAATAAGATAAAGTACAATTGGAATAAATATAAAGTCTTACACTTGGATTTTTTTTAAAATCACCTGCTCTGGTACAAGATAGGAAGCACAGTTACATGGGGGTAGGGGGTGATTCAGTTTATCTGAAAAAGATCTAGGGGTTTTAGTGGAATGTCAACTCAATGTGGCTTGATAGTATGACGTGGCAGCCACATGGCTCATGTGATTTTGGGCTGCATTAAGAGAGACACAGTCTCCAGGTATAGTAACATGGTCATGCTACTGGACTCTGTCCTAAACTGATCTGATCTAGAGTATTGTATTTAGTTTGGGGAACCACAGTTTAGTTTTGATAAGCTAAAGAGTAACCAGAGGAAGTCAGCCAGGTTAGTGAGAAAAGTCACATCAGGATCAATTAAAGGAACAAGGAATGTTTACCTTGGTGGGCTGGGGGGGGGGAGAAGGGTTGAGGGCAGAGGGCAGATACAATCAATCTTAAGATAATAAAAGAATTGTCATGTGAAAGAGAGACTGAACTTACTTTGTTTGACCCAAGAAGGCAGGACAAGTAGCAATGGGGATAATCAGCAAAGAGGGAAATTTAGACTTGATTTCAGGAAAAACTTCCTAACAACTGGAAATATCCAAAACTTGTAATGCTTCCAAATGTGGTAGGTTGCCCTTCATGGGAAGTCTTCAAGCAGAAATTGGATAACCACTTGTTGATTACGTTATAGTGAGGATTCCATTAAGTTGATTAGATGATTGGTAGCATCCCTTCTACCTAAAAACTATGAGAATCTGTGATTGTTATTATTTTCATCATTTCATGGAGTCTTTCTTCAGTAATATTTATATGTCATTTGGATTTGATAAATGTGAAATTCTAAACATGTCAAAGAAATATAGAGACTAAAAGCTTCAAACTTGAATCAGGAAGTCGCATTGAACCATGGCTGATGGCAATATCTACTCATGCCTTGGTCTCCTCCAGGCACGACACACTGAAAGAAGGATGTGGCTGAGTACATTGGTACTTACTTGCATTTTGAAATCAAAGCTGAATAGGAAGAACATGTTTAAAGCAATTAACACCTACGCAATACTAGATTTAATGGACGCTTAAAGAACTATAAAACAAACTAAAACAAATTTAGAAAGCATCCTAACAAAAGCTTTTGTAACATTAACAAAACATAGGGCTCATTACAGTAAGGAAGCTAAATGAAGATTAATGCTGTCACCACAAAGGAGGAGGAGGATTTATAGACAGTATTAGAATACATTGAAAAAAAATTTTTTTTAATCTGCAGAAATACTTTTGGAATAAGTCATCATTATCCCTTCATTAACTTATAGTTAAGGTTAATGATAGGTAAATACCCTCAGATTTGTCAAATGGATTATAAGAAATGATCTATGAGCTAAGGTCCCAGAATAGAATTAAAAGGCCCTTCAAGGGAGATAGCTACATGAACTCAGGCTATATTGTGTTAACAAAGAAGCATCAAAAAAGTCTAAAGTAATTGGTGGAATTATTTAGCACAGTGCTTGGCATCTAACAAGGACTTAAATGTTTATTGTTTGGTTGATTGAAGTAATTAAAACTATATGGGGAGAGAATGAAGTAAGTACATGTCTTTCTTGTCATTCTGTTATTAGAATTGCCCAAAACTTACTTTCAGTGAATCGATGGAAGACAAGCTTAAATCTCAATATTCTTATTCAATTACAAAAAGCAGCCATTTTGTCTACCCGTAGAAGAGTCCAAGGGGCAACTAAATGACACAGTGGATAAAGGGCTGGGCGTGGAGTCAGGAAAACCAGAGTTCAAATCTGGAAACTGGGGGAAATGGAGGGATTTGTAATAGTAAATCAGCATCTAGTTACTGACATATGAAATTACACAGTCATCTTTAAGAAGGCTGGTCTCAGTGGTCAATGTAAGTTGTACAAGGAAAGGATAGAAACCATTGGAGACATTACCATAGAGTGTAAGAAATTATCAAGCACTATTTAATATATAATAAGTCATGACCTTGAGCAAGAGTGGGGAACCTGTGACCTTGAGGCCACATGTGGCCCTCTAGGTTCTCAAGTGCGATCCTTTGACTGAATCCAAACTTGACAGAACAAATTCCCTCAATAAAAATATTTGTTCTGTGAAACTTGGACTCAGTCAAAAGGTCACAGCCAATTACCCAAAAGGTCACATGTAGCCTCAAGGCCACAAGTTCCCCACTCTTGAGTCATTGAGTTATGCATCAGAAGTTTACTATCTTCATGGATTGACCAGTGACAAATTCCTTTGCTACAAATACAGGCTTCAAAATATCCTAGATCAATGGTCTTAAGCTCCAATAGAAACAGGACTTGCTAATCCATTATACGACTCCTTGTGGCTACATATTGACTTCATTTTAAAATCTGATATTATCCATGTTTTATTATATATTTATTTGTTAAATATTTTTCAATTACTTTTTAATCTGGTTCTGGCAGCACAAATGTTGCCCACAGGCTGCGCATTCCACATGTCTGTCCTAGAGAAATCAACCAACTGAAACTGGATCATTATCACAGCCAGAATTATTGACTACAGTAACTAACCTGGATATAGAATGCATCCACAAAATCTTAAGAACAATGTTTTTAATTGATGTCACCGTTTCACATGCTTGTGATCTCCAAGGTATGAGGAATAAAAAGCCTTCAAAATGTAGAGACCTAGTGAAGGAGACCAAATTCATCTGATGAAGGGTATATCATGCTTCTTCTCCATCTGTTATTGGATTTCTAGCAAAGATGCATTAGTGAGCATATAGAGGATGAGCTTACATCCTAATGCTTTTAGTCAGTCAACAAACATTGATTAAGCATTTATACTGTGCTAATTCCCAGGGATAAAAAGAACAGGCAGAAACAGTCCCTGATCAGCTCACATTCTAATGGAGGAGAGAACATGTTAATTTCTATATACAAAATCTATCCGTCTCTATATATGCACATATATATAGGTGTGTGTATAAATACACATAAACACACATACATATGTATATAAATACTATACTCATACATATGGATCTTTCTAGATATTAATATCTATATAGAGACATATAGCTACATCTATATTGGTCTAGATCTATATAGAATTAGATGAATCTTGTATGTAGCTATTTTCATGCTTTCTACACATAGCTATAGCTCTATCTGTCTATCTATCTATAGACAGTTATATATCTGTGTATCTACATATGTATGTATGCATATGTATGTATCTACCTACCTACCTGTCGATCTACTTGTCTATCTATCTGTCTATCCATCCATCCATCCATCCATCCATCCATCCATCTATCTATCTATCTATCTATCTATCTATCTGTCTGTCTGTCTGTCTGTCTGTCTGTCTGTCTATGTGTCTATCAAATGTATATGTCTGTCTGTCTGTCTATCCACGTATCTAGAAAATAAATGAACAATAATCTGAAAAGAGAGGCACTAGCAGCTGGAAGGACCAGGAAAAGTGAGCTGAATCTTAAAGGAAGCCTGGGACAATACAAGGCAAAGATGAGGAGGCAGGAAATTTCAGGTATAGGGGTATAGCCACTGCAAAAGCACAGAGGAGGGAGAGAGTGTCATGTATGAGCAACTGGAAGTAGGTGAGTATAACTAGATTGTCAAGTGTATGGATCGGAAGGAAAAGGGAGCAAGCATTCATACAGCTCCTACTATGTGCCTGTTGTCAGTGCTTTTTTACAAGTATTTCATTTGATCCTCATGACAACCCTGCAATAGAATAATAGCACATTATCCTCCCCACTTTAGAGTTGAAGAAACTGAGGCAAACAGTGGTTAAAGTGACTTGCCCAGGGTCATAAAACTAATGTCTAAGTCTGTATGTGAGCTCAGGTCTTCCAGGTCCAGAACTTTATGCCAACAGCTGCCTCTATGGAGGGAGTAAACAGAAGATTTCCCAGCCGATCCTTGTGATAATGAGGGGATTCTTTAGTTTACTGAATATGGGGGTGACATGGTCAAAGCTACACTTTAGAGAAATGCATTTGGCAGCTGAGGAGATAGAAAAAGGCAACTACATCTCCCTCAGTTTTCTCAGCTGTCAAACAGCAGGGGGAGAGATAACAAGAGCATCTACCTTCCTGAGCTGTTAGGAGGATCAGTGAGATATTTGGAAAAGCACTGAAAACAGTGCCTGCATGGCGTGTATATATATATATATGACTGCTAAATAGTACAGTGAGTGGAGTGCTGGGGCTGGAGTCAGGAAAATTCAAGTTCAAATCCAGTCTTATATACTTACTGGCTGTATGACCCTAGAGAAGTAACTTAACTTCTGCTTGTCTCAGTTTCCTCATCTGAAAAATGAGCAGATTGAATTAGATCATTGTAAAGTACCTAGCACAATGCCAGGTACCATGTTATTAGTCATTAGCTATTATTATTATTATTATTACCTGATAATATGAAAGGCAGTTGGTAAGGCTGATATCCCAACACTTTCATTCACTTAGAAGAATCAAGTATTTTACCCATTTATTCCAAACAATCAATGGGGAAGAATCCAAATTGACTCATCCTAGGACCATGATTAGTTAAGTAGTGTAGTCGGGTAGTGTGATAACTAGGAGACAGGTTTGATGTCCTGGCTGTTCCCATCACTAGCTATGTGACCTTAGGCAAACCTTGTTAGATTTCTGTTTTTCTCTCCTGTAAAATGACTTTGGCTAGTTAATAATAATGATTACTGAAGCATATGCTTTTCCTGCATAATTCCCAAATCCTGAGAGATAGGTACTATAGATATTCCCATTCCCATTTTGGAATGAGGGAACTGAAGCACTGGGGCACAAGGGTCCTAACCCAGGGTCCTCTTCCCCCTAGTGTCTGAGGGAGAATTCAGTGATGGTCTTCTTGATGCCACCCATTTCTCTATCCACTGTGTAGATATGGTAGCTGCTAAATGATTGATTGCTTAGGATCCCTTAGCTCAAGTCAAATCAGCAAGCATTTATTAAGCATTTAACTCTGTGCCAGAAGATGTGCTGGGGGCCGAGGGTACAAAGAAAAGTAAACACAGGTTCCCTGACCTCAAGGAGCTCATATTCTAATGGGGGAGACAACATTCAAATAACCACATTCCAAATGTCTATTTGTCTACCATGTATCTTTGTCAGCTGTTCTCAATCTGTGGGTCATGACCCCTTTGGGGGCTGAATGACCCTTTCACAGGGATCACAGAGGTCACCTAAGACCATCAGAAAACACATATTTCTGATGGTCTTAGGAACCGAGACACCACTCCTCTATTCATCTCCAGGCGGGTCCGCCCACATGCAGATACACCCGTATATGAGTATGAAGCTTGAGAACCACTGCTCTATATGATATATAATACATAAACATGTCTATAAGTATATGTTTACAGGGAAACATTAATATGTATATTTGTATCTTTCCTATATAATACATATCTTGTGCACATGTAGCAGAATGTATGTACATCTGTACATATATGCACATGTGCATGTGTATATAAGATGAGGTTATAGCTAACTTGATGTGTATATTTTTATATATAGATATATAATATCTTATATGGAAGATATGGATCTATATCTTTCCTATACATATTTACATATACATAGTTGAATGCATGTGTATCTGTACATATATACATATTTGTATATACACAGCAAGATTACATCTAACTTGACATGTGTTCATATATGTATATATAATCTCATATGAAAGATGCATCGATATCTTTCATATAGAGAGTATATATGCATAATATGTACATATTTGAATGTATATGTATCTGTACGCATATACATGTGTATGTGTGCAGCTGAGATCATGTGTATTTATACATATACATTGTATGTTTATACATATAAATATAACTTGATGTATGTTTATACATATAAAATATCCATATGAAAGACAAATTCCTATGTATACATACACATACCTATATTTTACATGTAATACTTTAATGTGTGCATATATCTACATATAAATATATTTGCATATGTGAGTGCATGTATATGCAGTGTGAGATTACCTCTATTTTGTGTGTACATATGCATCATAAATATGTATATATTCACATGTATGTATGCATGTCTTGGTTATATGTATATTTATCTATCTATGCCAGTGGTTCTCAACCTTCCTAATGCCACGACCCTTTAAAACAGTTGCTCATGTTGTGGTGACCCCCAACCATAAAATTATTTTCATTGATACTTCATAACTGTAATTTCGCTACTGTTATGAATCTATCTGATATGCAGGATGTATTTTTATTGTTACAAATTGAACCTAACCCACAGGTTGAGAACCACTGATCTAGATCCACATACATCGAATTAGAGCTAGTCTCAGATGGAAGGATCTACCACTGAAGATTTGGGTAAGACCAGAAGAGGTCTCCTTTACACAGATTAAAATTTGAGCAAAATCTTAATTGGAAGCCAGGAGAAAGAGATGAGGAGGGAGAGCATTCCAGGCATAAGGGCACAGCTAGTGAGAAAGTTCAAAGTCAGACAACATGGAGGGTCCTGTTCAAAGAAGAACAAGATGATCAGTGTTGCTGGATTGTAGAATACATGGAGGAGAGTGGAGCTCCAGTATTCTATAAATCTATGAAGTTCACTTTTCACAGAGCTGATTTCTTTGGTTCAGTGATCCCTCTGTCAGAATCTTGTCATTCCTATTCCTGAACAGAGCTAGGAGGAAGGAAGGGAAGGTGGGAATGGACAATGTGGCCACTCATGAGGCACCAGTTAGTGCCTCCCCTGGAGTTTTTTAGGTGATTAAATAGCCCAGGTTCTCTTTCTAGATTAATTTCACTTTCCTGGAGCTACCAGAAGTTGAAAAATAATTTAGAGCCACTGAGGCAGAGCTGAAATCAGGGGAAATTTCCTTTCTGTCTTTATATCTGGAACACCTAGCATAGCACCTCCCTCAGAATACCAGCTTAGTCAGTGCTTGCTGAAGTGAACTGAGCAGAACTGAATTGAATTGAAATGTATTTGATACACTTTGATTGATTTGATGTGTCAGATCATGCTGATTCTTGGAGTCCTTGGGAACTTGTCAAGCTCCACATGAAGGAACTGTAGTCATACCCAGTAGGGGGAAGGGAAAGGAATACACATTTACATAGTTCCTAATATATGTACTATGTATACATACCCTGAAGCAAAGACCTGCTCTCCCATTTCTCCATATGGCTCTAAGCAAAATTGAGCAGCCATGCTCAATGAAAAGCCAATTACTAGAAAGTCTGTAAATAACATCGACCCTGAGTTCCTTGACTTACTTACCTCATCTTATCTGGAATCAGAAAAAAAAACCATTGCATGCTGTACTAAGCTCTTTAGAATTATCATCCTACTTGGTCTTCTCAACAACACTACAAGGGAGATGCTCTTATTATCCCCATTTCATAGTTGAGGAAACTGAGGCAAACAGAGGCTAAGTGACTTGCCCAAGGTTGTGCAGCTAGTAAGTAAATTTGAACTCAACTCCTCCCAGTCCTCTATCCTTTGTACTACCTGGTTGCCTCCAAACAGTGAAAACACAAACCCAGAGTGTGAACAGGTGAAGATTCTCCCTTAATGCTAGTGCTTTCCCTCTGAGATTATCTCCAATTTATCCTGTATACGTTTTGTTGGTGCATAGTTATCTCTCTCATTGAGAGCAGACACTGTTCTTGCCTTCCTTCATCTCCCCAGTGTTTATTTAGCACAGAGCCTTTCACACAGTAGGCTTGTTGACTTGATAAAAATTGGAAAGGAAAGATGGTGCCATGTTGAGAAAGGCCTTGAAAGTGAAATGGAGAAACTTAGGTTTAATTCTAGAGGAGAAATTCAGGAATCCCTGAAATGGTTTTTTTTCTGATTCCAGATAACATGAGGTAAGAAAGTGAAGGAACCCAGGGTCGATGTTACTTAACTAATTGACTTTCTAGTAATTGGCTTTTCATTGAGCAAAGCTGCTAGATTTTGCTTAGACTGCAGTAGTTCTCAACCCGTGGGTTATGTTCAATTTGTAACAATGAAAATACATCCTGCATATTAGATATTATGTTAGGATTCATAACAGTAACAAAATTAGTTATGAAGTAGCAACAAAAATAATTTTATGGTTGGGGGTCACCACAACATGAGGAACTGTATTAAAGGGTGCACCGCATTAGGAAGGTTGAGAACCACTGGCTTAGAGCCATATGGAGAGACGGGTTACCAGGGCTTTGCTTCAGGATACGAAATTTAGAAGGTGCTGAAAACACTTCGGTCATTTAGCATCAGAGAAATAATAGAGCTTTGTTAGCAAATAGAATTAGTTAAAATAGGAAGCTTTTCCTCCCCCTGGCATCTATACACTCTGTCCCACTCCCTTTCAATGGTTTAAAAAGTTGATTTAGGGCATATTATGTGTCACTTGCCAGGGTATGGTTTGTGCTGCTCCCAGTTTGAATATTTCCTAGTTATGTCTCTGAGCTTGGCTCTGATAAGATACGGAGGAATTGGTCCTAAATGTATGTATGGTCCTGAATATGGCCCAAGCACCACCAGGATATGTGCTTGGTCACTAGGGTGGAAAGGTCTTAAGCTTTCTGGAAAATGAGACAAATCCAGCGAATAATCTCCAGCTTAAGGCTATTCAGTTCCATTGCCATTATCCACGTGGAAGCATTCAAGTTAAATGTCTTCCCTCAGAGTTAATGGTAGCAAATTCATTCAGCAAATTGCATTTCATTTCCTTTTGGGAAAGCTTGCATTCTCTCTTAATATGCTGGGAAATATGTAATTTGAAAATGCTTTTCCACAACTGTTCTAATTATAAACAGATTGTGCGGCAGACCCTGTGAAACTCAGCAGGCAACCAGCAGTGTCTGCCTTTAGGAGAGTGCATGAGGCACCCAATCCCATCTATCCTGGGAGGCTGTAGGCAGAGTCTGACACCCAAAGGCCAGATATTCTCCTTTTTAAATCCAACCCAGTCTGGTTATCAGCAATAATGTGCCAAGTCCTTTACCAGACACACTGATTCTTGAATGGAAAATTATTGTTAAAACAAAATATTTAAACCTTTTGGGCACCTTCTGCATGGAAATCATTAACCAGGAAAATTATATTATACTCAGGTCAGGAAGGATGATTGCTCCAGCCAACAATCAATCAACAAATGCTTATTGAGTGACTTCTACATACCAGAGACATTGCAAGACTTGGGGATACAGGAATAAAGAATGAAACAATTCCAGCTTGCAAGTAGCTTACAGTCTATTATGGGAGACATCTGGGACATATATACAGACTAAATATGAAGAAAATAAATTCAGATAAATGCAAAGTAGTCAAATACAAAGTGGTTTGAAAGGGAGGGTGCCATTAACCAGGAACAAGAGAGTTTTCAAGTAGAAGGCAGACTCTGAGCTGCATCTTGAAGAATTCTATGAAGGGAAGGTGAAAAGGGAAGGCATTCCAGGCATGAAGGAAAGGAAAGGACAGTGGAATGGAAAAAATATGGGAGAGATGGAGTGTGTAAGGAACAGAGAGAAGAACAGTTTGGCTGATTTATAGAGTGTGGAAGGGGGAGTAATATGTAATGAGGTTAGAACAAAAAATTGGGACCAGATCTTAAATTATAAATAAAGAAATTTATGCTTAATCTTAAAGATGGAGTCTTTAAACTGGGCTCTGTGAACTTGCTTTTTAAAGAAATATATTTTGATAATTGTATTTCAATATATGTTTCAATTTGACTTCCTTTGTAATCTTATGTATTATATTTCATTCATTTAAAAACTTAATTCTGAAAAGTCCATAGGTTTCACCAGACTGCCCAAGGGAGTCCATGAAACAGACAAACAAAAAGTGTTAAGAACCTTTGCCCTAGGAGAAATAAAAGTCACTGGATTTTTTTTTTTTGGCAAGAGAATGACATAGTTAAATTTATGCTTAAGGAAAATTATTTTGGCAGCAGTATGTATGATATATTGGGGCAGAGAGAGATGAGTAGGGTGATCGATTAGGAGGGCATTGCAATAATCTAGGTAAGAGGTAGGGAGGGCCCAAACTAAAGTGGTAGCTCTGTGAGTAGAAAGAAAAGGGGTTTGTATGCAAGAGATCTGTGAAGGTAGAAATGACAACTGATTAGCTGTATGGGGTAAGACAGAGTAAGGAGTCAAAAACAATGATAAGGTTATGAACCTTGGAGATTGGGAAAATGGTGGTGCCTCTGATAGGGAAAAAAAACAAGTGTGGGAATAGGGATGGATTTGGGGGAGTATTAATGAATTCTGTTTTGGATGTGTTGAGTTTGAGATGTCTCTCTGATAGCTAGTTTGAAATGCCTAATAAGCAACTGATGATGTGTGACTGAAGCTCAAGGGGGAGACTGAGACTGAATAGATAGATCTGGGAGTCATCTGTAAAAAGATGACAATGAAACCCATGGGAGATAATGAGATCACCAAAAGAGAGAGATCAGAAAGAACAGAAGAACCATAAGGCAGAACCTTGGAGAGCACCCACAATTATTGGGCAGTATATATGCATGATTGTCCAGCAAAGAAGACTGAGAAGGAATGGTTTTTTAAGTAGGAGGAGAACCAGGAGAAAATAGTGTCATAAAAGCCCAAAGAGTAGAGACTGTCTGGAGGAGAGGATCAGTTTCAAATTCAGGATAGAAGACAAGAAAGTTAAGGACTGGGTGGGGCGGGGGAAGCCAGCAGATTAGGCAGTTGAGAGATCACCAGCAACTTTGGAAAGAGCAATTATATATGGATAAGATCAGAAGCCAAACTGAGGAGTGAGAAAGATGAGAGAGAAAGTAGCCACAGAGAATACAGATAGCTTTTTCTAGGAATTTGTCAGAGAAAGAAAGATGCATAATGTGTATGAGGAGGTACGGTCCAGAAAAGGGTTTTTGTTGCTGTTTTTTGACAGAGAAGACTAAGGTATGTTTTAAATGCAGTAGGGAAAGATTGAAATTTTGAGGTGGAGGGAATATGATTCAGGTTTCAATCTGCTGTATGAGACAGGAGTGGATTAATCAAATGAATGTGTAGAGATATTGATACTGGTAAGGGCAGTGGCCTCTTTGTAAAAGATAGGAGTAAAGAGAAGGTGGTGGAGGATAATGCTAAGGGGTTTTGAGATGAAGAGGAGGAGAGAAGCAGGAACTTAATTGGCCTTAATTTTCTCAGTAAAGTAAGAAATTAGGGGCATGAGGAAAGAGGTTGTTGTGGAAGGCTTGAGGAGAGAAGAAAAGCTTTGGTGATCTTTTGTGGGAAGTGAAATAGGAAATCAATTAGGAAATATTAAATGTGTTGCCTTGCTGCAGTGAGGGCCTTGTTAGAGTTGGATAACACTGATTTACAATCTACCAGTCAATAAAGTCGTACAATTTCCTCTATCTCAGTTCAATGGATAATGGAAGTAATCCAGAGTAATCAACATCCAGTGTACAGTGAGGTTACCATTGGCAGGTATGTGTTGCTCTAGAATCTAGATTGCCACTGAGATCCCTTCCAGCTCAGAGAATTTCTCATTCTGAGATTTGCTTCAGCATGCAGATGTGGTAGAGTAGATCTTCTATCCCACTGTACCCCTTTAGGAGACTATTTGCATTCTCTATAAAGTTTACCTAAGATCTTTATCTCAACAACACTAACCAAGAATATATAGGAATTTGAATGACAATATGCATATTGGCAATATTGATAATAGCAACAAGATCAGGAAGTAAAAATGTTCAAGAGAATGAGTTCAGTTAGTTGGGGACACGAAAGCAAACAGGGCATTTTTGCTATAATTTTGTTAGTATCTCATCAGCCAACAAGGATTTTTAAGCACCAACTATGTAACAAGTACTTGTGCTAGGTGTTGGAGACACAAAGGTAAAAATAAAATTGTCCCTGTCCTCAGAAGGCTTACATTTTATCAGTGGAGACAATGCATACATATTATATAACAAAACAAATACTAGTTATTCATGAGGAAGGAAATGACTCAAGCAGCAAGCTTTTGTAAGCACCTACTATGTGCCAAGAACTATGCTAAGTAGTAGGAAAAGCAAATGCAAAAGTGAAACAGTCCTGCCCTTGAGGAATTTGCAATCTAATTTATACCAATACATAGCAGGGCAACCCAGCTATTAATTAGTGAGTAGATCTTAGAAGGCTCCCTGAGGCTCAAAGGCTTTCAGTGATTGACCAATATTCTATCAATTATGCCACATTGTCTATCAGGAAATTGTAAATAATAGTTTGTTTTCATAAGCAATCATTTTAGAACTTTTTCTTTGCATATTTACATGTTTCTGTTGATATTTGCTAAATTTTGAATAAATATTCTTTGTCAAACCAGCAAATATAAATATGGAAATCTGATCAGGTTTCCTGTTGTCCTTTAGATGTAATATGATATAGTGGAGAGAGCCTATCTGGGGGTTGGATCACCCTGAGCCAATTACTTATCCTTTTCTTCTCCTTTTGTCCCTGGGGCCCTCTTCCTCCCAATGGGAATTCCTCTTGGAAAGATCATTCTGAGGAAGGGCCTAGACCAGTCATACTTCATTCTGCAATCACCATTCCCATCCCCCTTTTCGTCTTCCTCTTAAGAATTGTCTTCCACCTCGCCCATCCCCCATTAGAATGGAAGCTCCTTGAAAACAGAACTTGTCTTCCTTCTTTATTGTGTTTGTACCACATGACTTTGCACTATTCTTGGCACATAATAAGGGTTTAATTATTGCTTCTTGACTTGACTCTCAGTGCCCCCAGACAACTCTCAACCACTATAAATTGCAGATTAGATAGAAGCTCTTTGAAGGGAGCTTCTTCCACTAGGGAAATCACAGGTCAAACCAAAATATAATATTAAATACCTTGACCCTGAATGACCTTTTTTTAATGCTGAGATAATATTACTTTACCTGTTTTAGATCATCACAATGAAGGAAAAAGTGGAAAGGCAGGAGGTATTATCTTCTCTTCACTCCATTAATTGGGTGGAGAAACTGAGGCACAAAAGGTTATGGAATGATAACATAAGTCACAGAGGGACCTCGTTTGTCCTTTAAATGTGCCTTCCACCTCCACTCATTTCTCTAGAGTAGCCAAAATGCTAAGGAAAAACACCACCTAAATGGAAAAAGGTGGAAGGCTTAGGAAGCAACTTAGACAAATGTAATCCTAACCAATGGCCGAGTCTAAACCAAGTAATTGATGTTTCTGTTTGTCAGGAAAAGAAATGTGTTTAACAGAGCCCCTTTGTGAACTCTAGGAGAATTACTCATTGTTTGAATTCCCTTCTGCCTGGGACCAAGTAAATGCCGTGTATCTGAGACTCTATTCTTAGACATTTGGACAACTCTACAAACTATACCCATGCAAATAAATTAAAAACTTGTCTTTTCACGCTCCTGGGAAATACGAAAGGTTATGATCAGTCAAGGAAAATGTGTTTAGCAAAATGTGCCTGGGTTTTTATTGGCCCCAAAGCCCCTGGAAAAATTGGCTAAGAAACTTGTTGCATTCCAAATGTATCTTGTCTGTGTTCCTTATTAAGGCTCAATGACATTCACAATGATTGTGTGGCTACTGGTCCCTTCCCTCTGGTCCCAATGTGAGTTTGGTGGACACAGGTCAGAAACAAACAATGAAAAATGAATATAAAATATGAATGCAATTTCATTCACTAAATTGGGCCAATTGAGCTGAAGCCTGACTGTTTTAATAATATAGTCAGTTCTCAACTTGCCACTTTGTTATTTACACAGATTGAACTGTGAATGACAGGTTGGCTTTCTCAGCCACCCTGCCCCCCACATTCTTGAAAGCTACTATACAACCACAGCTACTGTCTGCCTACCAAATGCAGGTTTATTTTAACATGAGCCTAATCCAGGCAAAAATAAGAACACAGCTCTTCAAGGAAAATGGAGTGTATTGAATTTCAAAGCCAATTACCTCCAGAGTATTGAAAAGAGTCCTGGGATACAACTTTTAAGAGACCTATATTATAAACTAAGTTGTACCACAATTTGTGTAGCCTTGGGAAACCATGCTTCACCAGTTATATTATTGTGAAGATTCATTTTAGTGGATGAGTTGGACTAGATGGCCTCTGACAGTCCTTCCAACTCTGAGCTTCTGTGTTCAGGAAGCATTTACTAAGCACCTATTATGTCCTAGATAAACTATCCTAGGCATTGGGGATTCTTACTCTCATTGAGCTTATACTCTAATGGGGGGGAGGGAGTTACCTACTATAAAAATACATACAGCATAAGCTGTTGTTTGTGCATTTTTGAAGAGGCTCAGTGTCATCACAGCATAATGTCTTGATTTGCATGTGAATTGCATGACTTTGTGCAACACAGCTTCATTCTCTCTTCTTGAGTCTGCCACTGGACTTTGATGACTCAGGAAGAGAGAATGAGGCTGAGTTGCTTAGGGTAGACACCCCCCTCATTCACCAACAGGTTTAAGGTCCGTCAGTAATCTTTAACCTGGTTTAACCCATCTGCTGAAATGGTCTTAGCAGGGTCTGACTACTGTACATGCTACAGCTTCTTGGAGCAATAAATAAGAGTTGGGTAACAGGTAGACACCAAAGGTAGATGAGCAACCCTGAAAAGGACTTGGTAAACCCTCACACCAAAGGTGGCCACACTCTCTGAATACCCCACAGCATAAGCATAAAGTTAATAAATTCATCTACTTGTATACATAAACATATACATATACAAAGTAGTTAAATATAAGGCAGTTGGTGATGAAGGGCAACAACAGTTGGGGGCTCAGGAAAGGCTTCATGCAGATGATGTATGGTGTCCATATCAAAGGAAGAGAGGGCTTGTAGGAGGTGGTGTTGAAAAGAGAGGACACTCCATCTCAGGTGATGGTCAGTGCTAAATGTACAGAGGGTCAGGAAGGAAGAACAGAGCATAAGTCAGTTTGGTTGGATAGCAGAGATTGGAAAGGGGAACAATATCCAGTGAGGTAACTTGGAAAGGTAATTTGGGGCCAAAAAGCTAAATAGAGTAGTTTATATTTTATCCTGGAATAAACAGGAAGCCACTGGAATTGATTGAGAAGGGGAGTCATGTGGTCAGATGTTCGGCTAAAGAAAATGATTTTGATAGCAATATATAAAATGGACTAGAGCAAGGAGAGCCCTGAGGCCAAGAGACCAGTTAAGAAACTATTGACAAAATCTAAGTTAGAGTGACGGTCTGACCTAAGGTAACCACTGTGTGAGTAGAGAGAAGGGATCAGATGTTGTGAGCATAGAAATAGTTAGAGAAAAATGAGGAAATTGGGCTAGATGGCTTCTATGATGAACTCTTCTAGTTCTAAAAATCTCCTGTTTTTAAAATGAATCAAGGTCTGGGATTATCCATGCCATGTCTCCTCTCCTTGAACTCAGATAATTAAAAGCAAATTTTCCATACATGGTGCCTGAGAGTACCCCAGTGGCCTGGTGTCTGGCTCCACTTCTTTCTTGGCTATGGAATGGGTTGGAATCTGCCTTTGGGTGTCAAGTTTGGCTTATTAAAGAAACAAGGAGTATAGATTTGAAAAGGAGCGGGAGGGTAGAAAAGAGTAAATTCTCCACATATGACCATTGTTAATTTTCTTTTTTGGCACATAGAAAGGAGCTGTGCATGGGTGGATGCCAAGATAGCCTAAAGATTTAAAATGCTGCTAATTGAAAAAAGGTCTCTTCTTTTAATTGTTCAAATGCCTGCAGTTGGTTGGCTCAGGGATGTTAAGGGGTTACCAGTTGGATAGCTTTTTATTGAACGATCAATTCAGCAGACATTTATGGAGCATTTCCATGGGGCTAAGCACTGTGCTGGGCATGAAAAGGTCCACAGAGGTGACAAAAACACAATCCCCACTCTGCAGGAGCTTTCCGTCCAGTAAGGAACAGAAGTCATAGGCACACATGTGTGTATATGGCTTACATGCACAATAAAACAGAATATTGACAGTGTGCATGGTGTACAAAGAAAATTCTAAGAAAAATCATAGGAGAGAAGGGTCACTTCTGGCCAGGAGGAGTGAGGCCGTATTATAACTGTGTTGTTTTGAAGGATATTGCAGATTTCAATAAGATTTTTATGCAAAAAAGTACAAAGCCCAGGGTCAAGAAAGCAACTAGCAAGTTGACAAACATTTAGAAAGTGTTGACTACATGCCTGGCCCTGTGCTAAACACTGGGAATCCAAAGAAAGCCAAGAAAATCACAATCTAAGGAGGAGGGTGAAGAGGGTAAGATACAACATGGAAACTATGCACAAACAAGATATATACAGAATACATTGGAAATGATCTTAGAGGGAAAGCACTAGCATTAAGAGGAATCAGGAAAGATCTGATTTTAAATCCCACCTCCATCACTTATAAGTTCTATGACCAATTCATTGAACCTCTCTTCATGACTTAGTTTCCTCATCTATGAAATAAGAACTTTATACCTGTAGTACCATGCCTCACTGATTGTTGTGAGGGGCAAATGAAATACTGTGTCTAAAATTCTTTGCAAATGATGATCCAAGACAATTGCAAAGAACTTATGATGAAAAAAAGTCATCCCCTTCCAAAGAAAGAACTGATCAAATCTAAATGCAGATTGAGGCTTTTTTTTACTTCTTTTTTCGTGTGTGTGTGTGTGTGTGTGTGTGTGTGTGTGTGTGTGTGTGTGTGTATTCTTTGGCAACATGGCTGATATGGGAAAAAATGTTTTGCATAATTGCATATGTATAATCTATTTCAAATTGCTTGCCTTTCCAAGGAGGGAGGAGGAAAAGGAGGAAGAGAATTTGAAATTCAAAATTTAAAAAGAGAATGTTAAAAATTGTTATTACCTGTAATTAGCAGAAATAAAATATAAGATCATTTCAAAAGTACATCACAAGCCTTAAAGCATTATATAAATGTAAGTTATTATTAGCTTATATCATAATAATAATTATTTCATTCATCTTCCACAATCATCTCGTTCTCATTTTTCTAAGGTTCATATAGAAAATAGTTCCAGGAAAAGCAGCTATCCTGCTACTATTCTTCATATTCAATGACCTGTGATCTGTTTATTCTCTCTCTATCTTGTTGATATACAGTTGTCTGTAGGTTGACTCTCTCATTAGAATGTGAGCTTGAAAGCTGGAACTGGGCTTTTGCCTTTATTTGTATCTTCAGTACTTAGCACAGTGCCTGGCACATAATCCACGGTTAGTAAATGATTGTTGACTAACTATTGCATGAACAGATAAGATAACTGCTTTCAGAAATTGTAGGCATTCTCAGTACAACACTAGCAGCCCATCATCTTATCCTGCAGCCAACCAACTGCAGGCATTTGAACAATGAAAAGTTTTTTTTTTCAATTAGCAGAATTTTTAATCTTTAGGCTATACTGGCATCCACCCATGTAACTTTGATGTCTGCTCCTTGGTCTCTATATTTTGAAAACTTTATGTTCCATGTTGCTTGGAGATAATTATGAATTATGGCATAGTGACATCTATTAAAAGTCCACTTCCTAATTTCTGTTGTTGTTGTTGCTGCTGCTGCTGCTGCTGCTATTGTTCTGGGGGTAGAAATATGGAAGAAGAGTGTCACAGACATAAGGTATCAAAAAAGCAAAGGTGTGGGAGAGGTAAAGCAAGGGACATGTTCAGTAACCATGAGCAGACTAGTTTCACCAGAGCATAAAGCATGCTAAACGAAGCATCATAACACAAAGCTGGAATGATCATTTAGATTGTGGAGATTGTTGCTGTTCTTTTGTTCTCAAAGACCATTGATGTCACCAGAATGATAACTTGTGAGTCAATTGAATTTAAGGGAGGCAGAGCTGTGCAAAGTCAGCCTCACTCTCTCCTCCAGAGTCATCATGGTCCAGAGGCAAGAAAAAAATCAAGACAACTTATGATTGCCAAGAAGATTGTGGACACTCTTAAACATAAGGCTGAGGAATTTGGACTTAAATCATTAAGTAACAGGAAGCTAGTGAATAAAATGATCAAACCAGTGTATTTGGGAGATCAGTCTGGAAGCATTCAGAGGATAAATTAGAATAGAAACAGACTGAAAGCTAGAAAACTGGTAGGAAGCTGTGGAATTGGCCTAAACAAGAGGATAATAAAGCATGGTGGTAGTTGGAATGAAAAGGAGAGGAAGAATGTGAGAGATGATTTGGAGATAGAACTGAATATTTGGAGATAGCTAATGAACATCTAGTGGGCTATTTTCCTCTGCTAGAGAAAGAAAATGAAAAAAAAGAGTTTAAAATATATCGAGATTAGATTTAAAGAAAGGGATTTGTTTCATTTTGTTTTAACCCCTAGACAAGAGACTGAATTACTGAGGGGGTGTAATTCCATGCACCAACAGATTCCCACAAGAATGCCACTGTGAACAGCTTTTAAGGTTCAGATTACACAGTAATAGTGAACACTCTGTTTATTCCATTACAAATCAAGGTTCAGTACAATATTCACAACATAATATTCACAACATTACATCTTATCACAGAAAGTCACAATGTACTGTCCATAACAGCTTAACATTAGAATAGCCACACGGTTTTCACTACAGTGGCCACAATATTTAGAACAAAGAACAAAAGAATAATCATCTGGTTTCCCTAAGAGTGAAACCCTTCTCACTTAATCATTCAATCAATTCACAGTATATCAAACTTCCACTCATGAGGCAATCATTAGCTTAATCAGTCACTAATCTAGATTCACAATTACTAATATCATTAATCACCAGTACAGTCATTGGAAAACCACACAAACCCTCCACCCTTTGGTATCCAGAAAACCTCAGTTTTGTCCAAGGGAAGGCCTTTTCTTCATCTTGACTCTGGGGGGTCTCTCTGATTTGCTGGATCCCCTTCCATGGTCCCAACTCCCTCCTGAATCCACCAAACAGTCACCTGGATTCAGAAGCAGACAGCTGCCAGGTTCTCATCCAGTCCTCAGAGGTAAACAGCTCCCAGATCCTTGTCCAGTCCTCAGGGCAGTCCCTGGCACACACTGAAGTTCACAGAGTCCAACACATCTCAAATCCTCCACCACTTCTCTTGCCTGGAACTCAAGGATCAACCAGGCCATGAACAAACAAAGTCTTATCCCTGTCATGCTTTTTCAGTCCTCCAGCAGTTCAGCTGGCCCTAGGACCCAGAAGGAATATCAGCCTTCTGGGTGGCCTTCACCAGATTTTAGTCTCAGGAAAACTCCATCTCAGGTCTCAGTCAGCTTCCAGATGCCAGGAGAGAAACTCTCTGTCTCTGTCTCTGTCTCTGTCTCTCTCTGTCTCTCTCTCTTTGTCTCTCTCTCTCTCTGTCTCTGTCTCTCTCTCTCTCTCTCTGTCTCTCTCCCTCTGTCTCTCTCTCTTTTTCTCTCTCACTCTCTCTCTTCAGTCCAGAAGCTCAGCTCCTAGATGCTGAGACAATCCTGCTTCCTCCAACAGGAAAATTCCAATTCTATCTCTGTCTCTAGAATCTTTCTTTATATACAGCACTGGCCTCCTGTCTCATCCAATACCCTTCTTCCACGTCAGTAGGGGAGTTCACACCTTCTCAACAGTGGACAGGGCTCACATCTTCCATACTTAGCCCTAAGTTACTAAGTGCTAATTATCTGCTAACCTAATTGATGTTACAGGGGGATAAGGGAATTTTCTTCCCTGTAGGTCTTTGAAAGAAAACTAAATCTCAGAATTATATAGTGGTAAGATCTCTGGGTATAGAGTTTAGGTGACCTTATTTTAAATCCTGGCTCTACTACTTACCATCCTTGTGACCTTGAAGAAATCTTCTCTTAACCTCAGTTTCCCCTGATAGAATGTAAGCTCTCTTCCCCATACCTGTTATTGCCCTTCCTCCCAAACAAGCTTGTATTTAATTACTTGTAATTACTTATATATGCATATACCTATATAATATACAATTATTTATTTCATGTTTATGCTATATGTATTTATATGTATTTTGCCTAATTATAATGTAAGCTCATTTCATGTAGGGCATATTTCATTCTTTGCATTTATATCCCCAGGGTCCATTCATCATAGAGCCTGACATATAGTGGGTATATATAGATCTTGATTAATTAAAATATGGATTGACTGATGGTAGGAATCATTTCATTTCTTTCTTTATATCCTCAATACTTGGCACATAGTAAAAGCTTAATATATACTTCTTGATCAAATTATCCATAAAATGAGTTCAGTCAGATTTGTTTTACCTCTGAGGTCCCTAGATGAAGATCTTATGATCTAACATGCTTTAAGGGTGGTTCTGCCTGAAGGCAAGATGAAGAACTATGTGCCCTCTCAAGGTCTATTTCCAGAGGTTTCTATTTCCAGAGTCCTAGTCCTGAATGTGCAGTAAAGTAAAACACACACTCTGTTCATTTGTCCTTTACTCCTGCGGGGGTCATGATAACTTAATGGGATCTACCAACTGGAGGTTACCCTTGTCAAGATGAAAGCTGTTGCTCCCCCTGAATCAATTGAATTGAATTTGACGAGTATTTTGTTTTGTGCCTAATCTTTGCAGAGCACTATGCTAGATGTTGGGGGATGCAGAAAGTATGAAAAAGACATAGTCCCTGCCCTCATGATGCTTACAGTCTAGTAGAGGGGTAGGTCACATAAACAAATAACTATAATCAACAAAATACCTAGGAACATAATAGCACTATAAAGTCCTTTGTAAATTCTAAGGGAAGAAATATTGTTACCAATGGGAGGTTTCATGGAGGAAGAAGGGTTGGGCTCCTAAAATGGAAGCAAAAGCATAAAAAAACAGGAAATAATAGGGTTTCTAGAGAGTATATAGAGTCCAGGCTTGGGGAATTGTGGAAAATGTAGAAAAAAATACTCTGGGAAGTAGGGATGGCATCAGTTGTAAAAGTTTTGAATGCCAAGCAAATGAGGTTGAAGTTTACTGAAATTTAATCATGCTTCACAATCCATCTAGCTATTGGCCTTGGCTATCTAATGAGCCACTCTGTCTGATGCTCTACTTTTTCCTACCTAGGACATCTTCAGACCTGGCTACCAGAAAAAAATGGTCCCCTGTCTTCCAGGGTAAAGGAGAATAAACCTACTCAGCTTTGGAAAATTTGCCTGGGCAGAACTATTTTGGCTAGTGAATGACTGAGAGACAACTCAACTAGCCCACTCTACTTATGTGACCTCTGGCCACCCAGGTCAAACCATGCTTCATCTCCCAGTCAGTCAACATCCCTGAGTCATCATGTCAACTGAGTGGCTGCCATATATGCGTCCATGTGTTCCATCATCCTCTCCAGTCCCTTCCATTTCTCACTCTGGCTCCACAAGCAAATCGATATTACCATCCTACCATTGTTCCTAGAATGGTCATGTTAGACTATAGGAAGATAGGTTTAGTGGACAGAGTACCAGATTTGAAGCCAAGAAGATGAGTTTGGATTCTACTTCTGACTCTTACTATCTGTGTGACCCTGGGCAAATCACCTAAGCCATCTCAGCCTCAGTTTCATCATCTATAAAATGATAATAATATAAACATTTATCTTTCATGGATCTTAAGTAAACTGCTTTGCAAGCCTCAGAGTGCTACATACAAATGCTATCTATTAGTATTATCTGATCCGATTTCCCTCATTTTCTAGATGAAGAACAAGAGACCAAATCCAGTTACTTCTACACTCCTAAAATTGACAAATGAGATCAATTCTTGATTTTGGAAAAGAAGCCAATAAAATGATAGGCTTCTATCAGATCTGGAGTCAAAGGACATGAGTCTGAACCCCAGGTCTGCTAATTACCATGTGTGGGTTCTTGAACAAATCACAAAGGTTGTAACAGGTCTAGAGCTGGGAATGGCCTCAAAGGCCATTGAATTCAATCCCATTGCTTTTACAGATAGACTAAATGGCAGAGGAGGCATCAGATATAGGATATGAATACACTTCTTCTGACTCCTTGCCCCATACCCTTTCCAGCCTATCTTCCCTGGGAGCCCCAGTTTTCAGATCTGCAATATGAGAAAGCTTTACTAAATGATCTCTGAGATTACTTTCTAGTCAGAAATCTATGAGCCTATGATCCCAGTGGTAACATTTCCATGCTAAAGGTTGGGTGTGACCTAGGGATTGATACAGAGGAAGTGATGAGAATGGGAGAATATTAGTGCTGTTTGCTCATGGCTACATGCAGATGAAGTAAGACAGAAAGAAATCCTCAGATAACATCACTATGAAGAGATGGGGGAAGCGATGAGACAAATTTGAGAGGGTCCAGTGGAAGTTGAGGAAAATGATGAAATTCACTTATTTGAAAAGAAGCCTGATGATTCTCCAGGGGCATTATTATGGGAGCAGATGTGGCAATGGCTTTGCAAAGAGAAAACACCATCAGAGAGCAGCTGTGAACACTCCCCATGGCTCAGAGTCCTAGGGAAACGAAAGTGGCAAAATAGAGTGGGTCAGAGGAAAGCTCACATCTCTCCAATTAAGGCTCATGGGGAGGTGGGTTGGGTGCCAGTATTGTTTCAAGACTGAGCCAGTAAATCCTGGCAAAGAAGCTAGAGAAAAGAGATCCTGAAACAGAGGAAAAGAAGGATTTCAGTCTTGACCCTAGGAAGGCAAAGAACTTACATTTTTCTTTTAAAAATACAGCTTTATTGATATCTTTTATTATTATATCATCTCCTTACTGTTCTCTAATAATAATGGTGGTAGATGGTATTTATGGACCGCTTAAAGGTTTGTAAAAAAAATATTATTTCATCTGACCCTCACAACAACCTGGGGAGGCAAGTGTTAGTAACTATTGTCCCTGTTTTGCAGAATAAAGTGAAGCAAACGAAAGTTCAGTGATTTGCTCAGGGACACACAGCTAGTGTCTGAGGCTGGATTCAAACTCAGGTTTTCCTGACTCTGGATCCAGCGTTCAAGTCACTGCGCCACCTAGCTGCCTATGCAGGCAGCTCCAAGTTTGATCATTCTAATTCTAGGCTTCTGATTTGTTTGTTTTCTTGTCATTCTTTCTATTTACATTGCCATAGTCAATTGTGTTTATAATACTTTTCTAGGTTCTCCTTACTTCAATTTGCATCAGTTTTATATGTGTTTCCATGCTTCTTCTATCTTATTTTTTTTCATTTCTTATGATACAGACCTTAAATCAACAGAATGACTTTTCTTCCTCTTCTTCCTTCTTTTCTTCTTCCTTCTATTTCTCCTCTTCTTCCTCCTTTTTTCCTTCTCCTCCCTCCCTCTTCTTCCCCCTCCTCCACCTTCTTACCCTCCTCCTTCTCTTCCTCCTCCTTCTCCTTTTTTGCCTCATCTTCCTCCTTTTCCCCTTTTCCTTCTACCTCCCTCTTCTTCCCCCTCATCACCCTCCTCCATCTGTTTCTCTACTTTCTCCTCTTCTCTTCCTTCTTCTTTCTCCTTTTCTTCCTCCTCTTCCTCCTTTTCCCCTTTTCCTTCTCCCTCCCTCCTCTTTCCCCTCCACCCCCTCCTCCTTCTCTTCCTCTTCTTCCTCCTCTTTCTCCTTTCCTCCTCTCCTTTTTTCTTCTATCAGAAGACAGTGCTGAAGACTGCCGACCTCACTTCTCTTGGGAGAGATGGACTATAGACATAGAACAAGACAGAACACATGTGGCCAGGGCCTCAATTGTTTTACTTAACTATACTCATTTGTTTTAAGGCAGGGCTTCTATTTGGGCAGTGGGAGGGTAGAAATTGGAAGTAAGTAGGGAGTAACAGACATGTAAGAAAAAAAGAAAGAAAAATATTAATAAAGTATTTAAAAGTGCAGAATGAAACAAAAAGACATAAGTGAAAACAAACAAGAGAGCAAATTTGTGATTACTCTGTTAAATTTAATATACACTTAAAAAACAAATTATGTAATGGGGAAATAAAAGGAAAGTGATCTGCAACTTGAAAAAAAAAGAATCACAACCCATCCTTCTTCCTGAAAATCACTGGTTTGGGGTACTCAGAGCAGGAAAGACAGGCCCAGTTGAAAGGACTAGAGGGGAGGGGGCTCCCCTGCTCAAAGGGAGGTAATTTTCTGTTCTCCTCTTCTTGACTTGGGTGCTGAAGTGTTTCCACAGCAGCTACTACAGGGGATCAACTTACAGATTGCTTCTAATTCCTTGCCTGCCCACCCATCTGCCAGTGCGATGCTGCCACCATTGGTGTGAAAAGGACAGGTGAAGCATGAAACCTGTTTTTCAGCACACGATTTAAATCCTAACTGGGAGAAAAACCAAAACAACAAGAGCAACAGCAACAAAAAAGCACAAACTCAATACCATCCATGCAAAGGGGAAAATGGGAACGCACCCTTTGGAAATTCACAGAACAGAGGCCAGGCTGCTGCACACATGAGATAACAAATCAATTAGCTAATTGGAAACCAGTTGCAATTATTTTTTTCCCCTAAAGCTCAAAAGAAGCAGAAAGATACATGTCAAAAATGGTCCAACAGATTCCGGTCTAATAAGTCTGGTGTATTCTTGTTTCTAGAATAAATATGAAGGATTCTTACAAACTTGCAAAGGAAAGAATGCTGACTGTGGGGATGGAATTCAAATTCCAGCTCTGCCAATTGCTATCTATGTGGCTTGGGGCAAATCCTTTAACTTCAGTTTTCTCATCTGTCAAAGGATGGGATTGGATTACGTGACTCATAAGGTCTCTTCTAACTCTTAATTCATAATCTTATGACTAGTGGAACAGGGATGATAGAGGTTACATTTATTTGATTTATATGGAACCAGTTATACTAGCCAGAATTTTAAAACCTCCCAAAGAGCCGGTCTACTTTTTCTCTGAATAAGACCCTGCCTCCATCTCTGAGAAGTTTACATTCAACCTTAGCTTGAAGACTTTTTGAGATTGTGAGTTAACTGTCTCTTGGGTCATGCCATTTCACCTGAATTCCTGAATTTTTCCTTCTGTTGAGCTTCAGACTGCCTGTGTGCGATTTTTTTAACCCATTATTGCACTCTTACTCTGACCACTGGAGCTAAACAGAGGCTATTCCTTATTAGAGACGGCACAGGAGCTAGAGTCCAAGACCTGGAGGCAGGAAGACCTTGGTTCAAATCCAGCCTCCGATGCTTGTTAACAAGGTGATCCCAGGCAAGTCTTTCCACCTGTCTGTGCCTCAGTTCCTCAACCTCAAGGAGAGGATAATAATAGCATCTACCTCCCAGAGATGTTGTGAGGATTGAATGAATTAGCATATGTAAAAGGCTTAAAGCAGTATATAAATGCTAATAAAAAAACATTATTATTATCCTCCCCTAGGATATTCTTTTAAATACTCGAAGTCAGTTATTATATCCCACCTCCAAGTCATTCAAACATTTGGGTTGAATGAAATGACAAAACTAGTAATAAATGAAATGTAGCTAAAGTACTTGAATCAATGAAAAAAACCATTCATTAAGGGCTCACTATGTTTCAAGTAGTGTGCTAAATACTAGAGATTCAAATACAAAAACGAGACAGCCAGAGCATTGGAGATCTGGAGCTAGAAGGGACCTTCCTTTAGAGGTTGGAGAGGGTAACTCCTTCTTTATGCAGGTGAAGAAAAGAAAAACCAAGAGAGGCTGAGAAGGAGAAAAACCAAGACCCAACTCCTGTTTGGATCCACTGGATCTTTAGAAATCATAGAATCCAGTCCCCTGCCTTTTTTTAAACAAGTGAAGGAAGAAAAACTCTAAAAGGTTGAGGTATCAGCTCCCATTCAGAACCATTGGACCAGGTTTCAGGTCCAGTGCTCTATCAACTACACCAGACAGTGTTTCAACGCAACTTTTTCCCTCAAGGGATTGTGTTTGAATACATGGAAGCAATATGCATGGGGTAATGGTTATCCTTAATAAGCTGATTTAACGTAGTGCTGAATTTCACTTAAAAATTATCTTCCCAATTTGTATAATATCCTTCTTCAAGAAGATTTTGGGAAATAGAGACTGTTTTTTTTGCTATCAGTTAAGGGAGTTGCTGTCCTTACATCCTCAAAAGTTCCTGGAGTCTTATCTCCACAAGTAAAGTCAGGTGATGATGTGTTTCTTGAGTTAGGGATGTGGGATGAGGAAGGAATAGAAGGTGGGGTAAGGAATGATGTTTTAGGGAATGAAGCAGGAAAATTTACCATCAAACACATCAGATAATCTCCTGAACAAAGAAAGATTTTTTTAGGCAATCTATTATATTTCTCATAATTCAGTTTCTAAAATGTCAAAAATCATATAGAAACCATAGTCATTTGTTTCTACTTGGTCATTAAAAAGACAAGAACAAAACCCCCAATAGGTCTTGAAATAATCAGTGTTTATTAAGTGCAGCTCTTTTGTACATAGTGATTCAATGATTAAAAGAGAAACAAACTGACTATTCCCTCCTGACCCTTTATGTGATCATCATTATTTAGAGAGCGCAAAAAATTAAAACCCAACATACTGTCAAGGCATAGAATCACAAATATGTCATTAAAACAGGCATACGAGCTCCCAGGACTCCATGGACTCCATTGTGCTTACAGATCTGCGGTACTCAGACACTAATTGAAGTTACCCTGGTAATGAATTTTTGCTGTGATTCTATCATTAAATTATCTGCATCATCCATAAGAGAAATTTGCCGTCACATGCACAAAAACATTATTCGATATTTTTCTCCCTAACTCAAAGCCTAATTAATTGATTTTTGCATCTTTATAAATTATTATTAGTTCCTTAATGATTCGATTTGAATGCTCTAGGAATCTGAGAAAGCACAAGCTGACCCAAAGGGAAAGTTGGTCTGTGGTTAATTATCTTTGCTTTCATAGAACATTCTGTTTTTGCAAAGCATGTCACAGCCACAGATGAGTTCATCCCATAGAACATCTCGGTGAGGTAGGTCCCGTAGAAAGAAATGATTGAATCGGTGGAAAAACACACCCTATAAATTAACCTGGCACTTATCAAGCAAAGATAACTTTTTGCTGTGACACCCAATATTACTACAACAATCTGACATCTCTTCAGCAGAAGGATGACTTTCGATGACTGGTGAAAATGAGTTACAACTTTGAAGACATCTTCCTTTTGACGGTACCAGTAATTTTGCCATATGGGTTGTCAACAGGGAGCAGAACCTATGGATAGAACCAATGTTAGCTTGAGGGAAATAGACATCTAGCCATTCACTTGTGTTTTATTCATTTATGTCACAGAAATATTCAGTTAAAAATGCAATAAATTATACATATATAATGCATATTTAAAGTAAACATGCCAGAACATAGTATGCTCTTAATTATAAATATATATTCATACATGACTATAAGTATATATGCTCACATATATAGGGCATTGTTAGGGAATGAGATATTCCAAATAAGCTAATTTTCTGTATACTTCATCCTGTACTCTCTCATTCTGCTTCCCCTAGCACAAATTTTTTTTAATATTTTAAACATTTTATAAGCATCTCTCCAAAGTGTTACATAGAATCATAGATCTAGAACTAGAAGGAACCTCAGAGACCATTCCCTTTTTATTTTACTTTTGAGTAAACTGAGGCCCTCACTAAGTAATTTGTTCAAAGTTGAAAAGGCACTAAATACCAAAGATAGATTTTGAACCCAGATGTTCTCACTACAGAGCCAATTCTTTTCAGTGCGCTACAATTACCTCTTGTTAAAAAGAAAAAAAAAGACATTATGTTTATGTCTTTTCTCTTTACTTCTCAACCATATTCCACCTCTTTCTTAGGACAAAGAAAAACAATTTAGCAAAAAAAATCTGATACAGAACCCTTATTTGACAAGCTATCCAATATTCTGTTCTCGTAGTCCCCCAGCTCTTTGATGTGAAAGAGGAGGGATGTTTTATTACCTCTTTTCAAGGACCTTCACTGTTTTTTTTCCATTACTCAAAGTTTAACTGCCTTTTGTTAGTTACTCTGCCTTCAACAGAGAGAGTAATTCAATGTTGAATTGCTTTGTTCAACAATGCAACATTTAACACACTTATCCAACAAGTAATTATGAGGCTGTGGCACTCTGGTAGGTGTGGGGATTGGAAAACTATGTAGTCCCTGCCCTCATGGAGCTTACAATCTATTGGGGAAGGGACAGAAAGAACAGATTGGACAGACAGACGCCCAGACTCTATCTCTTTTCAATAGAAACTATTTACAAAACACACTCAAAATTATTATGGGGAGGTTATGAAGGGTGTGGAGCATCAAGAAAGGCTTCCTTTAGGAAGCTGCCCCTGACCTGACCTGGGAAAAAAGTCAGGATACTATGAGGTAGAAGTATGGAGGCATAGGAGAGAGAGTGCAGTCAGGAAAGGAAAGGAACATTGTGTGTTGGGAGCAGAAGGTTGGTCTGTTTGGCTGGACTGTTGAGTTCATGGAGAGTGATACATGCAATAAAGCTGTAGAGGAAAGCCTTGGAACCATACAATTGGGGGCTTTATATGCCAAACTGAGGAGGTCTCCCCTAGAGGGGAGAAGGACTCAAGAGAGCTTCTTGAACTTTGGTCAGTACTAATGCTTTAGAAATATGACTTTGGCAGCTTGAGTGGAAAGAGGAGTGAAAAGGGGAGAGGTTGATCTCAGTGAGGTGATTGTCCACAATTGTACCCAATCCACACGTTCTCATTCTATATTACAATTCTAGTCCCTGTCCTACCCAAATTCTAACCCTACCTGAAGATTTCCATTAGGGCTTTTAATTCCATCCAAATCAATCAATAAGCATTAAGCCCAACAATGTGCCAGGCACTGTGCTAAGCCCTGAAGATATAAAGAGGCAAAAGACAGTCCCAGCCCTCAAGGAGCTCACCATCTAATGGTGTTTATCAAGTTTAAGGCCCTGAGGAAGTCCAAAACTAAACAGCCAGAGCCCTAACAAATGACTACATTTAAAATTCCCTGAGTATCAATACAGTCCTCACATTACCCATCTGGCATCTTGAAGATAATTTAACATTTTATCAAAGACTCAAGGCTATCATTATGATAATTAGTGCACTTTATCATAAAGAATGATACTCTCAAGCATTGCTTGCCCCTGCACTAGAGTGCTTCAGAGGGCAGTGCTTTTGGAATTCTCTCCTCTTTTTTTTTTTAGAATATTTTTTCTCCTGTCTTCCTCACAGTCAGTTGCCCTTTCTTACCCTGTCAATTCCTAGTGTCCTGTCCTCCTCCTAATTCCCTGCTTCTGATCTGACTAGAGCAGAAAACCCAGATACCTAGATGTGTTATAGTTTCCTTTAAAGTAAGAATGAATGGATCCTGAGAGAGGGCCTGACAGAGTTTTCCTATGGAGCAAATAACAGGAGTGTTAAGTACATGGGCTAAAGGCTCAGAGAGACCTATTTTGCTCTGCTCCAGAGAATGAAGTTGTAAGATAAATTACCTCCGGATAAATGAGAGATCACCTTAAGTGAAATATTTGTAGAACCTCACATGTGGGTAATTTGCTGTTTTTCATCCTGTTCCTTTTGCTTTTTCTTTTTAGGATCATCTTCCCCATTTTTCTTTTCATCTCACTTTCTGTGGTCTCAGACTCAGGTTGATTTTGGTCACAGAGAAAATATGCATTTTCATCAAGGAAATGTGAGGCCCCCTCCTAAGGAACTCTAGGCATTTATTGAATTGCCAAAATTTAAGAGTTTAGATTGTTGAGTCTAATTCCCTCCCTTCGTGGATAAAGGAATTAAGAGCTGAGTGCTGAAACTTCTTGCTCAAAGTTGCTCAGATATTTAGAGACAAGTATGGTACCAAGATCCCAGATCTTCTGCCTCCTAGAGGTCTTTCAACTATATAATACTACCAGGGGGAGGGAGGGGGAAGAGAGATACTCTCCATCTATATTATTAGATATACGTATATTAGATAATTAAAATAGCATAATTTCCCAAGCCTGCCCTGGAAACTCATGGGAGGTGCAAGGTTTAGCACTTTTCACTGCCAAATTACTGTAGGAATAGTATAAGATGCTGTAATGTTAATGGGAAATATCATTATGTACACCTTGGATCAGCTTCCTTCTCTGGTCCCAGAACTCTGTTAATACTTTGGACTAGGCACTAAGCTTTTCTTAATATGCCACTTCAGTAAATGTTTTTGCTTTGAGCTATTTTGTCCACTGCCTGACTAAGCACACTGGTAGGGGCTCATGAGCTATATTTTTAGGGATGCAAACACACAAAGTATTTTGATCCTAAGAGAGCCATCCTTTGGGGCTCTGTCCTGTGAGTTGGCATAGGGAAGGGTAGACCTTCTTTCTCAAGAAGAGAGAATATGGAGAAATTGGCAAAGGTATAAAGAAAAACATGGCACAAGCATGTCTGAGGCATGTAACCTAGAGAGTCTACAGACTCTCTAGTTAAAGTTCAGCATTTCCAATGTTTGACTAAAATCGTGTATATGCCTGGCCATTGTGGGCACTAGATTTGGTTGGAGGAGAAGAATCTGAGCTCAGATCTCAGCTCTGCAACTAACTTCTTATGAGACCTTGGGCAAGTTGTTGAATCCACTTAGGTCCCCGTTTCCTCATTTTCCAAATGAGATCTTTGGATTATTTGAATCTGAAGGTCCCTTTTCAATTTTAAATCCTATAAAATATAGGAAACCTCATAACATTTTAGCATATATATCTATATATATGTATGTTTTTATACATAGATACACATAAGAGGCAATACGGCACAGTGGATAGTGAGCCAGCCTTATAGGCAGAAAGACCTGGATTCAAGTCCTACCTGTGACAATGTTGAATGTATGACCATGGTGAAGTCACTTAACTTCGCAACACCCCAGGCACCTCTCTAAGACTCTAAGTCACAGATGAGTTTCCAGTTGGCATTGATGGGGAGGGTTCCCATCAGGGGCTTCCTCACATGCATGAAATTAATAGTCCAGTCCAAAAAATATACGTACAAGCATGCATATGGATACATAGATATTTTATGTAGCTAATAGATATGATATTATTACATTATATTTTAATATAATTATATATTATATATTAATATAACTGTGCATTATATTATATATAATAATATTAATAGAAAAATCCAGGGTTTAAAAAATCCATCCATAAAATTGGACAAGAACAATTTCAGAGGAATGTTGCCATGGAAGGCTGATGATAAGAAACTGTCAATAGATTGACATGATCACCTTCCCCCTTTCATCTCTTCTCCCCCCCCCCCCACTATACCAGTCTTTTAGCAAAAGGGAATAACTGCTCACAATTCCAGCATCATTAAAAATGTCCCTGGGCTTTGTAGCTAGATAAATGGAATGATTTAATTGTTTCTCTACTTCAAAAGAGAAATTGAGACAAACAAACAAGAAACCTTCCCACAATTTAGGTGTGTTTCTAAAACCAGACATCCTGACTGGAAGGGAGTCTCCTGATCCCACCTTCTATAATTCTAGTTAGAAACATAAATGTCCTTTCTTCTCCCCTTAAAAGCTTCCTTGCTACTGGACTCATTGCTTCCTAATCAATGAAACTCTTTGGCTGGTTGAGGAAGAATAAGGTATTGACATGAGGGAAGGTAGTGCTTCTCTGGGAAGTTTCTCTGAGAGCTTTGTACTTTGAACACCTTCTGTTCTCTTTGTTCCTCTCCACTTCTCCCTCCACCTTCCCTCTAAGCATCCAATCATCCATTTACTACTAGACTATACAATCCTTGAGACTTTGAAGTGCCCTGAGTGTGAAATTCTTAATTAACTGTTACCTACAAAGACCCAAGAACTGCAAAGATGACAGATAGCTTTCTGTTCTGAAATCTTAGCATGGGATATATAGTTGGCTATTGAGAGTGGCTTCATGCTGAATACTCAAAAAGTTTTCTTACCTCATCTTTGTTGATTAGCCCCATTTTGGACATGTCGATGGTGAAGTAGTGAATGTTAGGGAGGCTGACTTCCATGTCTTCTATCTGAAATCAATTCAATAATACGGAGTGTGATTGTTTTGAACCTCAATCATCTATCCACTTTCTCTTGCCCACCCTCCAAATTGTTCCTGTTTAAGGTTCTCTGTTGTCAAGTCATTTTAGTCATATCTGACCCTTTGTGACCCTTTTTGTGGTTTTCTTGGCAAAGATACTGGAGCAATTCATCATTTCCTTCTCCAGCTTTCAGATGAGGAAACAGAGGCAAACAGGGTTAAGTGACTTACCCAGGGTCACACAACTAGTAAGTGTCTGAGGTAGGTAGCTAGTATTTGCAATATTTCTTCTCCTCCTACTCTGCAACTTTGCCAGGTTCCATCTCATATTATCCAGGTCAACTCTGGCTACTTTTATCATTCTGTACTAAAAACACTCGATTTTTCCCATGTACGTCCCTAACTAGCCCTTCCTGTCAACCACTCTTTTCCCACAGCCTACTTACTCCTCTCCATCCTCCTCTCATATCTTTTGGTTCATTACGAACATAGATCCACTCAAGGGTGTGCTACTGGCTACTGAGAGCAAATTGCAAAATTTTCAGTGTGAGCTCAGAAATAGGCTAATGCTACAAATCAGTGCTTGCCTGATTATTTTGTTGATTGCCTAGACTTAAGAAGGTGATAAAGAAAATGTTAATAATGCAGATTATACTGAAAAGTATGTTCTCTGTGCTGAAACATTTATCAGAACACCCTTGGATCCACTCTGAGACCATGCTGTGATAGAGGAGTGCTATGGGTCACGTTTACTTTAAATCAGGAGGAAATGAGAAGGAAGCAGGATTTTCAAGTTGAGAATGATGCTATTGACCCATATTGCCGATTCTAGTCATCTCCTATTATTTGCTTATTTTTCTTTGCTGCACAGAATTATTAAGCCATGGCAGGTTCTTTTTCATCTAGTATTCAGTTTTTGTTTTGTCTTCAAGATTTTTCTTAAGATAAGAAGATCCCCAGCAAGTTGTCTGAACCTAAACTCTCCAAAGGGTTTAGGGGAAAAAAGATACCTCTGGAATTTGGCTCAGTGAGAGCACTTGAATGTCATAGAGGGTCTTCTGAACTGAAGGGGAATATTCTCCTTTGTCATATGGCCCAGCAAATTTCTCCAGCACAATTTCCCGAACACCATTCCTTAAATATGGAAGAGGAAAAAAATAAATCCCAGAGATAGCAATGGTGTCATCTTTTTTTTCAAATGAAGATTTCATTAATAATGCCACTTCTTTTTAGTACGACTTTACCTGTCCCCTCCTGCCCTTCTCCTGCGCTAAGCCCCCCCCACCCCTGCCCATCTCGCTAGGGATCCTAATATCATGATGCTTATGTTTCTCATTTCCCCATACAGTAAAAGCAAACAACATTTCTAGTTGTCTGATAGATGATAAAATATGAGTCACTGGAAAGAAAGAACTTTTAAGACTATTAGAACATTGTGATATTTGGTTTTGCTTCAAAATCTCATTAGCACTCCCTCTGCACATTTCATCTCCAAACACCCACTCCCCAGTGTACACACACACACACACACACACACACACACACACACACACACCCCTTCCTTGGCCCCTGGTATCAAGCCACCGAGCAACTTCCATCATCTAGTGCATTCAGCAGTTGGCATCAGTAAGATACAAACTCCCCCAGTCTCTCATCCTCTCAGGTATTTCAAAAAATAGGAAGAAGGTATTTGACAACTTCAATCCTCTCATTCCTTACCCCACCTAGTCCTCAAATTGATAACAATACTATATTCTCCTTGCAGTATCCAATTCCCAATGTAGCATTAACTTTCTTTTTAAAACCACACCTAACTGAAAGGCTAGCTTATAAGGTAGCATTAATAAATAAACATATGTAGATGTGTATATATGTGCATATATGCACATATACATGTATGTATTTGAGATGAAATACATCACAAAAAAAGAAAAGAAGAAAGATAGCTATAGGTCATGGGACAGTATCATAGAACAAGATTCAGTAGTGGCCAGTTCATTTGTGGAGAATTCAGTTCAGTTCTAGGCAATGTCTTTTTCAAAAGAGATCATGACAAATCAAAGTCCATCCAAAAGAGGGTGACTAGAATGGTAAGGAATCTGGAAATCATGTCATATGAAGATTGGTTAAAGAAACTGGGGGTGACTGGCCTGGAGAAGAGAAGACTTAGGAAGGACATGATGGCTGTCTTCAAGCATTCTGAAGGGCTTTTATATAGTGGAAATCAACTTATAGATTTAGAGCTGGAAAGGACCTTCTGGGCAAAGCATCTTAGCACTTCAGAGGCTGTCTAGTCAGTCCAACCTGTTCCTAAGATCAATATGAATCAATAAAAATTTATTAAGGGTCTGCTATGCTCCAGGCACTATGCTAAGTGCTGAGGATGCAAAAAGAGGCAAAAGACAGCTCCTGCCCTCAAGGAGCTTAGAATCTAATAGGAACAAACATCCCCTCTAAAATTCACGCAAGAAAGGTCATGTAGTCTACCTCCCTCACTTCACAATTGAGAGAACTGAGTCACAGAGATGTTATATGACTTGTCAAAAGTGACACAATAATGACAGAAGAGCAGAGTCAGACATTTGAACCCAAGTCCTTCTGACTCTAACCTGGCAATTTTCCCACATTGCTTCTGAAACCCTTGTTCTGTGTTGCAATAAGAGTAGAATCAGGAACAATGGGTTTATAATACAAATCAATATAAGGAATAACTTTTAAATAGGAGCTATCCAACAAGGGACTGGATCGCTAATGAAACAAGATAATGAGAGAGACAGAGAGACAGGAATATAGATAGAGAGACGGGAACAGAGATTTGGGAGGGGAGAGAAAGAGAGAGGGAGAGAGAAAGCTTTGTTAAGCATGTACATGCCAAGCACAAGCACTAGAATTATTCAAGAGAAGAGAATATACAGTCATGCATCATCTAGGGATATCAAAGGCAATCCTTTATGAATGTGGTATTGGCTTAATTGACCTTCTGATGCCATAGACTCCAAACCAACCCATGGAGTGGGGAATCATCAGCACATGTTCCTGCTTCCTCACCACACTGCTTGGAAGTCCACATTCTGGAACTGATTGTAACGCCACTTGCAGTAAACCTGGGTAGCAAAGCACCGGTCCTTCACTTCAGGAAGGGTGGTGAACTTGTCCTTGATGAAACCTTCAAATCCAGACTGAGTTGTTTTCAAAACCTTCATGTCTTTGATGCCAGAGTGAATGGTTGGGGGTCCTGTTCAGGGAAAAAAGAAGAAGAAAGGAGAAATTAAACTGGTGGAGAAGAAAAGCAGAAATTCTGGGGATGCTGCAATTTTCACAAAACAACCCTGCCTTCTCCCAAAACATTCCTTTCTCCAAGACCCATCACATTGTGCATATCCCAGGAGGCTTTGAAATTCTTAAATTAAAAAATTCAGAATTACTTTTTCAGAGAAATCATTGTTCTCTCTTCTATGGATTTGCTTTGATCAGCTCCTCTATTTACAATGTATTTCTCACTGCTATCAAGGCTACAACTCCACCCCAATCTAGGTCTGTGTAGATTGAAAGTAGGAGTGGGAAAGAGTCTCTAAACCACCCATTTTGACTGAAACACCCTGAAATGAATATCCTTGCTCCTCCATGCTGCCATACCCAAAGACAGGCATTATGTGTGGTAATTAACATTCTGTATCTTTAATGAAAAGTCTGAAGATAGATAGCCTTGCAGAGTAGATTGAGAGCCAGCATTAACCTTTGGGGAAGACCTGGTTTAATGATGTAGTCTGGTCATTGTAATGGTAATGAAATCTGAAGATCCCTTTGTATTGGGAAGCTGACAAGTACTTAGCACCTAGTTTCAGATTAAGCCTCTGTTAAAGAAACAGAAGATATGAACCCCAGTCACTGATGTAACAGGAAGGGACTGAACAGGGAGGAGCAATACTGTATATAAGGAAAAACACCAGCTGGGAAAGGCAGAATTTCCTGGGAACTTGTGGTGGCCAAGCTTCTTCTGAGGGCCAGCCAGAGCTGCCATAGGAAGCATGACTGTGGTGTCAGTGTTTTGTCTGTTTGTGGCTTTGTTAAGCTTTGACTTTCCAGGAATAGAGACTGTGAAGGATGTAAGGTGAACTAGACACTGTGAGCTTCAGTGTGGAACAGATATTGCATGGAGAGCTGGACAAGGAGCGGGGAGCTATCTGCCTTTGAACCCAGGTGACAGTTTGGTAAATTCAGGTAGAAGCTGGGACCATGTGCCTCAAGTCAAGATAAAAAGACCTCTCCATGGATACCGAGTAGTGACTGATAAAATTGTAATTTACTTGTGACTGAGGGGTGGATGGCCTGTGTATATCCTACTACCCCATAAAAGGGTACTGAGTAGTGACTGATATTGTAATTTAGTTGCACCCCATGGGTGGAGAACTTTGACTATTGTACTTTGTGTCTCTTAAGGAAGAGGATGAGTGAGTTAAGAATTAGAGGCTCTCTTCCTTAAGACTGATTGAATTAAGGACCTAATGAAATGATTGATTGTCTAAATGAATGCACCTTGTTTAAAAGAGAACCATTGAATGATTGAGTTACTAAGTGATTGATTAACTAAATGATTGTACTTTGTTTAAAATATGTGACCACTTTGGCGAAAACTATGGCCATTTTAGTGATAAGCTGTTAAGTTATGATGTCATTGTGAATGCTGTATTTTGATTTTCTGTGAATGTTTTGTTCTGATTGTTATTGAGTAAATGGAGAGCTTACTATACTATGTAATCAGAACCTTGAAAGCCGTTCACAGCACCATCCTCTGGAAAGCTGCTCGTACATGGGTAAGTTTGTTTGACCCTGGGTAAGTCGTTTAACCCCTCAGTGACGAGGCAACTGTCTAAAATTATAAATTTGAACACAGGAGCTAATCTATATTAGTAGAAGGTAGGGGGAGTGGGTTGAAGTTCTATTCTTACAACTCCCTAAACCTGTGAAATCACAAAATCACCAGTCTGGACAAATCAAAGGAAACCCCTATGCAAAGCTACCTAATATGTCTCCTATTGTTCTGTAACTCCTTTTATTATAATGCTGGACATTAATGATGTAATTAACTCCTTTTATTATAATGTGGGCTAATTATTGAGATTATTCATTCAGTGGTTGGTGTCCTATGTTCTTGAAGAGGATCAAAATGACATCACTCTGCTAAAGTCAAGATTCCAAGTATTTGGCTGCAACTGATCAGAACAAAACAAGCTCAGAACTCTCCACCACAGGTTGGAACCAATAGTGTACATTTGGGGTGGAGTCTCCAAACTTGCGCATCCTCTGCTTCCTTTGAGTGGTTTCAGTTCTGGGCACCTTCTCTGACGCGGACACACCATGCTGAGCAGTCCTGTGCCAATGTGTCCCATGTCACACAATTAATTCCAAAGTTCTTGAGAGTATTCCTGTATCACTTTTGACCACCATGTGAATGCTTGTCCTGTGTGAGTTCTCCGTAAAACAGTCCTTTTGGCAAGCATACATTCATTTATTAAGCACCTACTGAGTATCAGGTACTGTGTTATGAGCTAGGGACACAAACTCCCCCAGAATCTGTTTTCAAGACTGATTAAGCATTACATTTCAGTCAAACTAAACTATGTCTTTTCTGTTTATTTGTGTATGGAACAATACTGGCCCTCAAAAAGCCTACACTCTACTGAGGGATAAATGGGAGAAACAGCACATACACAGAAAAGTGAATGCAAAATATATACTAAAGTAAATTGCTAGCAATAAAGAAAGGCCAAGAGGGGCAGCTAGGTGGCACAATTAGTAGAGCACGGCCCTGGAGTCAGGAGGACCTAAATTCAAATCCAGCTTCAGGCACTTTACATACTTGCTAGCTGCGTGACTTTCAGCAAGTCACTTAATCCCCAGTTGCCCTCCAAAAAGAAAAAAATAAAAGAAAGGCCAAGAAAAGTATTGTGTTAGAGGTGGCGCTTTGCATGGACTGTCCCCTATGAGTGGAATGCTCTCCCTCCTCACTACCACCTCTTGGAATACCTGGCTTCCTTCAAGAGTTGGCTCAAACCTTGCCTGGTCTCTGCTCTGGTAATGCCTTCCTGCTTGCCCTATGTATGTCTATAGAGGCACATATTGTTTCCTCATCAGAATGTCACCTCTTAGAGGGTAGAGACTCTTTCACTTTGGCCAGCACAGTGCCTAGAAAACAGTAAGCCCGAAAGAGAGGCTTGAAAGAAGATAGGCATTCTAAGAAGCAGAGATGAGGAAGGACTCCATTCTAGGAATGGGAGGGTGGGTGGAAGATAGATTGTGCAAAGGCAGGGAGGTGAGATGTGGAATGTATGAACAGAAAATACATAGGTCAGTTGGTCTGAAATGCAGCCTGTATGAGGCAGAGTAAAGTTTAATCAGCCTGAAAAGAAAGCCTGTATCTAGATCCTGGAAGACTTTCAATACCATAGAAAGGTGTTTGCATTTTATCCTAGAGACACTACAGAGATGTTGGAGGTTCTGCTATGTGTGTGTGCATGTGTGCATGAGGTGTATACCGCTTTTTATTTAAAATTATGTTTTATTTTCAGATCTACCTTCTCTCCTTCACACATCTTCTTACCCCACAATTAAGGAAGGAAGCAAGAAAAATAAAATCTTGGTTATAAGAACATATAATCAAGCAAAACAAATTTCTATGCTGATCACACAAAATTTTTTTAGAGCCATGTCTCAATCTGTATCTGAGCCCATCATTTTTCTACCATGCATAGTGTTTCAAGGCATGTATTTCAGAAGGTTTTGCTTACCCACACTGAGTGATTTCAATGTAGCAGTGTGGTTAGGTGGAAAGAACAGGAATCAGAAGACAGGTTTTGAAATTAGGAGACCTGGGTTTTGGGGAGCTGCTGAAAGTTCATAAACAAAAGAGTGACATCCATGTTTTTAGGACTACCCAAATGGAGGCATGGTCAAGATAGTTAAGTGACTATGCAAAGGATTATACTTTAATGAATATGGCTTCACCTAAGGGAATATCTCTACTACTCCCCCATCTCCATTCAGTGGCCACAAGTCCTGTTACCTCTCAATTTTGTCAATCTAAAAAACTTAGCTGACCCAGGCAACTTAGATTCTTGGAGATAAGCCACTTATTTCCAAATTGCTATTGGGATTCCAGAAGGAATTAATTCAGAAAGTGGTTCTCTTCAGGCTAAGTAAGTCCTTGACCAAATTCCCTCCTTGGGCAAAGGTGACTGGATTGGATTACAAAATGAAGGGTCCCATCACTTGAGCTTTATTGAATATTAAGCAGCCTTTTCTGAAGACTATCAGCAAACATTTATTTAAGTACTCACTAGGTGCAAAACATAAAAAGCTCATGGACCCTGGCTAAATTCTAGTTACAGATTTTAATAGCACAGTGATTTATACTCCCTACACAGTTTTAATTGAAGTGGTTCAATAGACATTGCTCTGCACTCAGGAGTAGCTGAATTTCAGTAAAAGTAGAATAATTACTATTTGACATTCCTCTCTGTTACATCCTATGGAGAACAATGACCATTAAAATATTGGTTCATTAAATATGTATTAGTATCTGCAGTGTTCAGTGATCTGGTCTAAACAAGGATAGAAGTAATAGATTTTTTTTTAAAAGCCCAAATATCTATGACAATCTATGATTAAGAAAGGAGGATAAAAGCAGTAGTGGAAACAGGGCTCTGTCCTGGGCCCTTTCTGGTCCAACATTTTTATCAATTACTTGAATGGAGGCACAGTTGTCATGTTCATCAGATTTGTAGGCAACATAATTCTGAAAGCAATTAACTAACACATTGGACTCAAGAACTGGGATCCATCAATATTTCCATGGGTTACAATGATGGAGTCAAGTCAAGTAGAGTGAAAATTACTCGAAAAAATGTAAATTTGTTTCCTCAGGCTTAAAATTTTAACTGTAGCAGGGCAAGACTGGGGACTTCTGGCCAGACAAGACACCTTTTAACAATGATGTCATAAGAATGAAAAGCTTAGGAAGACTTAACTCTGATTCACACATTAACCAACCATGACTCCAGATGACCAATGATGAAGAGTGTCATCTATCTCCTGACAGAAAGCTTATGGATCCATGGACAGAATGAAATATACATTTTTGGCCATGGCCAACATAGATATTTGCTTTATTCCACTATGCCTAGTTTTTATAAGAGTTTTGATTTTCTTTTTCATTATTTTTCAGATGGGAGGTAGGAAGGTAGGAAGGAGAGAAAATAAATGCTTAATTGAAAAAAGTGAATTTTTAAAGTTAAAAAAGGCCTTGGGATTTTAGTAGATTGCACATTCAATATGTATTTATAGTGTCAGTGTCATCCTATAATGTCAAAAAAAACCAGATGAAGTGATTTTAGATTGTTACTAAAGGAAATGTATCTGGAACAAAGGGGAAAGAATAGTCCTGTTCTACTCTGTTGTGGTGAAGAGATCAGTTTTGGGTTTCATATTTTAGGAAAAGGTCCTAATAATTTGAATTATCCTGAAATGAAATGGTTTCCCTTGGGAGGTAGTGAGTTCTCCCTCAACAGAGATCTTCAAGCAGATGCTGGATGAGTACTTGACTATTAGGTTCTAGTGAGAATGCTTTCTGGATATAGGTTAGGTTAGCTAGCTGCTGATTACTCTTCCAACTGCATGTAAGACATTGAGAAGCTAGAATGCCTCCAAAGGAGGGTTACTGGGGTGACTACAGGACTTGAAACCATGTCATTCAAGAGCTGCTTTCAGGGACTAGGAATATTTGTCTTTAGGGAGAAGTGATATGATGGCTGTCTTTGAGTATTTGATCAGTAGTCTTGTGGAAGGCAGATTGGACTAGTCTGACTTGGACTTGGAGGACAGAACTAGACTGAAATTGAAGATGAGAACAGAATAGCACCATCCACCTATTTCTTGATTATAACAGGAGAGAAAGTGGTTCATAATGCCTTGGGAAGGAAAGACTTTTATAAACACCAGTGCAATTCTAATTATCTTTGTCATCGTTTGCTTCTATACAAAAGCTCAATCAACTTACTTCCATTCAGGTAATATCTACCATCTCTATGCAGAAGTCCACCAAGGGAGCTTTTCTCTTGCCTGAATTCCACATTCTTTCTTTAACTCAGTATGAACCAGGCTCATTCTGACCCAGTAAATGGTCTTGGATCTATCTACCCCTGCCTGAATACTTTATATGTCTCCCCTCTCACTTTGGAAGATATTTTACTAGAATGACTTAATGTAGTCTTAAAAATATCCCACTTACGGCTATTTGGACATTCTTCAGGAGTGTTAAATGTGGAAACAATTATATTTTCTCATGACAGGACTGCTTTATGGCTCAGGGAAAGTTTTGTGCTTTGTGACACCTGATGTGTAGGTAAGGAAATGGGGGTTTTTTTTCTATTAATTCTCAGTGAGTATACGAAAGGGTAGAGTATATGGTTCTTTGGGAAAGAAATCTCAATCTGGTAGGTTAATGAGTGTGTAGGAGGAATACTAAAAGCTAGGGGAAATTGTGGTGCAGGAAAATTGAAGTGCTGAAAACTTTCTCCTCTTCCTTTCCCCGCTTTTTATTCCCATGCATTACTCTACATTCATTGAGAGAAACCTGAAAAGCTGATTAAGTGGTTTCATGGAAATGAACCCAAAAAAGGACAGTCTTTTTTTGGGTGAGTTGCTTCTTGTTTGCATAAATTTGAATATTCTTTGAGTGTATGAAGCATAATATTTTTGTTGGTGGGTCTACAGACTAAAAAAGCTCCAACTCGGCCATTGTGCTGAGAGTTGGGATGCTGCCAATAGAGAAAATAAAATAAACTCCCTGATTTTATCTGCAGTTCTTAATGTCTGCCAAGACAAGTTAAAACACACACACACACACAGATTTTTTTTCATAGGAAGATGAGAGTGCCAGAGTCATGAGGGTTCATTTTGCCAAAAATGTGGCAATAGTTAATTGTCTCTGAGAACATAAGCCATTTCTCTCTGTGTAAAATTGAAGCCAAAATATATTTGAAAACATAACTACTTTCCCCATTTTCATAATGTATCAGTAAAGAGAAGGTTCCAAAAGAACTGAGGAGGACAAGTACCATGTGTATTGTCAATTCTGTTCCAGTATTGGAGGCAAGCCTAGACTTTACATTGGGGAACTTTGGCAGAACCAAGAGAATCCATGTGACCAGCTTACTCTACTTACAGTTGAATGAAACTTTAAAAATAGTGTATTGCATCAAGTGCAAATTACCCAATCACAGAACCCAGAGTTGGAAGGGAACTCAACACAATGGGAAAAAGTGTTGGATTTGGGATCAAGGGAACCCAGAATCAGAAGCTGGTCTACTGCTTACTACACGAATAATCCTGGGCCAGTGAGTTTCACTCTTTGGGTCTCAGTTTCTTTCTCTATAAGTTGAGGGGGTTGAACTAGATGACCTGAAACTTGAAATCTGTGATTTTATAATCCATATAGTCCAACCCATTCCTAAACAGGCATCCCCTCTGCCAGACAAATGGTCATCCAAGTTTTACTTGATGCGTCTAAAGATGGTGAATCTGCATCCCCCTGAAATGGTTTTTGGTGATTAAATAGACCAGATGAATAAGTACATCATTAGTGCCTTATGTAGGGAGACCAGTGAGGTTCTGTTATTGGCAGACATGCATAGTTAAGGCAGCAGTGTTGATGGGCATGATAGGCCTAGGACATTGACATGTATTCTTTACTTAGCTTTTGTTCTAGATCCTAGCTTATTTACCTTCCAATTGCAGAGAAGCTTGGGAGCAAAGCTTACTTTGGTATTCTAGCCTTGCTATTGGTCCTTTGGATTTAGAAGAATCAAACAGATCCCCTGAATTGAATTTTGCAGACCCAGGCTCAAAAGGAGAGATATAACTGCATAATAATGAATTTTCTAAACCATATTCTGCTGGTTTTTGTCAACTTCCTGGCTACGTATAATGACCATAACCTCAGCTTTGTACTGAAAAAGTATTAGTCTGACTTTTTCAGGGAGAAGTTTTCTAGCCCTTTCTAACCCAAACCCAGCCTCTCTTTCTCATTTTATGGTCCATTACTCTTCTTTCCCAGTCTTTGTTCCAGGCTAACTGGCCTTCTCTCACACACAACCTGCCATCTCTCCTCTCCATGCCTTTGCACTGGCAGTACATTATGCCTAGACTGCACTACCTCTCCACTTCTATTCTGCAGAATCCCACTCTTCCTTCAAGATACAGCTAATGTACAACTTTCACACAAAGCCTTTCCTGATGTCCCCTACTGCCAGTGCCCCCTTCCAAACTGTCTTTTACTTTACCTTCATTATATATATAATTACATTGGTACTTGTCTCCCCCATAAGAATTGAAGCTTTCCAAAAGCAGGAATTGTTTCATTCCTTGCATTGGTATCCTTAGATCCAAGAACAATGCCTGACACATAGTAGGTCCTTAATAGATTTGTGTTTGTTGATTTATAGTAAACCATAAATTGCAATATAAATGCAAACTTATTTTCCAAGCATAAGGCATAAGAGAAGGAACTGTGTATGGAGCAGCATGAAGGAATGGTTAAAAGTAGTCACAGCTGCAGAAGGATCCAATGAAAATTGAAGAAACATCATTGCATGAAGCAACAAGAGAATCTCTGGTAACATTAGAGAAGAGGATGCCAGTAAGAGTGGAATCCACCTTAGGAATGGAATCTAAATGCTACAGATCAACCCATGATCAGTGTTCATGATGCCTGGAAGCACGGTTTTCAGCAGAAATGTTTCTATCCTTTGCCTCTTCTACCAAGATCTGGCAACCTAGTTACTGTGCAGGCCATTGGGCAAATGGTCTGTGGTATAATCCTTGGCATGCATGGAGCATGAGCTCCCCACCCTGATGAAACCACAGTTCCTTTCTGTGACTGTATGCTAGTATACATCTAGCCCACATTCTCTACATGCCTATGGGCATAACAATGGGTGGCACCATTGTTAGCAGTTTCTCCGTGGATGGTAGAAATTTGACTACCTTTGTTAATAAAGTTAGGCAGCCTTGATTGAAGTCGTAGGCAGGGGTTCATGCCTTTTGTAAGGTAAGGAAATGATTTAGTATCATTAAAACAGACAACAGAAATATCTAATTTCATTAGGGTTAGGAACTCCTACTGTGGGAACATCCTCCACTAAAAAATATCTCAACCCAACTGTGACTTAATAGATAAGTCTGAGGGATTTCCCACAGGCACACAGAGGTTAAGGGACTGTTCCAAGCATACTCGATTAATGTCAGAGAAGAAAAATGTTATATCTACTATAATAACTATAACAAAGAGGACAGCTCTAAAAGCATACATGAGCAAATCCCTAAATAGACATTGAACACTGAGAAATACAAAAAGTAGATAAGGTCCTAGAGAAAAGAGCATGAAGACACTTTTCTTCAATGATAGAGAGATGAGGGAATCACTAAGGTTCCAATGCATTCTCCATACCACTTTTAAAGTGATTTTCCTAAAAAAGTAGTTCTGACCATGTTACTCCTCTATTCAAGAAATTCCAGTGTTTTCTCATTGTTTCAAATGTAAACAGACTCTTCTCTTGGTTTTCCAAGCCCTTCACAAACCATTGCCAGCCTATCTTTCCAACTTTATCATATATTATTCCCTTTTCCATACTACAATAGAAACAAATTAGCTTTCATTTTCTTCACGTGTGATTCCCCATCTCTTACCTCTGGGTGTTTGAATTGGTAGTCCCTTATTCCTGGAATATACTCCTTCTTTACCTCCACCCATTAGAATCTCTTATTTCCCTAAAAAACAAACAAACAAACAAAAACAAAAACCAAACCCTCAGCTCCCGTGCCACCTTCTACATAAGACCTTTTCTGATTCCCTTCCCTTCAGTCTCCTATAGCTCCCATAGTCCATTCCACCTCATTACCCTGTACAGGCATATCTCATTTTATTGAACTTCACAAATACTGCATTTTTTACAAATTGAGAGTTTGTGCCAATCGCATCAAGCAAGTCTATCAGCTCCATTTTCCCAAGAGCCTGTATTCACATTGTGCTTCTGTGTCACATTTTGATAATTCTTGAAATATTTCAAACTTTTTTCATTATTATTATATTTGTTATGATGATCTGTGATTAATGATCTTTGATGTTCCCATTCTATGTGTTTTGGGACACCATTAACCATGCCCATATAAGAGAGTGAATTAATAAATATTGCCTGTATTTTGACTGCTCCATCAACTGGCCATTCTCCCATCTCCTTCACTCTCCTCCCTATTCCCTGGGACACAATAATACTGAAATTGGGCCAATTAATAACCCTACAATGGCCTCTAAATGTTCAAACAAAAGGAAGAGTCAATCCATTTGGCAAACTTCATTATTGTCTCATTTTAAGAAATTACCACAGCCAGGGGCAGCTAGGTGGTGCAGTAAATAGAGCACCAGCCCTGGAGTCAGGAGGACCTGAGTTCAAAACCGGCCTCAGACACTTAACACAAAACTAGCCGTGTGACCTTGGGCAAGTCACTTAACCCCAACTGTCCTCCAAAAAGGAAGCAAGGAAGGAAAGAAAGAAAGAAAAGAAAGAAAGAAAGAAAGAAAGAAACAAACAAACAAACAAACAAAGAAGAAATTGCCACAGCTACCTCTAATCCAGTGGTTCTCAACCTTCCTAATACTGCAACCCTTTAATACAGTTCTTCATGCTGTGGTGACCCCCAACCATAAAATTATTTTCATTGCTACTTTATAACCGTAATTTTGCTACTGTTATGAATCATAATGTAAATATCTGATATGCAGGATGTATTTTCATTGTTGCAAACTGAACATAACCCACAGGTTGAGAATCACTGCCCTAACCTTTCAGCACACTTACTAGACTATAGTATAGTATAAACATAACTTATATGCGTTGGGAAACCAAAAAGGTCATTTGATTAGTTTTACTGTGATATTTGCTCTATTGAGACATTTGTTTTATTGTGATAGTCTGGAGCCAAACCCACAATATCTCCAAACCCGCAATATCCCCTAGGCATGCCTGCATTTATTTTTGGATATGTTTTATATTTTTTGTTTCATCAGTTACCATGATTTCGAAAAATGCTTTTCATGATAAAATGATGAATGTCTATATCCTCAGTTGTTCTGGTCCTTGGAAAGGAGGCTCAGTCTTTTGCTGGGGTGTAGTAGAGGTGTTCCAACATGGTGGAGCTTGACACATCTTATACTCCTCTGGCATTAACCCTAGAGAACTCAGGGTCACCTCAATACCACAAAGAGACACAAAAGTCAGACATTGGGTAGACCATCTGCTACAAAGTTATGGGATAGTCTCTCATGGATAGGTTACAGTCTGCATTGTTCAGGAAATTGTCAAAACCATGAGATCACAGACCTACATGAGTACAGTTTGTGTGTATATATAGATATACACTTGTTGTCTATTAACAGAATGTAAGTTTTTTGAGGGCAGGGAGCGTTTGCTTTTGGAGGTGGAGAGAATCTTTGTATTGCTAATCATCAGTACAGTGCCTGGCACATAATGGACCCTTAATAAATGTTTATAGGTTGACAGACATACATCATCAGAAATGGCCTCTGTATTGGAGGATTTTGTTTAATATTTTTTTCCTTTATTGCAAAGGAGGATTCAATTTAGAAGGGAGCAGAAATAACTGGTATAAAAGTAAAAATCATAAGTAAAATTTATCATTAAAAAATTGACAGCTTTGCAGTATTAGAAGCCTGAACTGTGTCTCACACAAGTGCTAGGCATACAGGATATCATATGTATGTTCCTTAAGCATTATAACTCTTTCCACTAAGTGTATATGAATATATGGCAGAGGGACCTCAAAGATTACTTTTATACCTTTTTATTAAATATATTTGTTATAAATTATGACTGACTAATTATGCCTATGACTCAAGACCTATGGTTTGGAGAGCATTCTGACTCACAGAGAACCTAGAACCTGGGGTAGCTCCTTGAAGGAAGCCCCAGTGCTACTCATGAGCAGTGAAGATAGCTCCCAAATTTTTATTTTCAGTCCTGATCCCTCAGTTCTCTCACTGCACTGAACCTCAAGCTCAACACTGAACCCCAAAACTGAATTTATTTCTCACCTGTCCCCAAAAGTACTTCTCTTTTAGACTTATTTCTATCGCCATTCTTCATTCACTCACTTCGACATAAAGCCTTAGGGTTATCTCTTCTTTTGCAAATCCAATTGATTGCCAAGTCCTGCCAATTTGATCTTAGCAACATCCCTGGTGTCTACCTCATCCTTTCTATTCTTGGCACTGATCTAGTTAAGACTTTCATTACCCTTGCCCAGACTATTGCTGCAGATATAACTAGTCTCTTTGATTCTAATTTCTCCATCCATAACTTTGCAGTGTTGTCTTCCCTATGTTCAGACGTAATCATAGGCATGCACAAAGTGTGGGTTGGATATGCCCAGGGGGTTCAGCCACTCTGCCCACACTCCATTCACACCTATGGATAGGCTCATCTTGCTCCTTTGTTCATGACTTTTCAATGGTTCCCTATTATCTGCTCAATAAAGTCTGATCTTAAAGAATAATGATGTATGTGTCATAATGGCCGCCCAAAGTCTAGCTTTTGATATTTTTTAATGATTTATGATCGTTTTTTTCTTCCTTCTTATCTCCTCTCCTGCGCTGAAAGCTCCTTAAGGATAGGAATTCAACTGTAATGAAATCCTAATAAAGCTGCCCCCAGCCCCAACATTCTAACTTCATTATAGGCCTGGCCCCACTGAACAGCAGGCCCACTGTTCCTGTACCTATCAGTCCCCACCCCCACCCCTCCACCCCCCACCCAGGTCCTAACTTCTTCATATATGCCTCACTGCTCACTGAAACAACAGGTGTGTTCCTGAACTCCTAGTTCCCACAGAAACAGTAGGTATGTCCATGTGATGGGAACCTAGCTACTGCCTCTACCTGGTCACAGCCCCCAGACCCATTCCCATAGAAACAGGTGTTCTTGTATTCAATCACAATCACATCATCCATCTAGCTCAAGACAGGACCACAATACCTATCTGTCTTAACCATACAGGACCACAATAGCTAGCCAGCTGGAGGGCAGAATGACCAGAATGTTTAACCATCAAATCATAGATGGGACCCCTCCTCCATTACCTAATCCCTTAACAAACTTCTCCTGCCTTTTTAATATTATAATGTAATTCCTCTATTTTATGTCAATTTCTGCTATGTAATTGCATCTTTACCCTATAAAATCCATCTTGCTTTCTCTATAGTTACTGGTTCCTCTTGGAATTTAGCCTGCTTCATGAGAGGCATCAATCTCAATAAATGCCTGTATTTGGATTAGAGGTCATCTGACTGAATTCTTTGAGACGGTTCTACCACAACACATCATGAAACCCCAACAGTTTTTAGGTGTGCAGAGCCCCACCTCAACAGCTTTTTGGTGTCCCTGGGTTTAAACCACAATAGCTTTTTAGCATCCCTTGGTTGGCCTGAGTCTCTGATGCTGGCCTCCCCCTCCACATGGAGTGGAGTCTCCGATATGTACCCCCTCTAATCCAAAGGTAAGCTTATCTTTTTCCCTTCTCTTAGCTGGGAGGTCCTTCAAGCACTTAGGAAGACCTGACTGGATTACTTGGACACTTGTGGTTAGCAAATTCCCTCTAGACAGAGGATGCTCTGCTTGGGAATTTCTCAGGGAGTTCTTTATGAACTCAATTCTTCATCCTTCAGTGGAATGCCACTGAAGAGATGAACATGGCTATAGGGGGGATTTCCTCAGGCTTACTGGAATTCAGTCCCAACACCATCCTACAGGACTACTAAACTGTAATAGTGCCTGGTCTTTACGTAATCTGGAAGACCAAGAAAAATTATCACTATCTGTGTTTTCTGTTTGTATCTGTCTGCTCTGTGTCTGTGTAAAAATCTTTGAGTCTGCCACTTGTAAGATTCAAAATGAAGCCATCCAGAAAAGAAAAAAAAACTGTACCTGGGCTACAAAGATTGATGGTCTCTTAAAGAACAGTTGTTGGCAAAAACAAAAAACTCTCTCTCTCTCTCTCTCTCTCTCTCTCTCTCTCTCTCTTTCTGTGTGTGTGTCTCTGTGTCTCTCTCTGTGTTTCTGTCTCTCTCTCTCTGTTCTCTTTCTCTCTCTTCCTTGGACTCTGGCCAATTTCTGGAGGTGGAAAGATGGACAGAAAAAGAGGAAGGGGAAACTTCTCCCCTAAGATTTATCTAAGAGAAAAGGGGTCCCTTCACTGATCAAAGAGAGGCAGGTTTCAAAGCTGCACTTTGGAATAGGACTAGCACTTAACCCTTTCCCGGGTCACAGAAAGAGAACTGTGCAATATCATTGTAAATATAGATCCAGGTAATTGAATTTATTCTAGTTACTATTTGGCACTAAGATAAATTGCAAAATGCATAGATGTGAAAAAGAGATGTCTCAGAGATGAAATTTTGAGCCCTCCAGTATGGGGAAGAGGGGACTAGGAGCCACCTGGATCTTTTTCAGAGTCCCATTTGCCTTGACTGGAAGGTTCAAAGCTCTCATTTTCAAAGAAGTTTTTAAAGGAGTGAACACCTGAGTGAAGTTTACTTGAACAAAAGGTAAAAAAAATCCCACTTTCTATATACTCAGGGCTTACCACAATGTCTGGCACATGGTAAGTGATTAATAAATGTTTATTGACTGACAGAAAGTACTATATAAATATTACGTATCCTCATTCACTTGAACATTTAATCTTATTTTACCTTATATTAATATCTTTCTATGATATCCCCTCAGTGTGATTTTAAGGAAGATAATTTTCAGTTCGGGAATAACAGATGGCTTGGAATCAGAGAATCTCAAAATTGGAAGAGATCCCAGAGATTACCTTTTACGGCTCCCAATTGAAACATGAATCCCCTTTATCACACTCCAGATATGTGCTACATCTAACCTCCACTTAAAGAACTCCATTGATGAAGAACTCATTACCTTTCCTCCTAAACCGTCCCCCTTTAAAACTTCTATCTCTAGTCACTCACATCTGTAACCTGGAGTCATCCTCAGTTCCCACTCTTGGGTACCACCTTGACCCAATCAGTTACCAAATCTTGTTGCATCTGTCTCCACAACATGTGTTACATTTGGTCCCCTTCTCCCCACTCATACAACCACCACTCAAGTTCAGACACCTCTCTAGAGCTATTGTAAAAGTCTTCTGGCTGTTCTTTCTCCCTCAAGTCTCTTCTCTCTCCAATCCATTCCTCACACAATAATCAAAGTGATATTCTAAAAGCATGTGTCTGACTATATCATTCCCTTGATCAAGAAGTTCAAATTCTGGCATGATAAAATACAAACTACTCTTGTTGCTGTTCAGTCATGTCTGACTCTTCATGACCCCATTTTGGGGGCTTTCTTGGCAAAGATACTAGCGTGGTCTGCCATTTCCTTCTCCAGCTCATTTTACAGATGAGGAAACTGAGACAAACAGGGTAAAGTGACTTGCCCAAGGTCTCATGACTAAGTAAATCTCTAAGACTGGGTTTGAACTCAGGAGGGTAAGTCTTCCTGATTCTAAGCCTAGTGCTCTCTCCATTGCTCCACCTGGATGCCCACCATATTCTATCTGACATTTAAAGTCCTTCACAACCTGGCTCCATCCTACCTTTCAGCATTATTATACATTACTTCCCCTTCTGCACTCTAAAGTCAATAGAATTAGTCTTCTTGCTGTTCCTCCCATCCTATCTCCCATCTCCTCACCCGGAATATATTCTATCCTCACTTTCACATCCTAGAATCCTTTGTTTCAATAATGATGATGATGATAATTATTAGGGAAATAATTGTTATTATCATTGTTATTATAATTAATATTTAAATAATGCTTTTTAAGGTTTGAAAAGCACTTTACAAATATTAAACCATTTTATCCTTCAAAACTCTGTTCAAATGTCACCTCCTATATGTGGCCTTTTTTCATCTCCACTAGCTGCTGGTGCTTTCCTCCTCTGCCAAAAAAACTTATTTTTTATTTACTTTTAATATATTTTTACTCTGTATTTCATGTATACTTATGGGTGTCTATGCTGTCTTCCTTCTTTGTATGGTCCCAGAAGGCAGGGACTGTTTTATTTTATGTTTGAATCTCCACCACCGGTCTAGCCCCTAGCATATAGCATGTGCTTAATAAATGTTTATTGATGGATTGGTGCTGATCCTCCTCCCTACCATTATCTCCTCTTCAGATCAAACAACCCCAGTTCTTTCTACCAAACCTCACAGAGAATGATTTCAGTTCTCTACAATATCCCAGATAAATTCCAGCTTCTCCATGTGCTTCCTAAAATATGTTGCCCAGAACTGAACACAGTATACCACATTTGGCCTGGCCCAAAGTGGAGTAGAGGAGAATTCTCTCTCTCTCTCTCTCTCTCACACACACACACACACACACACACACACACACACACACACACACACACACACACACACACACACATTCTTGAGGCCATGTGTGGCCCTCTAGATCCTCAAGTGAAGCCCTTTGACTGGATCCAAACTTCACAGAACAAATCTCCTTAATAAAAGGATTTGTTTTGTAAAACTTGGACTCAGTCAAAAGGCCACACACAAGGATTTAAAGGGCCATGTATGACCTTGAGGCCATTGACTCCCCAACCCTGTCTATATTTTATGACTCTCTTAATGAAGAAATCTAAGGAACTTTCTATGCCATGCTACTAACTCATACTGAGGTGGAATCCCACCCAAATCCATAGGCCTTAATCTTCCTCCCACACTACTTTCCAGAGAAATGCAGCAAAAAGTGACTTCTTCCCATGTCCAGTGAACCCAACCAAGGGAAACAAAGAACTGCCATTGTCTCTTTGAGTAGACTTCGGGCTTTTTGCCCCTATTCCCAATCCCATTCGAGCTCTAACCATAACTTCAATGACATTTTTCAGCCTCTTGGGATGAAGTAGGGAATTGCTAAGTGTTCTATCAATTACTGGAATTTGATTTCAATGGATCATAATTCTGATAAGGAAGGACTTCCCCCTGCCACTAAGGCAGATGCTTCAAGCTGATAAACAAATAAAGAGGGTTTGAAATCATCAGAAAGAATATTTCTGTGTTTTTCTCTAACAAACATCGTTAGCAGAGTGTTATGTTATCAAGCAACCACAAATCATGGAGAGGTCTCTTTAACCCAAGCTAGCCAAGAATTACTGAGCACCTCTCAGGTACCTGGCTTCTCTAACGGTTGGCCAGATCTGAAGAACACATCCAATGTTTTCTACCACTTAGCACAGCAAGTGAGAAATGTAAAAGAGAGGCTGAGATGCCAGAGATTTTCAAGGACATATAACCTGCTAATGGGAAAGACTAACAGTTTGCAAAATTGTTTACTAATATTTGTCTTCCTTTTTATCAGTTATAATGAGGTCCAGGTTGTTGTAATTAATCATTTTCTGTATTTAACTTGCAAATTTGGGGATAAACAGCAGGAATTATGCAATTATCCTTGTTGCTGTTTAACTGAATTTAATTTAATATCAATGGCTGGGTGGCAGAGCATATGGAGACAGTTAAGAAGGGCGCAGGTTGTAAAAGGCTTTAAATGCTGAAAAGAGTTCATATTTGACCCTACAAGTAATAGGAAACCAGTGGGGTTTATTGGATAAAGCTGTGACAGAACTTTGGGACCCGTACTCTGGCAACTGTGTGGGCGATAGATTGGCAAGAGAAGAGATGATGAGGCAGGAAAACATATCAGAGGCTATGAAAACTAACAATGTGACAAGTAATGAAGACCTAGAGTAGGGTGGAGGCTGGGTGAGCAGAGAGAAGGTAACCTATATGAGAGGTGTTATGGAGATAGAAGCAACAGGCTTATTGGTATTTAGGAGTATATTCAGTGGGAGGCTATGTGATGAATATCAAGAAGTGGGCTCAGAGCGGGAAGACCTGAGTTAGGTCCCACTTCCCATATATCCTGGCTATGTGGCCTTGGTCAAGGTGCTTAACCTCTTCGTGCTCTAGGTGACTCACTAAGAATATAAGTTATAGAGAAAGTGTTAACTTGCATTGATAGAGTTTCCCCGAGAGTTGCATCTATCAATGAAATCGTAAGTCCAATCCCTGTCCCTACACCCTATATACATACGTATATATATGTATGTATATATTTTATAGATAAGTAGATGGGACAGTTTATGAGTATATATGTATATATGTGAAGATTATGGATTCCTCAAATATATATATATATATGTGAAGATTATGGATTCCTCAAATATATCGACTTACTCACATCCATATTTTCTATGTCCAAGAAACTATCCTAGAACTCTCACCACACAGAACCCTAGAAGGCAATGGAGCTGTCCCAGGACCTCTTGTCTTTACAATTTATTACCCAAAGAGTTCTAGTTTTCTGAAAGCTTTAACCAAAATGAAGATAATTCAAGGGACAATACTTTAAAACCTTCCATTCTCTTCTCTGCTGCTGGCTTCATAGAGCCAAAGCTGTCCTTGGGGAGGAGATAGGTTTCTTCTGCTTGAAACCAGAGAAGAAGGACTAAGAACAACAATTAAAAGTAACCAAGAGGCAAATTTAGGATTTCTATAAACAAATAGAATTCCTAATAATTAGAGCTATCTAAAAGTAGAATGGCATGTTCTTGTTCACTGGAGATCTACCATAAAAGGCTAGAAGACTATTCATTGAGTATGTCATAATGGAGATTCTGTTTTAGATTTAGATTGGGCCAGATGTTTTCTAAGGCCTTTTTCAACACTGAAATTCTGGGATTTTGTGAGATAAATACTCCTTTAATAGAACACCAAGCTAGAGTGTAAGTTTCCATCTCAAGAGAAGGTAACCTTCTGCATTCTTCATGCCTGGTCCCAGTTAAGGAACAGAAGAATCTAAGGAGAAAAAAACAAATGTGAGCACAGTACCAAGGAGATAGATAGAGAAGTCCTTTCCTACCATTTCGGCCCTGCTCAACTTCACAGAAGTGTGTTCCAGTGGAAGTGTTGATAAATGCATGAACGTGCTCCACTCCTTTCTGAAAATGAGAAAAATAACCAGTAAAGTTTTGGCATTGATCCACATGTATTTTTTAAGTGTCACACACGGCACTAAGCACAGTCCCCATCTTCAAGAAGCTTACAGTCTATCAAGCAAAAAAATCATACAGACAACACACATATAAATATGTATAAAATAAATAAATAAAACAAGAAATACAAAGAGAGAATCACCGGCAGCCAGGAGGACTAGCAACGGCCTTGTGGAGCAGGTGATGAATGAGCTAAGCCTGGACAGCAAAGGTAGTTTTAGATACATAAGCGGGAAAATAAAACTTATCGAGCTGACCTTTTCCAAACGTTTCCAGGGGACCTGTTCAATATAGACTTTGGCTCGAGTAACGTGGTTAAATGAAGACAGGAAGTGCTCACAAATATCCATGGCAAATCTCTCTATGGTTTTGATCTGCAAAGAGAAGCAAAACACCAGATGACATGAATACCTGGTCCTGGGTCCACAGCGGCAATGACAGCCATAATAAAAGAGTTGCTGCCATTACAGTCTACACTGATGATCTACAGCTTTCTTAGAGTCATGCAAACAAAGGCTTGGAAGGGTCTTTAGAAGGAGAGTGAACTCAATGCCATAATAACCCATAAGAATTAGCATGGTGATGATCATGAGCGAGTCAATCTCGCTGACCCTTAGGCTCTCTTTCTTTCTTTCTTTTTTTTTTTGCGCTTTTTTTTTTGGAGGGGTGAAGGCAGAGCAATTGGGGTTAAGTGACTTGCCTACCGTCACACTTAAGTTAAGTGTCTGAGGCCAAATTTGAACTCAGGTCCTCTTGACTCCAGGGCTGGTGCTCTATTTACTGTGCCACCTAGCTGCCCCCCTTCCCCCACTTAGGCTCTTTCTTTGGAAAATAAAGTAAAGCTCATAATAACAAAAAAAAATAGTTTTAAAAAATGCCCCCTGTTTGTAAGGGGTGAAAATAAATTATCATTTCACTTGTGTCTGACTCTTTCTTTGGGGCTTTCCTGGCAGAGATACTGGAGTAGTTTGCCTTTGCTTATCCAACTCATTTTACAGGTGAGAAAACTGAGGCAAAGTTAAGTGGCTTATCCAGAATCACAGCAACTAAGTGTCTAAGGCTGGGTTTGGACACATGAAGATGAGTCTTCCTGATTCCAAGCCCAGCGCTCTACCTATCTAGCTGCTCCCTATTTAGTAAGTAAAGTAAGACTCAGACTCAGGTCTTTCCAACTTGAAGCCCCCATCTTCTAAGCCTCAGTGCTATGAACATGCAAATCATGAATATTTGAGGCTTGAATATTTCCTGACAACAATCCCGTGAGGTACAAATACTGTTGTCCTTTTTTATGGAGTAGGAAATGAAGGCTTAGTGAGGTGAAGTGAATTGTCTCATGAACAAACAACTCTTTAGAAGAACTGCCTAGTCTGTCCCTTGTGTCCTGCTTCCATCTCAGGGGCTTCTTTGGTTATCTTGTAATTGGGACTCAGCTTTCTCCAACAAAGCCCGCAGTCTTTGGAGCTGCCAAGAATGCTTAATAAACCATCTTTAACAGATGAGAATCTGTCCTATTTTTAAAATAAGAATTCTCCCTTGAGGTTCTATAACATCTCCTCAGAAACCCATTCCAAGAGATAAAGCGTGGAGGCAGATGAGCAGGAAAACAACTCCAAATACATGTCCTTCTGAGGCCAAGGTGATGAGTGTGCTCTTCAAGTACAGAGAGCTCGCATTTTGTGGAACAATCTGCTCCTTAACTACAGAACACTTTCCACCCAACGACCCCGTAAGGTACACAGGAGACCGGGGCTCAGAGAGGTTGTGAATTACCCAATTGTGACATTGCTACTAAGTGGACTGGGCTGAGATGCAGCACTTGGTCTTCCAGTTCCAGATTCAGATCTCTTGCCATCATACCCCTGGTTCACCTAGAACTGAGCATGGTTGCTTACAATTTATGGGTAATTAATGACAGTGAGAGATGGGAGAGTTTAACCGTTGGGAGAAAGAATTGG